>CM069866.1:14443880-15001380 GCA_036172795.1 Pelodytes ibericus | reverse complement strand
GCTCTCCGTTGAATGTAATACTTACCTCCATGCTGCTCTCCGTTGAATGTAATACTTACCTCCATGCTGCTCTCCGTTGAATGTAATACTTACCTCCATGCTGCTATCCGTTGAATGTAATACTTACCTCCATGCTGCTCTCCGTTGAATGTAATACTTACCTCCATGCTGCTCTCCGTTGAATGTGCATACTTACCTCCATGCTGCTCTCCGTTGAATGTGCATACTTACCTCCATGCTGCTCTCCGTTGAATGTAATACTTACCTCCATGCTGCTCTCCGTTGAATGTAATACTTACCTCCATGCTGCTCTCCGTTGAATGTAATACTTACCTCCATGCTGCTCTCCGTTGAATGTAATACTTACCTCCATGCTGCTCTCCGTTGAATGTAATACTTACCTCCATGCTGCTATCCGTTGAATGTAATACTTACCTCCATGCTGCTCTCCGTTGAATACGCATACTTACCTCCATGCTGCTCTCCGTTGAATGTAATACTTACCTCCATGCTGCTCTCCGTTGAATGTAATACTTACCTCCATGCTGCTCTCCGTTGAATGTGCATACTTACCTCCATGCTGCTCTCCGTTGAATGTAATACTTACCTCCATGCTGCTCTCCGTTGAATGTAATACTTACCTCCATGCTGCTCTCCGTTGAATGTAATACTTACCTCCATGCTGCTCTCCGTTGAATGTAATACTTACCTCCATGCTGCTCTCCGTTGAATGTAATACTTACCTCCATGCTGCTCTCCGTTGAATGTAATACTTACCTCCATGCTGCTCTCCGTTGAATGTAATACTTACCTCCATGCTGCTATCCGTTGAATGTAATACTTACCTCCACGCTGCTCTCCGTTGAATGTAACACTTACCTCCACGCTGCTCTCCGTTGTGTGCTGTCCGTTGCTTCCTCCGTGCAGTCTAACCTCCTGCACGGAGGAAGGAAGCTCCGGGCACTTTTTTCCCCCTTGTTAACTTTATTGACGTTGCGCGACTTCAATAAAGTTAAGAAGAAAAAAAAAAGCGCTCGGAGCTTCCTTCCTCCGTGCAGGAGGTTAGACTGCACGGAGGAAGCAACGGACAGCACACAACGGGGAGCAGCATGGAGGTAAGTGTTACATTCAACGGAGAGCAGCATGGAGGTAAGTGTTAGGGAAGGGGGGAGGAGGGTGGCACAAACAAGCAAAGCCTGGCATAATAAGGGGCAAAAGCCTGGCATTGTGAGGGGGAAAATCCTGGCATAGTGAGGGGCAAAAGCCTGGCATAATGAGGGGCAAAAGCCTGGCACAGTGAGGGGCAAAAGCCTGGCATAATGAGTGGCTAAAGCCTGGCATAGTGAGGGGCAAAATCCTGGCACAGTGAGGGGCAAAAGCCTGGCATAATGAGTGGCTAAAGCCTGGCATAGTGAGGGGCAAAAGCCTGGCATAATGAGTGACTAAAGCCTGGCATAGTGAGGGGCAAAATCCTGGCACAGTGAGGGGCAAAAGCCTGGCATAGTGAGTGGCTAAAGCCTAACATAGTGAGGGGCAAAATCCTGGCATAGTGGGGGGCATAATCCTGGCATATTGAATGGCTAAATCCTGGCATATTGAATGGCTAAATCCTGGCAAATTGAATGGCTAAATCCTGGCATAATGAGTTTTTTTTTATTGTTTTCCTCCTCTAAAAACTGGGTGCGTCTTATGGTCAGGTGCGTCTTATGAGGCAAAAATACGGTATATGCCAGTGGCATACAAGTGTTTTTCTGGAGTGGGCCACACGTTCACAATTGCAAATGTGCTTGTAAGCCATAGAAATATGTTTGGCTCTTTAGCATCAATACCAAAGCAGACCGAAGTAGTTTAAATAACTACAATATTTATATATTTATTGATCACTGGCATCATATACTACGTTTATGCCTTTACTGCTCATTGGCATCATATACAGCGTTTATACATGTATTGCTCATTGGCATAATATACAGTATACATTTTCTAATCATTGGCATCATATACGATGTTTATGCATTTGCTGCTCATTGGCATCATATACAATGTTTATGCATTTACTGCTCATTGGCATGATATACAATGTATATGCATTTACTGCTCATTGGCATCATATACAATGTTTATGTATTTACTGTAAGTACATCATTTTGTATTTAAACAAAACAGCATGATTTTAGGGCTTAAGAGACCTTTGGTAGTTAAATTAGTTGTGCCGCACCTTGCAGGTAGGTAGCGTGTTGGACACCCTTGCAATGTATATACTCTTAATCTACATATTTGCTGTCAAAAGCACCAGCAAATATGTAGATCAAGAAATATACTTTCCTGATACTACCTGCTGATTACTTAGATATGACCTGGATGTTGTTATTAACAGCCTAGTGAACTGAGCGCCTCTATGTTCTGCTACTACACTTTAAATTTGTACCCATCCCGCCCCCTGCCAGGGCTGTCTTTAATGTGGGGCAAACGGGGCAGCTGCCCCGGGCCTACTTACTCCTGGGGGGCCCAAGGCAGCTGCCAGGTGGGATGGCTGCCTGTGCACAGCCGTTACTACTAATACCTCTAGTATGCGATCAGCACTGAACGCATAGTAGTGGTGCAGCCAACATGAGGTGCCCTGGACACATTGCCAGTGGTAGCCACATCTCTTAGTCACCCTGACATTGGGCGCATCTGTCTGTGTCACATAAGGGGGGAAAGCTCCACCCCCTCACACGCTGAGCATGTTAGAGCACCAGATGTCCATGACATCGTGGTGCTCAGAAGATATGGAGCCACGCACAGATGAAACAACCCCCTCCCTGCAAATGTAGTAAGGTAAACGAGCAGGGAGGGGGACAAAGATTCTGGGGTTGTTTTTCCTATATAAAAAAAAGTAATCTGTGTGTAAGTCTGACTGTGTGTGTAAGCGTGTGCGTGTAAGTCTAACGGTGTGTGTACGTGTGCCTGTCTGTGTAAGTCTGACTGTGTGTGTAAGTTTGTCTGTCTGTGTAAGTCTGACTGTGTGTGTAAGTGTGTGTGTGTGTAAGTCTGACTGTGTGTGTATGTGTGTCTGTCTGTGTAAGTCTGACTGTGTGTGTATGTGTGTCTGTCTGTGTAAGTCTGTATGTGTGTGTAAGTGTGTCTGTGTGTAAGTCTGACTGTGTGTGTATGCTTGTCTGTCTGTGTAAGTCTGACTGTGTGTGTAAGTTTGTCTGTCTGTGTAAGTCTGACTGTGTATGTAAGTGTGTCTGTCTGTGTACGTCTGACTGTGTGTGTAAGTGTGTCTGTCTGTGTAAGTCTGACTGTGTGTGTAAGTTTGTCTGTCTGTGTAAGCCTGACAGTGTGTGTAAGTGTTTCTATCTGACTGTGTAAGGTTATCTGTGTAAGTCTGACTGTGTGTCTATTTGAGTGTGTCTATCTAACTGTGTGTAAGGTTGTCTCTCTGTGTGCAATTGTACAGCCCCACCCCCAACACATTGAATGAATATATAAATTATTAATTTATTTTATATACTCAGTGCAAGTGTGTTTTTATTTTTTGTAGGAAGGTATTAGGGCGGAGGGTGTGATTGCCTGCCGGGGACGAGGTGTAGGGGGCCCAAGCAAATGTTTGCTCAGGGTCCAATCAGTGTTAAAGACATTGTCCCCTGCACGTCTCTCTAGACACATTACTCTTCCTGCTGCTCTGCGGCAAGTTCATGAATACACAGCTTACGCCCTCCTCAGTGTACAGTGGCATGGAGAAAGGAATGACAGCCTCAGACAGCCTCTGTCATTCATGGACAGGCAGTCACATAACCCTGGGCCATGTAGTGAGTTAAAATAATTACTCCTGAGAGTCAGTCTGAGACCGGACCCCCAATGTTTAGCTAATTTCCTCCACTGCAACTGAACCTCAGATACTCATTTCTTTTTCAAAAAACGAAAATTGATTTAAACGCCCTTAGCCCGCACATGCTTACAAAACGCGCGTCTTGCCATGTACGAGAAAATTATTATTTCTCTATTATCTACAGGATTCAGAGACGAGAGGGAGTTTTTTTTTTTATGTAGCATTCTTTACATTTCTGTTGCGTTTTCTATACATAGTGTTTTATTTTTCTATTTCAAACGCAATTTTACGAGTCAGCTTTACGCCGGTTATCCCGCCTTTTTCCACCCATATATACGAACCACTAGTTTTATTTTTATGCCCATTTTTCATGCCCATATATCTTGACATCAAGACTCAATACATGCTGACCTCAGTGTTGTCCCAACACAGATATGAAGCCTGGGCCTTTTGATTTGTGTCTACAACTTAGCCTGTGTTTACCACCATATATATGTTTCAAAATGACCCCACCCACGGAAATCATACTTTGCTCTATTGATTTTTTATACTTGTTTTAAAGGCATACACACCAGTTTAGATTGACAGAGCTATTTTTCTCTATCATTACCATTGTTCTAGTTTCAAACTTGCCTTTCATGGTACGGACCCCTCCATACATACCGTTATTATCGTATTTTGTACTAATGATCCGGTTTGTCCATGTCAACCTGTATTGTATTTTAATAATACAACATGGATTGTGCTAATGTTGATGTGTAAAAAAATAATAACACATTGAATTAACACAGAAATACATTATTTATTTATTTTAAAAAATGTATAAATGTACATAAAATAAAAAAAAGTATTTATTTATAGATAATAAAGACAATATAAATCTATAAATATTATATTAGCAGTAGACAGAATCTCCTACATATAAGACTAAACTACCACATTTTTACTATGTACCTTGTGTCTATTTTATTCCGTTAAAACACTTTTTTTTTAATAACACATTTTTTAGGTGCTGTTTTTCAATTGTTAAGCTTCATTTTTATTGTTACTTTTTATGGCACAATATATATTGCTTCTCCTCTGCTCTACCTGTGTGTTAATTTATCTATGGAGGAGTTTCTCTCTACTAGATTGTCCTTCCAGATTGTAAGCTTGGCGAGTATTAGTCTGTTCTTGTTCTTCTCACTTAGTACTCCCCCTCTATACATGGCACCTAGCGCTGTATCAATGAATGTTAATGTATAGTCTACTGCTAGTATAATTAGTATTTATAGACACGTGTTGTCTTTATCAACTATAAATATTTACTTTTTACTATTTTTATATACATTTATTTATTTTTTCTTTATTGATAAATATATAATTTATTTATATGTTACGTCTGTGTGTTCTTATTTTTAACACACCAATATTAGCGCAATCCATGTTGTATTATTAGCACTTTTCCCTTTAAATCAGTTTCATTTGGAGCGAATAAAAACTTGATGTTTTCTGATACTCTGTTAAAAGGATTGCAGCTGGGACCCTTTTGTTTGTGTTTTTATTTAACTCTAATCACATGTATCTTTAGCTACGATTTAAATTGAACTTAAGTTATTTAATATTATCACTCTAGGGGTGTTGACTTCTTTATTATTATTAACTGTATTGTATTTATTTTTTGTGATTTTATACACATGACAGTGTATGACCTTTTATACCGTAATAAAAAAAAAATGCATTTGGGGTGAGTATTTCGCAAGCTAATAATGATAAATACACAGTGAATGCAGAAGGGACTTTTCAAGCAAGTTTCTTCAGTCTTGTACTTTTCCAATCAGAGATCTCCTGATACACACTATGGTCCATGGTGGAGGAGAAAGGGGAAAAGGAGAGCTGCAAGGTCAATTCCGGTCAGGATTCATCTGAGGTAGCTACAATGAATAACATTAATATGGGTAATGGTAATATCCCCAGGTATAGAATGTAAAATGTGTAATTTGCATATGAAACCACAGGTGATGTCATAAACATGAGACTCCACAGACCCATTTAAAACACATGACTCCGGAGGCCTATACTCCCTCCACATTACCAAAGCCAGTACCAATTCCCAAATAAACACATGGCACATGATATAAAGTGCGTAAGGGCAGCTTTATTTACATTACCTGCTTGTTTCCAACCATCAACAACCCGCCCTGCAGCACCACCAGCCTTGCAGGCAGTTCTACCAATGTGGCATGAATAGGAGCTCTGGTGTCCGGGATCGTCGTGGACCACCAAACACACATGGCTCCCCAAGCCCAATGGGCGAGATCTCCATTCCCGTCTCCATAAATTTGCGCTGGCCAGGAAAATACTGCTGTGTAATCAAGAAAACAGGGAGAGGAAAACCAAAGGGTGTGGGAGGTTGGGACTGATAGCTTTAATGGATACCCTTGCTTGTCCCAGGCAGGGAGAGGGAATTCTGGGGGGGAAATCAAGCACTTTTATAAGGTAAGTCAAACATGGTAACATAATGATTAAGCCACTCACAACAAATCTAACACCCATTATTATTATTGGTACTTAAAATCAGTTATGATCCAGCAATCCTGCCTAGCTTCATTAAAGTCCAGGTTTTATTTTTTTCTCCTACTTTGAGTATTTGTTTGGAAGTCTGCCAATACAATGTATAGATCATTTTCTAGTATTTTGCATTCTCTACATATCACAGTATAAGCTATGTTTAGGTAATACCGTCATTTAAAAAAAAAAAAAACAGGGCATATCTGAATGTACCATTTCTGGTTATACACTTTTATTATTATTATTATTATTATTATTATTTTTTTTTTGAGATGTGTACAAATGAATATTTTAACCATTGTGGGATAAAAGTCCTATAAAGCACTGAACAAGTTAATGCTATTCAATTCCTGTGTGTCTGTTTAACACAACAGGATGCTCCTTTGTGGGATCTCCCCACATGGCATCCACTGAATTAATGGACACATTCCATTAACATCAAAGGCCAAGGTCATGTGTGTAGGAACGGAGGTGGTATGTTTAATAAACTCAGTGGCGCGGTCACATGGCGAAGCGACACGCAGAGAATAAAAATTGAGCTTTTTCTACCTCTTAGCAATTTGTGAAACATTCATTTTAATTGACTATGTTACC
Organism: Pelodytes ibericus; assembly: GCA_036172795.1. NCBI lineage: Eukaryota > Metazoa > Chordata > Amphibia > Anura > Pelodytidae > Pelodytes > Pelodytes ibericus. The sequence goes on along the minus strand of CM069866.1, from coordinate 14,994,419 downwards.
GGTTCAGCTTTTTGACATGATTAGATATATTTTTTTAAACCGTTTATAGCTCAGTCTTTTTAATCAGTTAATTATGTGAATATTATTTCTTTTCCCTTCTGCAAAAAAATAAAAACTTCAATGTTTACTGATCTACCATAGTCATTATGCTGTGTATTGTAAGCTTTCTACAATAAAAAAAAAATACTTTGGTAAAATATAGCCATTTTGGAAACATTTGCCAACTCAGCTGATTTGCCATGTCCCTTAGTCAAACTTAGTCTAAAATATTCAGGAGAACGTTCATTTTGTTGCCAACAGTTCTGTTATTTTGGGTTCTGTTTGGTCAATTTTGGGGTTGAGTTTAAGCAGCACTGCAATAAGTGAGTTCCAGACACCCACTAACAGTACCGCATAGGCTGGCCTTGTGTGATTTCACTAGAGCCCACCCCTTTTGACTCCACCCATGCAACAAGACCCGATCCCAGGATTTTGGTAGGTAACTGAACATGAGTTAATTCTGTAAGCAGTCTGACAGACTGTGTACTGCGGAGGTTACATATTGGGGGAATGGGAGCAAAAAAAGTGTAGATCATGACATTATGGACAGACCTTAGTTACTATACATCACAAAAAAAAGAGGCAGTAATATTGTGTGGCTCGGTTAAAAGACACTTGTTTTTAAAAATAAAAATCCCATATTGGGAAATAAAAGCATCCATAACATGAAATCAACATTTTGTCTGTACAGAGATTATTGATAAAGTGTACAGAAACAATTATTTTCACAGAAATAGATTGCAGGATGAATAAAGTTCATGGTTCCTGTGTATAACAAACACCGGAAGTGTTTCTCCCATTTTTACCCCCTTATATCCACATACCATATTAAATATCTCTATTCTTCTCAAGTAATTATCTACTGCCCTCAATATCATTATCAGGTGCCTCCAAATCATACTTTCTTGCTCCCCCTATACTTCTGCCGTATATCATTATTCTCTGACCCCTATATCTTTATTTGATTCAACCATAAAATTATCTAATTGCAGGCCCTCCCCCACCACCCTTCATTTCTACTGAAAAATACGTGCACAGCCGTAGAAACACGATTGGTGCAAAATGTTCGAGACCCTGGGTATTTATGGGGCGACATTTTAACCCAGTTTTATAATGCGTTGTATGTGAGTGTGTCGCTGTGAAGGTATATGATCCAGATTCAACCCCTAATGGAGGTACCAATGGGAAGCAGAGAGTAGTAACGGTGGTATTCACCCTGACCAGAATGTACCCTCTGGTTGAGATTTAGATGCTTGGTCAGAGCAAGAAATCAAGATGTCCGGCATTCTGTGAATGCTGTAGTTTATTCAGACGTAAGGCAAGCCTTGAGAAACACTCACGAAAGTTGAAATGTTGCCTTGTGTCTGAAGGACCATTCATGGAGTGCTGGGCATCTTGATTTTCTTGCAGTGTACTTGGAGATTTGGGTGGTGTCTCGCCACTTGTACCCTTCATTGGAATGCAGATCTTAATATCTTCTTTGATCATATGCTTATTTGGTCCCAATACAGAAACCCAACAACCCAAAAGGTAAAGTGAGTTACCGAAACACAGTCATTCCACAGACAAAGTGAGCAGGCACGATGCAGAGCTGGAAACGATAGAGTCATAAAACAGGCATGGGTCAAGTCTGGCGGCAGTCAGTACAGTCAAACAGACACAGGTCAAGGCTAGCGGTAGTAACAGTTATAAAACTGTCATGGGTCAAAGCCGACGGCAACGGGAATAGTGAAAACTGGCACAGGTCAAGGACGAGAGTAAAAAGGCATGGGTCACAACGGGAATCAATGAGTAGACACCACTAGAAAAAACTAGGAACTTTCACAAGCAAAGTCCGCCGACTGAGGCAGTGAAAAGATAAATAGGCCTTTAAGAATAAGAATACTTCTTAATGCTCTTGCGCAGCAGTGGTAGGACAATGGGATGTTCTCCGAGGAGAGGCAGAGCAAACCCTGCTCCCGATATTGCGTGTGACTATCGTAATGCAGCACAATTGGCAAACTACTCCCACAGCGGACAAACTTCAGATTCCAAATTGGGGACTTCTGAAGAATCCAGAAATTAAGAGGGTTTATCTGGACTTGAGTAGAGCTGTTTTACTGTGCTGATCTCTTGTAGGAAGCCTTCCAACAAAACTGAGACTCTTATCATGAGTGATATAATTAATTGTCCAACGTAATGAGCAAACTGAGCCCCAGACAGATTGTAATTTCTTGGGAGTATATATTTTTTTTTTTACAAAATCCATTTTTATTTAAAGCTGGCATTAATAGCTTTCACACACAAAGTAGCCATAAATCTATGAAAGGCAGACACTTTATACTTTGTATCAAACATCATTCAACTTAAAATTACCCAACATTTCCATTTTAAATTGCTTGCCCACCACCTTAGACTCAAGACTCCTGACAGACTCCAGTGGCTCCCATGATTTAGGATGATAAATAGTGAGCACACTGACAGCAGAGAGGTACAGATTTTCTGCAGCTAATTACGTTTGTCCTTTTATTGGGAATAAAGAACCACTGCGGAGAGAAGCGAAAACAAGAGGCGGAAAAAAAAACAAAAAAAATACAGGCCCCAAACGCCGTCGGAAAAAAGAGAGCAGAGTTTTTTCCAACTGGGGTGACCTTCGCGGAATAATTGCAACCTAGAGCAATAAATGTAATAGTGAACATTTAAGGATATTGTCTTCACTTTGACAAATGAAAATGTCTTAAGCTCCCCCTTTTAACGTTCCCATTTTTTTGGGACACGGCTGACAAAGGCTCAGCTGACATGCTTTAAAAACTATCAAAGGACAATCAATTTTGTTTGGAAACAGCCTTTAGTGAGGAGTCTTTGCTATTCTTTTCTGCAGTCAATCTTCTAAAAGAATGTCGAAAATCGCATTTCCATAGGATTTTAGCCAAGTACCAAAAGAACACAGGGTCGTTATAAAAAATCAAACCCCCCCCCCCCCCCCCAATTTTTTTTAAATATATGTAGAAGAGCGCCGTGTTATGAGGAAGTGTGGACTTCACTCCTCTATTACTTTTCTTTATTTGGTTTATATCAGTTTTGTGTGTCGTATATATCTCCCAAGGATGCTGGAATCTAACATGCCATAGCTGCTAGAGAGAGGGGTCCTGTCTTCTCAGCCCAAATCACAGCATGGGGTCTGCATGCTTTTTTACCCCATTGTTCCTCAACTTCATAAAGAAAAAAAAGGAGGAGGAAGGAGAGACTAAAAAAAAGCACAAAAGGAGTGGAAAACATGCATAATAACAAATTCCAAATAATTTACCAAAGGCTGAGCAGAAGGGGGTAGGATTTCCACTAGGAACGAAGGACCTCTCTTTTTAATTTAAGGATCGTATTTAGGAAGTTACTACCTGGTGTTTTACGGGGAAGGTCGTTCCCTAGTTCTCAGTAGACATGTTTGTTATTAGTTTCGTGGCTGTGTTTGCCTTGCTCCCCGTGGAATGGTGCGCACAGGTGAATTATTGTCAGTGTGGGGAACCAACACACCGTGGTGGGGTACCCCCCCATAGAGAGACCCGTCATCTCCATCATCATGGATCTCGCAGAAGACACCGCACAAGAGGTAAGGAAAGTAGAAGAGATGGTTATATAATGGACATTTTTATCCTTTGCCAACCGGGCATCCAGTTCAGTCGTGAAAGTTACTTGTCCTTGCAATATATTGGATTTGAATATTAAACATATATATTGTAATGATCACTGTGTATATAAAAATGTTTAAATGCATTCAGAGGGCAGTGACAAAGATTGAGTGATAGGACCATTTTGTATTGGAATGTTGGGTTATCATATAACTGGAACATTTAAGCTATATAGATTGTAAGCTCTCCAGGACAGGAATTTTGTTGATGGAAGTCTTTGCTGTCATTATTTTAAATGAATTTAAGTGCTGAATAAATAACATGCATGTAATCTCACAAACATGTTAATGCTGTGTATTAACATCCACTCAGGTACTTCTATCTACCTGTCTGTCATTCTCTCTGTCTGTCTGTCTCTCTCTGTCTGTGTGTGTCTGTCTGTCTGTCTATCTATCTATCTATCTACGTCTGTATAGTCTGTATAGTCTTTATATAAGTCTGTGTGGTCGAATGTCACTTTGAATTTTATACTGCACAATAATTATTTGACAACTACTGTTCACGATATTATATGACTCAATAAAAACAACAAAGTATAAAAGAAAAATCTATCTACGTATCTGTCCCTAAATGTATCTGTGTAGCTTCCTATCTCTATCTATCTCTTTATCTGTCCATCTATATCTCTGGGGAATGTACCTGGTGTGTAATGGGGGTGCTGGCTGGGCTAAGTCCTGGGTGTGCAATGTGGGTGCTGGGGCATGTCCTAGGTGTGCAATAGGAGTGCTGGCTGGGGTAATTCTAAGGGGTGTTATGTGGGGCATGTCCTGTAGATGAAATGTTGGTGCTAGTTGAGGTAAGTCCTGGGTGTGCAATGTGGGTGCAGGAACATGTTGTGAGTGCGGAGGAATGTTCTGTGAAGCAATCTGGGTGCTCGCTGGGCTAAGTACTGGGTGAGCAATGTGGATGCTCACAGGGATAAGTCCTGGGAATGCAATGTGGGTGCTGGGGCATGTCCTGTTTCTGAATTCTGGGTGCAGGTTGTGACATGCACTGGGTGTGCAATCTGAGTGCTCTGGCAAGACTTGTGGGTGCAATCTAGATGCTCTGGAAATACCTGTAAATGCAATATTGGTGCTCTGGCAAGACCAGTGGGTGCTCTGGCAAGACCTGTGGGTGCTCTGGCAAGACCTGTGGGTGCAAGCTGTGTGCTGTTTCAAATGTCATGGGTGCTGGCAAGAGATTTAGGGGGCAATAATGAAAGGAATGCATGAGAAATGGAGGGGGGAGGAACACCATTGGTTCTGTAAGGGGCCACAACATTTCTGATGGTGATTGTAATGTAACCTGTGAGGCAAGATAGATACAAGCAATAGTGAAGCACAGCCGATATAAAAGATATATTAGAATATAACCTGTGAGGCATGACAGGTGTAGACAGGAGGGATCCTAGTAACAGTTACAAGTAGTGATGTTGTAACCTGTGAGGCATGACAGATACAAGTAAAAGTAATGTAACTTGTGAGACATCAAAGATACAAGTAGTGATATTGTAACTTGTGAGGCATGACAGATACAAGTAAGAGTAATGTAACTTGTGAGACGTGAAAGATAATAGTAATTTAAGCTGTCACACAGGATGAACACATGTTCCACTAATACAAACTGTGAGACACGACTAAGATGTTTTCTACAGTGGTTCGCAATTATTTTTTATCCCATCACCATATGTCATAATGTCATTCCCCCTTTCCAAGATTGACTCAAAAGTTGCATTTCAAATAATATACAAAGAATATTAAAAATCATTTTTTTTTTTACATATTGATACATATAAATTTAGTAGGATTCTTTTTATGGTGGAGTTTTACTAATTTAATAAGAATTTAAAAAATTGATGGATTTTAAAACTTGAATAAAACTAGTTTTTGTATATTCAGAACTAATTACTAAACAGTGGCATATTTCGATAAACAAAATGTTCTATAGAATACCAGGGTGTTGTAATTCAGTTTATTCAGGTGAAGATTACAGTTAATGAGAAACCTGTGAAACCTGTTTTATCTTCAACAATTCTTGGATACGCAGAGTGGAGCTTGAAAGGGGTCAACGTAGGTAATTTTCAACCTTCAAACTACCTCTTTGCTTTTTAATTGCAAGTCGAAAATCCTGACAAAGATATGTCGAGAAAAATGGAAGCAATGCATGGACAGCCCTTTCTACCAGTTTTATATCTTGTGAGGTGGAAAGGATGTAGGGTGTAGTAATGTAACCTGTGAGATGGAAAGGATGTAGGTTGTAGTAATGTAACCTGTAAGATGGAAAGGATGTAGGTTGTAGTAATGTAACCTGTAAGATGGAAAGCATGTAGGTTGTAGTAAAGTAACCTGTGAGATGGAAAGGATGTAGATTCTAGTAATATAACCCGTGAGATGGAAAGGATGTAGGGTGTAGTAATGTAACCTGTAAGATGGAAAGGATGTAGGTTGTAGTAATGTAACCAGTGAGATGGAAAGGATGTAGGTTCTAGTGATGTAACCGGTGAGATGGAAAGGATGTAGGTTCTAGTAATGTAACCTGTGAGATGGAAAGGATGTAGGGTGTAGTAATGTAACCTGTGAGATGGAAAGGATGTAGGGTGTAGTAATGTAACCTGTTAGATGGAAAGGATGTAGGGTGTAGTAATGTAACCTGTGAGATGGAAAGGATGTAGGTTGTAGTAATGTAACCAGTGAGATGGAAAGGATGTAGGATCTAGTAATGTAACCTGTTAGATGGAAAGTAGACATGTGCATTCGTTTTCGGACGAATGCATTTTCGGACGAAAATAGCATTTTCGTCCATTCGTCCGAAAAACGAATAACGAAAATTTTAACTAACAAAATCCGAATGAACGAATGGTTAATAAACGAAAATCATTCGTTCATTCGTCCATTCGTCCATTCGTGCTATTGGCATTCTAAACCGAAATAGAGTCGGTTTACAATACCAATAGCATTGTACTACACATTCCATAAACCGACATGAATGACTTTCGGTTTATGGAATGCATGTAATGCTATTAGCTTCCTATAAACCGAAATTGAGTTCCCATTCATACGAATAGGTCAATTGACCTATTCGTATGAATGGGGACTCTTTCGGTTTATAGACAACCAATAGCAGCATGTATTCTATAAGCCGAAAGTCTTTAAAACAAACGACGTTCGGTTTATAGAATACATGTAATGCTATTGCTGTTCTATAAGCCGAAAGACATTCGGCTTATAGAACAGCAATAGCATTACATGCATTCTATAAACCGAACGTCGTTCGTTTTAAAGACTTTCGGCTTATAGAATACTATTGGCATTCTATAAACCTAACTAGAGTCCCTCCTCATTCATAAGAATTTCTTATGAATGGGGACTCGACTCTAGTTCGGTTTATAGAAAGCCAATAGTATTCTATAAGCCGAAAGTCTTTAAAACGAACGACGTTCGGTTTATAGAATACATGTAATGCTATTGCTAAACTATAAACCGAACGACTTTCGGTTTATAGAATAGCCATAGGATTACATGTAGTACATAAGCCGAAAGTCTATAAACCGAAAGTCGTTCGGTTTATAGGCTGTCGGCATTTAACTATACAGAGACAGAGTCTCCATTCATAAAATTATGAATGGAGACTTTGTCTCCGTGTAGTAAAATGCCGAAAGTCTATAAACCGAACGATCGGTTTATAGACTTTCGGCTTATGTAATACATGTAATCCTATGGCTATTCTATAAACCGAAAGTTCGGTTTATAGAATAGCAATAGGAATACATGTATTCCATAAGCCGACAGCCTATAAACCGAACGTTCGGTTTATAGGCTGTGGGCATTTTACTACACGGAGACAAAGTCTCCATTCATAATTTTATGAATGGAGACTCTGTCTCTGTATAGTTAAATGCCGGCTTTTAACTATACGGAGACAAAGTCTCCATTTATAATTTTATGAATGGAGACTCTGTCTCCGTATAGTTAAATGCCGACAGCCTATAAACCGAACGTTCGGTTTATAGGCTGTGGGCATTTAACTATACGGAGACAAAGTCTCCATTCATAATTTTATGAATGGAGACTCTGTCTCCGTATAGTTAAATGCTATTGTATTCTATAAACCGACTCTATTTCGGCTTATAGAATGCAATAGTACTACGAATGGACGAATGAACGAATGATTTTCCTTTATTAACCATTCGTTCATCCGGCTTTAGTTAGCTTAGCATTTTCGTTCTTCGTTTTTCGGGCGAATGGACGAAAATGCAATTTTCGGACGAAAATGCATTCGTCTGAAAACGAATGCACATGTCTAGTATATATTCACATGTAAATTGCTTTTTAAATAAAAAATTATGATATAAAAAAATCTTGTTTTTATTTCCTTTTATGTGACAATGCTGCCTCTCTCTTTCCCTTGCCCCCAGATTTGTCGCTCTCCCCCCCTTAGTGTTGTCTCTCTCTCACCCTCCCTTTGGCTCCCCCCTCGCTCCCCTTGTGTCTGTCTCTTCCCCCCTTCCCTCCCCTTGTTTCTCTCTGCCCCCCCCCCCCTTGTTATTCTGTCCCCCCCTCACCTGTTTCTTGCTCCCTGGTGGCTAGTGGGGGCAGCCGGGGGATGTATGCACTATACATAATAGACGGAAGTGTCGGGCAGCATGGAGGTTGTCTGCACGATTCGTGCAGACATCCCCCAGCTGCCCGATTCTCCCTGGTGGCTAGCGAGGGAGCGGAGGATGTCTGCGCGATGAGCGAGACCTCTCCTGCTGCCGCCCGGCATGACCGCCGGGACTTCTATGATGAAGCTGGGTACTTCCGGCTTCCTCATAAAAGTCCTGGCTGTCGTTCCGGGCGGCAGCAGGGGAGGTCTCGCTCATCGCGCAGACATCCTCCGCTCCCTCGCTAGCCACCAGGGAGAATCGGGCAGCTGGGGGATGTCTGCACGAATCGTGCAGACAACCTCCATGCTGCCCGACACTTCCGTCTATTATGTATAGTGCATACATCCCCCGGCTGCCCCCACTAGCCACCAGGGAGCAAGAAACAGGTGAGGGGGGGACAGAATAACAAGGGGGGGGGGGGCAGAGAGAAACAAGGGGAGGGAAGGGGGGAAGAGACAGACACAAGGGGAGCGAGGGGGGAGCCAAAGGGAGGGTGAGAGAGAGACAACACTAAGGGGGGGAGAGCGACAAATCTGGGGGCAAGGGAAAGAGAGAGGCAGCTTTGTCACATAAAAGGAAATAAAAATAAGATTTTATTTATATCATAATTTTTTATTAAAAAAGCAATTTACATGTGAATATATACTAGACATGTGCATTCGTTTTCGGACAAATGCATTTTCGTCCGAAAATTGCATTTTCGTCCATTCGCCCGAAAAACGAAGAACGAAAATGCTAAGCTAACTAAAGCCGAATGAACGAATGGTTAATAAAGGAAAATCATTAGTTCATTCGTCCATTCGTAGTACTATTGCATTCTATAAGCCGAAATAGAGTCGGTTTATAGAATACAATAGCATTTAACTATACGAAGACAGAGTCTCCATTCATAAATTTATGAATGGAGACAAACGTATAGTTAAAAGCCGACAGCCTATAAACCGAACGTTCGGTTTATAGGCTGTGGGCATTTAACTATACGGAGACAGAGTCTCCATTCATAAAATTATAAATGGAGACTTTGTCTCCGTATAGTTAAAAGCCGGTGTTCTGACAAATTTCTGGAGCAAATTCTCCTGCGCAATCGCAGGAGAATTTGCTCACTGCGCATGCGCATAAAGTTACAGCTGATAACTCAGCTGTAACTTTGTGACCACCGTGCATGAGACAGCTGCGCAACCCACCTCCCGCCCCCTCACACCCGCCGCACACCCCTTCTTACCAGATCATCGACCACAGCGATACACAGCGCATGCGCACGCCTATCCAGCCGTTTGGGAATGCGCGCGTCCGTTGTTGTGTTCTTAAGGTGGTAAGTAACACGGGGCGTCGGGACATAAGGGGGCAAGCATCCTGGTGAGGGCTGCCTCATCTTGATGGGATTTGTGATCCTCCTGCTGTATTATTGATGCAGCAGGAGGATCACAAATCCCATCAAGATGAGGCAGCCCTCACCAGGATGCTTGCCCCCTTATGTCCCGACGCCCCATGTTACTTACCACCTTAAGAACACAACAACGGACGCGCACATTCCCAAACGGCTGGATAGGCGTGCGCATGCGCTGTGTATCGCTGTGGTCGATGATCTGGTAAGAAGGGGTGTGCAGGGGGTGTGAGGGGGCGGGAGGTGGGTTGCGCAGCTGGCGCATGCGCGGTGGTCACAAAGTTACAGCTGAGTTATCAGCTGTAACTTTATGCGCATGCGCAGTGAGCAAATTCTCCTGCGATTGCGCAGGAGAATTTGCTCCAGAAATTTGTCAGAACACCGGCATTTAACTATACGGAGACAGAGTCTCCATTCATAAAATTATAAATGGAGACTTTGTCTCCGTATAGTTAAAAGCCGGCATTTAACTATACGGAGACAGAGTCTCCATTCATAAAATTATGAATGGAGACTTTGTCTCCGTGTAGTAAAATGCCCACAGCCTATAAACCGAACGTTCGGTTTATAGGCTGTCGGCTTATGGAATACATGTATTCCTATTGCTATTCTATAAACCGAACGTTCGGTTTATAGAATAGCCATAGGATTACATGTATTATATAAGCCGAAAGTCTATAAACGGATCGTTCGGTTTATAGGCTTTCGGCATTTTACTACACGGAGACAAAGTCTCCATTCATAATTTTATGAATGGAGACTCTGTCTCCGTGTAGTAAAATGCCGACAGCCTATAAACCGAACGTTCGGTTTATAGGCTGTCGGCTTATGGAATACATGTATTCCTATTGCTATTCTATAAACCGAACGACTTTCGGTTTATAGAATAGCAATAGGAATACATGTATTCCATAAGCCGACAGCCTATAAACCGAACGTTCGGTTTATAGGCTGTCGGCATTTTACTACACGGAGACAAAGTCTCCATTCATAATTTTATGAATGGAGACTCTGTCTCTTATTAGTTAAATGCCGACAGCCTATAAACCGAACGACTTTCGGTTTATAGACTTTCGGCTTATGTAATACATGTAAACCTATGGCTATTCTATAAACCGAAAGTCGTTCGGTTTATAGAATAGCAATAGGATTACATGTATTCCATAAGCCGAAAGTCTATAAACCGAAAGTCGTTCGGTTTATAGACTTTCGGCTTATAGAATACAATTAATACTATTGCCTTTCTATGAACCGAACGAGAGCCCCATTCATAAGAATTTCTTATGAATGGGGCTCTCGTTCGGTTTATAGAAAGCCAATAGTATTACATTGTATTCTATAAAACGAACGAAAAAAATTAACGAAACGAAAATAATTAACGAATTTCGTCTGAAACGAATGCACTAATGAACGAAATTCGTTTTAGACGAAATAAATAACATTTTCGTCCGAATGGACGAAAACGAAACGAAAATTTTAGTTTTGCACATGTCTAATGGAAAGGATGTAGGGTGTAGTAATGTAACCTGTGAGATGGAAAGGATGTAGGTTATAGTAATGTAACCAGTGAGATGGAAAGGATGTAGGTTCTAGTAATGTAACCGGTGAGATGGAAAGGATGTAGGTTGTAGTAATGTAACCAGTGAGATGGAAAGGATGTAGGTTCTAGTAATGTAACCGGTGAGATGGAAAGCATGTAGGTTATAGTAATGTAACCAGTGAGATGGAAAGGATGTAGGTTCTAGTAATGTAACCTGTGAGATGGGAAGGATGTAAGTTCTAGTAATGTAACCTGTGAGATGGAAAGGATGTAGGTTCTAGTAATGTAACCTGTGAGATGGAAAGGATGTGGGTTCTAGTAATGTAACCTGTGAGATGGAAAGGATGTAAGTTCTAGTAATGTAACCTGTGAGATGGAAAGGATGTAGGTTCTAGTAATGTAACCTGTGAGATGGAAAGGATGTCGGTTCCAGTAATGTAACCTGTGAGATGGGAAGGATGTAGGTTCTAGTAATGTAACCTGTGAGATGGAAAGGATGTAGGTTCTAGTAATGTAACCTGTGAGATGGAAAGGATGTAGGTTCTAGTAATGTAACCTGTGAGATGGAAAGGATGTAGGTTCTAGTAATGTAACCTGTGAGATGGAAAGCCTCACTAAGGCACACATTTGCACAGAGTTACCCTCACTAGGCACATGTTTTTCCAATCCACGTCTCAAGTTTAAAGCCAGATCATTCAGTTATCAAGCTCCTTGCTCCATGTTTGTGTTAGTGGTAGTTAGAAAGTTTTATATAACCTGCCTCTAGGTCAGGGCCTGATAAATTAAATGTCGTTTTTGGAGCTAGCAAAAGAATCTGGGAGCCAGACATCAACACATACACAGAATCACGCACACTCACACAATCACACAGACAGTCATGTACACACATACATACACAGCTAGTCTCTCACACACACAGTCACACTCACATACAAAGAGTCATATCGACAGTAAAATAGACAGACAGTCACATAGACAGACAGTCAGACACACTCACATTGACAGCCAGAGATAGTTACATAGACAGACAGAGACACTCACATTGACAGACAGGGACAGTAACAAAGACAGACTGATAGAGACACTCACATTGACAGACAGAAAAAGTCAGAAGGTAGCCATTTTTTTTAAAGGAAAAAAAGGTGTGTGATTCAGAGTCTCCCTGCTGCTTTACCTCATTGCAGGGGAGGGGGGTCACTTCCATTCCAGCTGGCTCTGGCATTCACAGACCATCGTCCAGTCCCATCCCGCAGAGCGCAGGGATGTCACATGACACCCAGCGTTCCGACTTTGCGATGAATGAGGGGGCTGTGCTGGTGTGTGTACAGTGTGTGCAACTGCTCTGTGCTGCACTGAAGAAGATAAAACATCCGTCCCCGCAGTGAGGGACCTCCTGTAGAAGATGCCAATAGCCAGGGCCAGACCTCATTTCTCGAGCCCTGCTCTATTTGTATCGTGGTTCTAGTCTCAGGATCTGTACCCTTTTTTCCTTTCTTTTTTACAGATCCAGCGTTTGTATTTTGCCATTGTAAAGATTAACCCTTTGCTTTTTCCTCAGGCTGTGTATTTCTGTTTGTTATCAATGTGTCTATATGTTTCGGTTCTAACCTCTTGCATTAGCATCATGTTACTATTTTCCCCCTTGACGTCATGCCTGTGACGCCATTGTCTCGGCCCAAATGCCCATGCCAAAGGACGTTATCACAGCAGTCGTATGCCCCAAGAAGTGCTCTGAGCAGGCTCCCTGCAAGTCTGCCTCGTTTTGAGTCTGAGTCTTCTTCTGGGAGCTGGCCGGTGCTAATGCACATGGATCACAAAGGAGGACGTATATATACACAGTCATCACAGACCATTGTAAGGAAGACCTATATATACGTCTTCACAAGTTAGATCCTCTCTCTCGTTACCTGTCTTGCCTCCTCCACCTTCTGTCATAGTTTTCAGTTTTGTTTTGTGGATGTGTCTTTTTATTTGAATCTGACTTGCTCACAGCTATTATTTACTTTTCTTACTGCTTTTTATTTATGCGCTCTTTTCCTGGTTGAAGTAAGATGTAGTCCCAATACACTCGCTCTGCTGCACAAAAGTGACAGCTCATAAATAATTTAGAGAGAATTCAAAGAAGCCCCAAGGTCTCTGAAGGGCCATAGAACATCATTAAATGATGCATCACAAAGTCCGGTGGATGTCCACCATGAGCCAGATTGGTTCCCCTCAGACAGACTTCCCTGCTTAGTCCTCTCTCAGTTAAACTTCAGTTTCTCTTGGTTCTCAGGATTAATATGCAGTCCTTAATTTAAATATGAGGATATGATAAGCAGCCATTGATAATCATTGATAATTCATGCTGTAGCTGATCAAAATTTTCATGGGAAACATATCACAGTTCAAACCACTATCTTAAAATTATCTTATGGTAAAAAATGACATTACAGGTTGAGTATCGGTTGTCCAGAAATCAGTTATCCAAAAATCCGTTATCCATTATCCAAAAATCCGTTATCCAAAAATCCATTATCCAAAAACCTGTTATCCAAAAATCCATTATCCAAAAATCCGTTATCCAAAATTGTGTTATCCAAAAATCCATTATCCAAAAATTTATAATGCAAAAATCCGTTATCTAAAAATCCATTATCCAAAAATCCATTATCCAAAAAAATCATAATGCAAAAATCCATTATCCAAAAATCTATTATCCAAAAATCCATTATCCAAAAACCTGTTATCCAAAATTGTTTCAAATATTGCCACAAGTTGCAAATTCCCAACACACCTGTCAGACTGCAAGAGCACAACAGTCTATTCACTGTCCACCCCCTCTTAAGCTGCGATTGCCCCACGTTTACAAAGGGTAATACAATGGCTTGTGTGTAGTCCTGATGTTCCAGCGGCAGCTTCCCAGCGATGCCTCACATCACAGCTACATCACAGTAACTCTGTACAGTATTTACATTGATATTACTGTGTTTCATGAGCACTGAGAGGCTTTAATATATCTTATTGGTGAGAATGACCAGTTCTGGTTCCAAGCATTCTCGATAAAGGAAACTCAACCTGTATATAATGTCTGATGGATAAATTTACACTGTTAGTGGCAGGGGGCTTTATCATGCAGCAGCCATCAAAGGAATGATAAGGATTTTGTTGTAGAATCTATTTTTGAAAACAATGATCTGTTTTTGGATTCTCTGCCAATTGTAGTAGTATTTCCTGCTTGTTACTTTTTTTTTTTTTTGACTACAAGACGTACTAAGGAGAGCCCTGACGGTCACATCCTGTTTTGGAACCTCCAAGGAAACAGGACAATTGTTCTCCAACCTTCTTTTTAAATCAAATCCTAATTCTTCCGTTTAATGTTAGTGTTTTTATCCATAAATTTACTTTCCATCCACCAGTGACTAATCTTAGGATATTTCATATTGTAAAGGCTAACTATATATTTTGCATCTGCTTAGGTAAAGTGAAATGAGGCAAACATTAAATATCACAGAGATATTGAAATGATTCATTGCCCCAGATTAGTTTAAAATATAGAGGTTCCTGGAGGTTAATAGCTCCTATTAATATATAGTTTGCCAGATACTGGTATTGGCAAGCCTGGGGGAAGAAGGGAAGGTGATGACTGCCCTGTATGGGCAGTAATGCTATCATCTCCTCCTTATCAAATATATCTTCAAGAGAGGCACAGGACTGTCTCATAAAATGCAGGCTTGTCTCACACCAAGGGTTTTCTTCTATTAAGTTTAATAATGCAGGCATTTGTGCAGTAAGACAATAAAAATATGTAATTCACTGCCAAGGGAGGTGGTGCTATCAAATACAATGGATGAATTCATAAAGGATTTAGATTATAATTTTTTTTTTTTTTAGAAAAGCAGGACATTCAGGGCTATAAATAATAGAAAAAAAAACATTAATATTTTATGGCTTCTTGATCCAAGGAGAAATCTGATTGTCAAGAAGGATTTTTTTATTCTAAGTGGGAAAAAATGTAATTAGCTATAGGGGTCAGGTTTTTTTTTTATTTTCTTCCATTTTGATCAAAATGAGGATGGATAGCTAGAAGGGTTGAAATTATGAATCTGAACTTTTTTCAACTTAAATTACTATGTTACCGTGTAAACGAAAAACCCTCAGTGCAGTTCAGATTCTCAGCAGGAAAAAATAAGAGAGAAATTTTCCACATAATTAGAGTATAGGGATTTTTACAGAACAGAATTCCATCGGAAATTATATTCCATATAGCATTAAGCAAAATATGGCTTCCATTAATAAAAAATAAAAAAACTATATCATTCGACTTGCCACAAACTTTGATGTTGGAGGATAACATTTTTTTATTTTTGTGTCTATCTGTATTTGCAGAGAACTGTTCCAAATAATAAACTGAAGATTATTGCTGAAATGATATATTAAAATCAAATATTTATTTCTGAAATAAAAAAAATTCTAGTGTAATTTCCAAATGGTTTAATTTGTTTGCAACAGAGAATTACATGGGTTTGTGCTTTTAAATAATTTAGAACTATTCCCATTTCATTGTTTGTTTTGAATCCTGTTCCAGGGAATTATACTCTTCAAATTACTAACGTCGTCTGACCGTATGTCCTTTAATTATACAACGCTTTGATCTTGACGTGTTCTTGATCATCGCGGCTGGTAATCAGTTATCGTTATTTGTGGAAAACAAACACTCTGTAGATGTACAGACGTTGCAATACTTCAAAGTGCATTCCTGGGGGACTGTAAAAGCATATGATTTACATGAGTACTGAGTGTAAACAGCATGTTTAATAGATTTAACGCCCCGTGTAGACCTGTCTAATGGATGATAGAAGCAATACAAAATATATATTGACAAATAGTTTCCCTTATTTGGTTCTTTAGGACTTGCATCCAAAGGTGTAACTAGGAATTACAGCGCCCCAGTGGCTTGGTCCCCCTCCTTCATGCCCCCAAACAGCCTCTCTGTGCCACCCCAGCCCCCAAACAGCCCTTTCTGTGCCATCTAAGCTCCAAAACAGGCTCTCTGTGACATCTAAGCTCCAAAAAAGCCTCTCTGTGCCATCTAAGCTCCAAAACAGGCTCTCTGTGACATCTTCGCCATCTAACAGCCTCAGTCAGCCATCTTAGCACCCAAACATCCCCTCTCTGACATATTGTCCCCAAAACAGTCACTATGTGCCATTTATTTATTATTAAATGGACTTGTTCATCCTTTGCATTACATTCACTTTGGATGTAGAAAAAGAAAAAATGATGATGAATCATCTATACATTGTGTTTGCAACTTGCAAGCAATTGCATACTTTCGGATGAAAATGTGTCTGTGGCATTTCCTCCTTATGACATCACCTCGTGGCTTGGTATACAACGTACACATTTCCCCTTGAAAAACGGTTAATTTGCATATCATGCCCCAGGTGATGTCATAGACATGAGACACAAAAAAAACACCACGGAGCACTTGTTAAATGTTCTACAGGTGTGATGGGAGTTCAAACCCCCTCTGGAGACAAAGAATATGAAGGTAAAATGACACATTTCAGTGTCAGTATTGAGCAGAGGAACACAGTTAATATAGACACACAGAAACAAAGTGTCTAAATACCTACGTTGAGGTAAAACAACTTACATCGGGTACAGGTACAAACAAATGTATGTCTTTGTTGCTTCAGAATAGCATGTTATTTTTCGAATTTAGCTATTTATTTGGAAATTCTGCGAATACAGTGTATAGATCATTCAACATCACATTCTCTACATTCACAGTTTAAGCAATGTTGAGCTTGACAGAGTCCCTTTAAGATATTTAAATAATATTTTTAAATCACCTTGGATCTTAAAATGAAAACATTTAGCAAGCAATGCAAGACGACTCTTCTGCTCCATTTACTCCATTACCTGACTGCTTTGATACATTGCTTTACTTCTGCTTTGAAAAGAAACAAAACTCCACTAAACAATGGGGTGTTAAAGGAGGGAGTGAGAAAGGGCTACAAGCCCTGGAATGACTAGTTAGAAAATAACAGGTTTGTCCTCCTGTATCGGAAATGGGAGGGAGTTATCCCCCACTTCCTTAAAAATCATCATATCCCTTTGTAAAGAAATAGGAAGCAGGAGATCTGCTGGGAACATAGTGTTTCCAAACTCAGTCCAGGGACATCAGTTACTCCTTTCCATCTTCCACCCTTGAGAAGGCCAACATGCTGTGAGACATGGGATGGAACCCTGGTGACCTGTGAAATGTCTGATCCTAACATTCAGAATAGAACTGCAAGGATAATGTTCCCCTGGAGGAATTGTCACACACTGCTTATGATTATGCTGGTGGAAGTTTTTCTGCTTGAAGGTGAGCAGTATGTGAGTGATGAGATTTGGATGTGGTGCTTTGGACATTATGCATCTGTTGCAGATTACTAAAAGTCTCAATTACAGAGCGATTTAAATTTTAGTGTAAAATTATACAACATACAGCAAAACACATCGCGCAGCATTATACTACTGCTAAAAACAACAGAAGTTTTATTTTTTAAGTTAAAAAATATTGGTCTTTTTTTTATCATTACTGTTTCTTAAATTGATCATAAAATCTATGAAACAATTTCCAAATGGTATCATTTTTAAAATTTTATTTGAATGTTTAAATTTCATTTTTAAATCTGCCTTGGATAAGAAGAGGTTTTGGATTGGGAGCAGCCTCCGGACAATCATCTGTAGCTCTCATTATGTCTGTAGGAAGTGCGTATGATATAAATTCAGGTTATGTGGAGCAATTACACCGAATTAGCATCAAAAAAAGATTTATACCTCCTCTTAGCGCTCTGAATGAATCGTTCAACTTTTCAGGGGTTAATCATCAAACTAAATCTTTAGCATGTGTCGCCAGATAAGAACCATTCAGCCCATCTAATTCTCTAAATACTTTTATTAGTCCCCAGTTCACTATCTTATATCCTGTGCCTATCCCATGCATGCTTAAACTCTTTCACTGTGTTTACCTCTACCACATCTGCTGGAAGGCTATTCCATACATCCACTACCCTCTCAGTAAAGTAATACTTCCTGATATTAATTTTAATTCTTTGCCCCTCTAATTTAAGACTATGTCCTCTAGTTGTGGTAGTTTTTCTTCTTTGAAATATACTCTCTTCCTTTACTGTGTTGATTCCCTTTATGTATATAAAGATTTCTATCATATCCCCCTGTTACGTCTTTCCTCCAAGCTACACATATTTAGATACTTTAACCTTTCCTGGTAAGTTTTATTCTCTAACTCAAGAACCAGTTTAGAAGCCCTTCTCTGAACCCTTCTCCAATGTATCAATATCCTACTGGAGATAGAGTCTCCAACCAATATAACATTATGTTTTAATGTGTGTTTATTTATTTGTCTACAGTTTAAATTAATTACGTTTTTATATTTGTCCACACTTACTGGGTCTAGTTCTTGGGATGTAATATTTCCCAGCGGCCACTTTGCTCCCACTTTCTGATTAGCTGCTCAATTTCTATGTTTGCAAATCCTTGCCACTGAAAAAATATAGTGTATGGACTTTTAGTGGGGAAAGTTATATATCAAATCTGTATCAATAGGTTAATTTGCACTATCTGAATTTAGATGGTATAGACATTAGTTACTCCTCTTCAAATCTAGCAGATATTTGGACTGTAGCTCTTCTGTTTTATTCTTCAAACACTGCTATCATATAAATCTTGCAGGGTTATATTATGATGTATATATGACCCAACTCCTTTATCACCTATATACAGTACAGGACTTGACCAAGGTATGACAGATCATACCAATGTCTTACACAGACTCAGGAAAGGTCGTATTTATTTATTATTAAATTGCTGCAACATAAACTGAACAGCTTTGAAATAGCTGTAACCATAAAACAGGTAATAAAATACCAATGCAAATGTTTATATACCAGGTATCATACACCCAAATGACAAAACCTTGCACTGGTGGCAAACCTCAGGCACCTCCTGGCAAACACCACAAATAAACAAAGGACGTTTTGCTTGAAGTGTGGCAATATATATAGCCTGATCTGAGCCCCTAAGTGAGTTCTTGTCCCAGCTCCCGCCATGCCCCTACTGGGCACAGGGTAGGACTGACCAGGTGTGAGGACATGCCTGATAACCCTGTCCATGATGGCCTTCTATATATACTTTATTCCAGGCCAGGACTTTTAATACATAACCTTCAAGTACCATATGAAAGAATGTGAATGTAGAGATTAAAAAAGGATTGAAAAGGATCTATACACTGTGTTAGCAAAACTGCCAGCAAATGCCTAAATGAGGAGAAAAATATGTTTTAAATGTGTCTGTGGTGTCTACTGCTTATGACATCACCTGTGACACAGTATGCAAATGAACTGGTTCTCAATGGGAAAAGTGCTCGTGTTTGGATACCTGTGATATAAGTCACCTCTTCACTAACACATGGCCACAGAACCATCAGAAAGCTTCAATCAGTAAAGACTGAATGCAGGATACCTGTGAGGTCCAAACTTGTTCAGATTTCTTTTCTGGTGAGGGTCAGGAGGGACCTGCTCATTCTCTGTAATCCTATTACTATGTAAATTCCTTTACCAGTCCAGAATACATGAATCTAGGGTTGCCACCTGGCTGGCATTTTACCGGCAGGCCGGTCAAATATTGGCATGAGGCCAATGTTGAGCCTACAGAGGCAGTAGCATAGCCGGAATTTTGTAATAGAAAATGTGGCAACCCTACATTTATCCCTATTCCTGTTTGACATCGTGTGGCCAGGAACTGTGCCAGGATACACGCTCATAACAGCTGGATTGACCACAAGAACACTTAACCCCCTACCATAAAATTATACATGTGTAACTATTTATTATGGATTTTCCCCCCCTGTGTACAATCTATGAAACCGTAGTCTAAATATAAAGATAAAACACAGTGTCCGGAATCTGTATCATTCCTGGCCCCTTTTGTTTTTTCCTGTTGTGTTCATTCCTTACATTTTTGGAGATCTTTTGTTGTATCACAAGGTTTTTTTTGTGTGTGGATACAATGAGCGTATTCCCAAGAACCAGAATACTCTCATTCTTTAAATGGGATGGGAGAGTCTTCTCCTAGATCCCCAGGCTTGAAGGATACACCTGAACACAATATTATACATTTACAGTGACAGGTTACTTATTCACAGTTATAGGGTTTTTTGCCTTCTTTTGGATCAAAACGCTGGAATGATAGGTAGATGGGTTGAACTTGATGGACTTGTTAGACTGAATCATCAATTTTTTTTCACTTGCTATAATTACTCATGTATATATTATTTTCTCTCATGAGATGTTCAAATCCCACAGCTCCTCCCAATAGACCTCTAGGCACCCTGCCCCTGTGTAGCCTCCACCATCACCACTTGGTTCACTATTGTCTCTCGTTTCAACTAATTTCTGCAGCACCCAAACGTCTTTCCTCAAATTGTACTGTAAGAATCAAACCAAGCGAACAAGTCAGAGGGAGCAGAGAATGTCCATCTACTCTCCAATCTAGCTATACATTGTGCGGGTTCAATCCTTCGCTAGGCAAACTCACCAGGTGTGTCCCTGCACAATGTATAGCTAAACTGATGAGATGATAGGCTCATCCCACCTCAAATCACCTTGAATAGCCCCCACTGACCTTAACATGCACTGCGCAGGGACAAAGCTGGTGAGCTTCTCCTACTAGAAGAACATAGTTGGCCATGCTGAATGCATTGTTAAATCAGTAAGAGTTCTTCAAAGACTTAACAATGCTTTATGCCGGGCCGATTGTGTTATTCTAGCAGAAGGGGCTTACCAAGACTTGGCCCTTTAATAATGCGTCGTTAAATCAGCTCGCAGTAGTACTCTTTCCCCTATACAGCAGCAATGGAATAATTAATCTTGTAACCCCCCCCCCCCCCAAAACGGAACGAAATACAATTAAAATTCTAGCTCTGATAAAGCAAAACATTTATCTTTTAGGTTCGAAGGCTCGTTCGGCTGAATTTCCTCCTCGTATCACCGATCACCCTTCAGATCTGGTTGTATGGCGGAACCAGCCGGCCACATTGAACTGTCGTGCTGAGGCGAATCCAGAGCCCACAATTGAATGGTACCGGAATGGAGAATACGTAGAAACCAGCAATGATGATCAGCATCCCCAGCGATCCCTGCTACCGGGAGGCTCCCTCTTCTTTTATCTACTCAAGGCGAAATCTGATGAAGGAATCTATACCTGTGTAGCCAGAAACCATCTGGGGAAAGCGCTGAGCAGGAATGCCTCCTTGTACATTGCTGGTAAGGGAACCGATCCCGGTTATAGCTGAAACAGCTCTGGCCCTAGGTCTTATGGTGTCCTAGGTGATGTCAGTATGCCCTCAACCTCCTTATTTAGAATCCCATAGTTTTTTATGTGGCCAGAATAGGAAAGGGACCACGGCGCTATGCCCATGGCCCAAATATAAATAAAATAATGGTCTCCCAGGACTTGGGGCCAGTGCTATGCACCAAGTCCTGATTTAAATAGTTTTGACCCCCTGGGGCTTGGAGCTGGCTATAGGTCCCAATTAAATAAAATTATCCTTCCTCCAAATGGCCCCTTGTGCCAGGCACTGGCCAAATGCCCCTTCACAATAAATAAATAGTTAAATTAGAGTGAAAAATAGTGGTGGGAGCACTCAATGGACAAAATAATGGTGAGAGCGCTAAATGGATAAAAAATAGTAAAATTAAATTGGCCACCCCTCTGGCACACCCTGTAGCTAATAAATATATCTGTATATAGTCTGCAGAGAAGGGCAGTGACACCCGGGACCCAGAATCCTCAGCTTCTAGCTATAATTATTTTAATCAGGGCTTGGGGCACATTGCTGACCCTAAGCATTGGGGGTACCATTATTTTATTTATATTGTGGCCACAGGCATTGTGCCAGCCTGTGGTGCTCTGGGGCGAATATTTCATTTATTGAGGGCCGTAGACAGGCAGCCATGAGGCCACAATATTCTATTATTAAGGGTCACAGGCGATGCACCTTTGTGCGG
Source organism: Pelodytes ibericus (assembly GCA_036172795.1). Taxonomy (NCBI): domain Eukaryota; kingdom Metazoa; phylum Chordata; class Amphibia; order Anura; family Pelodytidae; genus Pelodytes; species Pelodytes ibericus. Next base: position 14,972,104 of record CM069866.1, on the reverse strand, counting down.
CTCTGGGGGTCACCAATTATTTGTATATAGTGACTGCAGGCATCGTGCCAGCCCGCGGTCACCAGGGGGGGATTTTTGAATTTATTTCATGGAGACAGGGGACGACTGCTCACTCAAGAGGGGGCCCAATAAAAAATGTTTTGGGTGTGGATGCTCTGGGATGGGATGGGATGGAGGGGGGTGAGGCTGTTACAACCCCAGTCCCTTAGCATAATAGTAAAGGGGAGATAACGAGTAACAGTACTTTAATGCACTGGATATTTGCAGTTCCCGTTGCTGTTGAATCCAGGAATACAGTGCGGTCTAAACATGTTAACTTTTGACAGATTTAAAGTCCGGTATTGAATCTAACGCATTATCTCCTGAGAGTAAGATATCAAGTTTACCCACTAGCTTCGCTCACAGGAAGCTAAGCTAAGCAATCTGATTTGTTCCTTCATTTCACACCCGGGACACACACACAGGACTGGTGTATTTGTCACAGTTGGAAAGTTACACATAGTAATAAATTCGCTGCTTTCAGGGGATTCATTGTGTACTCTATGGGTAACGAGGAACAAAAACTAACTAACAGTTTAATTAGTGGTGCAATTAATTCCTGTCAGAAAGGCAGACAGGATCTTTAATTAACGCTTCGTTAGCTGTCAAGTTTTCATTTCTCCTACAGGCTCCCACGGGATTCTCCATGGGTCACTGATTATACATATTCATTGGGGTAAGATGGGGGCTGGGCACATCCATACTCTGCATAACAGTCGTTTTTTGGGAGATTTCCAGTTAAATCAAAGCAATTAAATAACATCAATCTCTGCAAGGAAAGGACCCCAATTATGCAGTTTTGTGGTGTAATTTAAGTGGATAATTAAAACGATTTCACATAATATCGCAATACCCTTGAAAAGGTCAGATCTCTAATTACAAACGTAAAGCCGTATACTTATTGTGGTGGGATTGTGTCTCGTGTTTGATATTAATGATACCGCTGGGGTTAATGTACAAAGAAGAGATACACACAGGTTGTAGGTTAATGCTGTGTGCCTATGGAAAATGTCTAAATGCCAAATACGAGTGCAATAACCCGGACTCTGGCCAAATGTTGGGAGTCTGCACTGTGTGCGCATGTGCGGAACATCAGAGTTGTGTCCGTGCCCTGTGCGCCAGCGCAACCCCATGTCTAAAAAAATGCTCTTCACTTGATATCTGTCGATGAAGGTACAGTCTCGCACAGTGTCTGTTCTATAAAAAAAATACTCAATCACCACTTTGCTTTGCAATTGCAATTTCTTTAAAAAAAACGTTCCAACGTTTTATTTGACACGCCTATCCACAGACATGCCGCGACACCACAGCCACACCATTCAAAAACTAGCCGCTCCCGTCTGTTGAGCTTTCAGACTCGGCGGGTCAAGGTCTTTAGCTGATCCCCACTGGAGTGGGTATCTGCACGACTGTATAGCAATTAGTGCATAGCGGAGTAGCAAAGCCTTGGACAGTAACGGATTGGAGTCAGGAACAAAGAGTAGTAACTGCCAATGGGGTGTACATGGAATGTTCCACGAATGGACAGTCCACCAGACGACAGGCTTTTTGAAGGTAATATAGAGGATACCCACTTCTTATAGGACGATAGCAAATGGCAGAATCCAGTTGACTGAAGTAGATATCTATAGCTGAGATGGCTCTCATTGGAGGATGATATCAGGTAGCAAAAAGAGAATGGTCAGAAGTCAACCACAAGTCGTCGACTAGCAAAACGAGTAGTGGAGATTAATAGTAACCAAAAAGGCCTTTTAAAGCAGGGAGGGCATGCATATTAGAAATATTCAAACTACAAAATAAACATCTCCAAGACACAGGTCTTAACATTCCACCTTTCTACATCACACTTAAAAGAACTACAAAAGATGAGCTATATTAATTGAAATGCATTTTTTTATATCATAATTTTTATTAAATATTAAAAAGCTATTTAAATGTGAATATATACAAGTTAAACTTTTTTTTCCTATAGGGTAGTGTTATATTCAGGCTTTTAGTTTTTTTCCTAAAGGAATATTCAAAGTTTGGGGGGGTCGTCTTATAATCAGGGTCGTCTTATATTTGATCAAATACGGTACTTATACACTGCTGAGAGGTAAAAAAAAAAAAAGGGGGGGGGGGTGGTGGGATGGTCAGAGAATGGAGAGGAGTGAAGATAAGGTGCTGATGGGTGGAGAGAAGTGAGAATTAAGTTATTTTGGGCTGGGGTGAAGTATAGTTTCTGGAGGGGTCACATGGGTATGGAGGTGTGTAGATGAAGTTGGTGGAGAGACTGGAAATGAGAGAGGTCAACATAAAGTTTTTGTTGGATAGTGAGAGGTCAACATAAAGTTTTTGTTGGATAGTGAGAGGTCAACATAAAAGTTTCAGTGGGTGGAGAGAGGTCAACATGACAATTTTGGTGGATTTATTATATTTTTATTCAATGCACTTACTTATTTCTGTTAACAGGGCAGTCAATAGTACATTTCACTGGTTTCACTGAGGATTATGCTACTTTAAGAATTTTTTCCCAGAATCCCATGTTATACCCAAGCCCCTGCTAAGTAAAAATAATAAATATCTTAATCCAATGATAATAATAACACAAAACTCTTTAACCAGGACGCGTGCGTTCTACTTTTCCCAATGTATTGGTACTGCGTATATCAACCATAGAAAAATAAAGGGCTAAGTTGACTCCTCTGGAAATCAAACCTAAAACCTTGAGGGTTGACCAGACTCTACAGAGATTAGACTGAAAATTAAGGTCTTGGTGGGTATAATAAAGTGTTCAGTGAGAGGACAAGGAATCATAAAGGGCTATGTGGGTGGACCTAGGGTTAAAGGACAACTGTAGCAACAACAAAAAAGTTGTGTTTAATTAAAGGATTGCATCAAGCATAGGCATTTTATATAGAAATACTTTATTGAAAGAACACAAACAATAAGTACCTTATTGAGCCATCTCTATCCAAGATAGTTCCACCAGTAAGCAGAAATTTTGTTTAGAATCTTTGGTCAGATCTTTGTTCATCTGAACCAAGGTGAGTGAAGATCTGACCCAAGATTCCAAACAAGATGTCTGCCCCCTGAGAGAACTATATGGAGTAAAGAAGGCTTAATAAGGAACTTTATTTGTATTCTTTCAAAAATCATTTCCACTTGATACCATATTTCAATTGAACATAAGTTAATTTTTTGCTTCAGTTGTTGATGGAAGGGGATACAAATAAATGACACATTGGAGAGTTTACACAATGTAAGTTAAAAGGGAATATAAAAATATGAAATAAGAAAAGCATTCAGTTATTGGTCTCCCTCAGTGTAGTGTCGACTGTCCTGGTGTCAGATTAAACCCTGAGAGCAGGAAAAGGCAGAGTGGGGTCGATTTGACTCAATTAGTCACATCATTGTTCAGACTTCCTGCTCCTTGACCTGGGTTATCTGTGGAGGTGGCGGCAGTGTTACATGTACTGATCGTTCACTTCTGCACAGAGACACTGCTGCTGTGTAACATGCAGGCTCCGGGAATCATTTATTATACTGCGTTACCCAGTTTGATGCATACAATGCATCTGCTTCCACACAAGCCTATTAAGGGATTCTACAGCAAATATTCTCAAGGAATTAACTATTTTATCCTATGATGCTATACAGTTTGCAGATGGTGTATTTCTAATAAGGGCAGTAGAGAACATGGATGAGTTATACAGATTAAAGAGCATAATTTTTACGGCGTGGGTGGGTGGGGTGCACGGCTGGTTGGGGTACTGTAGACACCAGGAGAACAGGGTTTACTCAATGCCCCTTTAAGGAAACAGGGGTTTTTTTAACTTAAGAAAATTAAGTTTTTCCATGAAGCCTGTGGAGAAAGGAAACTGACTAACTCAACTTTTGGCACTGAACACGCTGTGGACTATTTGTTAAGTAGTTGCCAATGACTGGCTGAGCATAATGGGAAATGTAGTTCACACCCAAAGGTTAATCATAACTGGGCTACGAGTTACATATACATTCAGCATAGCATGGTTGGAAGAAATTGTATCGCCTCTACTGCAACATGGCGGAGGACAAGACCTTTCAGAGTCTGATTATAATTCAGAAAGAGGAGTTTGTTCACTACTTAAATTCCAGTAAGAAAAACAGTCCCGATTTCAAATATTCAGTCTATGAAGAATAATTTTTTATTGTGTATTTACATGTAAATTTTTCTTAGAGCACGTTGCACTTTAAGACAGCAAAGCATTGTGGGTGTTAATTTAAAGGCCTGTAAAACAACTATGCCTATGATTAAATGCCTAAGAAAGAAATGGAATACATAAGGCAGTGGTGTATCTTGGTTTTGTGCTGCCCTAGGCAGACAAATTTTGGGCCCACCCACGACATGCCCCATCACCCCATTACATGCCCCATCACCCACATTGCACACATATTAAATGCCCAATCACCCCATTACATGCCCCCATTACCCACATTGCATATACACTAAATGACCCATCCCCCCATTACATGCACCTTCATTACATGCCCCCACCACGTCCATTACATGCCCCCGTCACTCCGATTAATTGGAAGGAACTAAAGCTTGCTGAACGGTGGGGGAGGGAGCGAAAATTTTGAAGCACCAGAAGTGTGCTTTAGCACCCTCTGGCAAAGTGCCGCCCTCTGGCTAGTGCCTCCCTAGGCGAGTGCCTTGTGGAAGATACACTACTGGCATAAGGTCATCTTGTCTAGGTGGTGTTGGAGTTTGAAACAACAGGCTGAGTATGCATTATAAATCTTCACAGACTGAATATTTGAAATCTGGTCCGTTTTTCCTCAGCGCTGACTCGAACCGAAAGCATGAATCAAGATCCAGAACACCATTAAAAAATACATTTCTTTTTTTCAGAATAATTGTGCCTAAACTATTCAATCCACAAATAAATTGCCATGTTTCATGCTATACAGAAAATTCTAAATTATTCCAGGCCTTACGTTTCTTTTCGAGCTACCATTGTGTCTTCCTCTACTACCAAATTACTGATCTATGTCTACATTCCCTCTAGATTTTCTTCTCCAGCCCACCAGTGCTGACGTCGTGGTGGGGAACCCACTGGTGGTGGAATGTCTTCCTCCAAAAGTACATCCTGAGCCAACAGTGACATGGAATAAAGATGGAGTCCCTTTAAATACTAAAAACAGCCGCGTCACGGTAAGCTTAATCATACTAATCATTATAGTTTTATTTTAACAAACCCTTGCAGGCCAGACTTCCTCCAAAAGTCCCGTTTAAACAGTTTTTATTAAGATTCCTATCTATTTGTGATATAATTTCTGTTATGTTTTTAAGGATTCGTCATAATAAATCCTACTTCCTATTCAGAATGGCTTTGTGGAGAACACTTATTAATTTTGCCCAACCAAACATTTTAATCACATACTTATGTAAGACGTTCAATCAAATTAATAGTTAGAAGCAAATGTATTATTTTGTGTATCAGTAAATACAAGGGGTTAAGACTGGATCTCAGCAAGTTATCCTTGTGTCCAAACTCCAAGCCAAGTCTATATTCAAGTCAGAATGAAGATGACTCAGGACACCCCAGAGAAAGTCAGAATTCCCAGGCCAATTATGAATCTGATATTCATTATTACATGGTACATGGTGTAGATAGCTGTGGACACTAAAGAATTTATGGAATTAGTTCCATAGGGATTCAGAAGTTAATCCCAACTCTCATAAAATATTCAACAGGATCAGTACATATAAATTGTATATATGGGAGACGATTATTAATCTATCTCTTTGATTAATCATTTTTTTAAAAAGCCATGTTCTTTATTACGGGAAAAAAATCAGCATCATTCTGAAATAAACCCTTCTTTTAAACAAACCATGGCACTGTAATCTCTACCTGGATTATATTACAGAACGCCCTATCCATCATTTTCTTATTCAAGTGAACCAATTTCAATTTCCTCTTAATTAGCAGAAAGGTTACCGAGAGAGATTAAAAGTGCGCACAATTGATATAGTTGTACAAATGTGTCGGTTTGGAGAAATGGATGGCTTCTCTAATTAGGCAGAAAGAAAGTGAAAATAATCATTAAATCTTTTCTGAAAGCGGCTAATGTTTAATTCCCAGCCTATTGCCCATTATAAGTCCCAGTTGGCGTCCCTCTAAAGAGTGGAAGGTTATTTATTGTTCCCCGAGCTAATACTTAAAAATAGTTTTCAAGCATGAAACTTATCCACAGAAAAAGGTTCCTCACCACGGGGGCAAGCCGTCTCCAACTTGCTGGACAGATAGAATTAAATTTATCTCACATTGACGTGCATACGTTGGTGCTCCAACCACCATCGACAAATGGAGTGCAGCAGGTATGAAGCAAAGGCTGGCACTCCACAGTTCTATTGCAGAAATTCATGTTATATATATTATGAAATTACCATAAGACAGCTACGAATGATAAATAATGGGAATGGACACACAACGTGTTTCGTGATGAAAAACGTTTAATCAAAAGTGTCAAACTTACCCAGCCTTGGACTTTTTTACTGTTTAATAATAAGCTAGGGGGGATGGTTACTTGGATGGAAACATGGAGACCTGGGGGAAGGAATAAAGTATTTTTATCAGGGGGTGGTGCAGCACAGCACCAGGAGTATCTGCTGGAATGGTTCTATTTAGAAAGTCTATTTGCTGTGAGTCCTATTAATTCAGGCACTGTTTCCTGGTAGGTATGTCATTGGGTGCAGGAAAAGACAAGGATTGGCACGGTCCAGAGATTGGAGTGTGTTGTGTAGTGTATAAACAAAAAGCTGTATGACTGATAAATTTGGTTAATGTTTTTAAAGTGTGAATTACCATATAATCTTCTCTACATGTAAGTTAATTTTTTAACATAATTTTGCCGATTTTGTGACGTGAGTTTGTGATTGTCACCCTAAACTATGGATGGTGGCACTGACATTGACATATTGCACCTCTATCCTTTCTACAAGCAATCAATGCTACGTTTTTCCTGTTTTAGGTTGTGCCTGGTAAACTCACTATCAACAAAGCATTGAAGACAGATTCTGGGATATATGTTTGTGTTGCTTCAAATCAAGCTGGAGTGGTGATGGAAAGCAAAGGAGCCCAAATCTCAGTGCTGGGTAAGGATGTTAGTGGTTTCGGAGATTAGTTGAAGATTCAGATAAGGTATAGTTGAGGTTGTAGCTGGTGTTCGAGTTAGGGCTGAGAATGTGGCCATGGTTAGAGTTCAGATTATTATGGAATGTTAGGTCTGGGACTGAGATTAGGTGTCAGTTTTAGGTGGGATTAAAGGGTTCACTCAGGTAGCTCTGAGGTTTGGACCTCTTCATATCCCATTGGGGATAACAATAGCCCTTCAATTCAAGTGACTCAATGACCACACATGTATTCCCAAACTGGAATGAAAATCGGCCAATGTGGCAGCAAAATGGTAGCCTCTGTGCTCCCCACGGGCTATTATGGCAAGGACTTCGGCTTAGCACGGGGTCATTTCTGGAGGACCTCAGATATTACAGAAATAGCCTCAAAGACAAAGCGAGGACCTCAGCTATAGCCAAAATAGCCAAAGTGCTCACGTAACACACCAAAAATTGGGTTGAAGATTAAAAAAAAAATAAACATGAAAAACAAATAAAAACCATTAAACATAATTTAGAATAAGTTAAACACATATAATCAAAGTAAAATCATATTAATGCAAATGTTCATATTAATGTATATATACTATTATACTTTTAAAATATTATAATTGTATATGAATAATTTTTTTTTGTTTCACATGTTTCCTTTAATTCTTGTGCACTTTTCTATTCCGATTTAAACCTGGCCATTTGGCAGCTTTCAGCCCTTGTTGAGTTTGGGCAATCCATAGGTAACAAAATTCCACATTCGGCTAGACGCTCCTGTCAGGCCAGATCCGAGCAACCTAAGTAGACACTTTAAAGGTGAATTTGGAGCTGTGGTTCAGGTTGGAGTTGGGGTAGAGCTGAGTATTATATTGTGGTCAGCGATGAGGCTTGGGTTTGGTTTGAGGCAGGCTCATGATTTGATTCTGAGTTTATAGTTATGATAAGAATCCAATTTGTCTATCTGAATAACCACAGGAAACATGTTTCATCTTTATTACATCCTATTTATTTGTTAGATCCACTGGACACGGGCCAGGCAGACAGACTAAAAGAGGTACGCAGAGAACTAGCGGCAGTCCATGTGCATCTGGATAATATAACGGCACTTCCAAACTCTTCTGTCTACGTTCATTGGAAGGTTAGTATATGTCTGCGGCCATTTTGAAGGAGCGTAGGCCACTAAGGGAATAATATTTCCAGACCATGATCCTTGATCAGGCTGAGAATGTGGCGTTTTTAACACACTATTGCCCCACCATCCATCCAAGTAATGTGTGCAATGTTCTGCCCTTGACGTTTACTGGCTTGTGATGTATATTAGGTCTTTACCATTTAGTCAGGCTGTAATTGTCTCAGTTGCCATTGAGTAGTCAAGAAAAGTAAGCAGTTTCCTTGTGTCTTTTCTTGGACTATGTGGAAAAGCTCCAATAACCCCTGGAAAATGTGAGTGGTTCCTGGAGAGGTAAGACGAGGAAGCTTTAGGGTGGAGCAAGTCTCACCCATTGGGACCATAGCACAATGACCAAAATAAAGGGGGTAAATAAAGGATTGTATTGGCCTCATGAGTTGGGGTAAACAATAAAACCACTTTATTTTGAATAATTTGAATTTAAAATGTGTTTAAAGATTTTTTCAGCATAGAGAAATCATTTTCTATCCACATGTTCCAGACTTTGTGCCAGAAAAATCAATGTCTCGTGTGACACCCTTACATATGTTAATTTAAATGGACCGAGGTATGATTCCCATAACATGATCAATAGCCTCACGGATTGTGTCAAAGGGAAACGACAATTGAATACAAGTCTTTGAACCAATAATAACATGATCAATCCAGATCTTGTTCAGTTGCATTCATTCATCGCGTAACTATTGAAATCCTGGTAATCCAATACTCATTTACATGCAGGTCACATACCTACTCGATCATGATATTTATTGAAGTCTAATCCAGTTTGCTGCTCTCGAGTGTGTTTTACACGGGATAGTCTTGACTTGTTGATGAACAAGGTGATTTACTGGAGTTGTAGCATCCTTCGGTCCTTCTAATGGATTGGAACTTTTAGGCAGTGGGAAGTTCAAATAGAAATATTTTGTGTGCATTATGTATTGCATAGAGCGTGAAGTGTTAGGCTTGTTATCAACCCTTTGCATGGAAAATTTGGTGAGGCTTCTATTCGTGTGCTAAATATATACCTTTTTAAAGTGTTTAACTGAGGGTCACTGTGGCCCCCCACAAAGTCCCCTGTTCTGTCTTCTTCACCAGCATCTCCTATTCCTTGACGTTCTGCCCCGTTTGGACTTATATCAAATGTATCAAAATATTCAGAGATTTATAGATTGTAAGGATATCTTCTCGTGTTGTAAGAAAATCTAGGCTATAAATCAAGACGTGGAGAGGTCTAATGGGCAAGATAGTTATTTAACAGTATCATCACTTGGTCTTCACAACTCCCAATATGTATTAAATTATCATTTTTAATTGCTTGGCTTATGGATTTATTAAACACAAAAAAACTCAGCGCCCTATAAAAAAAAAATCCAATGCAGCGTGTTGTTATTGTATGTAATTGTAATTATTTAAGGAGCCATATCTCTCTGTTGAAAGGTTTCGTCGCCGTCTCAGTTCACGGAAGGCTATAGCGTTCTTTATCGACTTCGCTCACTTGCCGAATCTCAGTGGATGGAGTGGATCTCACCCATAAGCACACTGTACAGCGCTATCATCCCATCCCTGCGCAGAGGGCAGAGGTATGAATTTAAGATCCGACCCTTTGCGAATAAGGTCTATGGAACTGAGAGTAACATCAAACACCTCCGAATTCCCGAAGAAGGTAAGACTGACCCAATAGTTTACAGGATATCTTACTAACCATGCTTGCCATTTTACATCACTGATACCCAAATATATTCCCCATCTAATTTTTTTATCGGTTCGCAAAAGACGAAGTGCCCTATCTTACATTTACCTCTCACTGACCACCAGATGGCTTCAAAGGCCATTTTAACAGAGTAGGGTGTTTTCTACAGTCATTTGTTTATCCTCAGTGCATGTACGCCCTCTGCTGGTAAACCTGTAATGGACACAGCTGGCCTAGGCACAGGTAGAATATTCCCTGGCTCCATGCATTACAAAAATACACCAGAGCTCAAGTAGAAGTATCACTAATACATAGAGTGTTGGCAGTCCCTGAGAACAGGTTTGCTTGTGCGATTGGTTCTATTAGACTTTGTTCTGTAGAGATTGGCGTGAGCCCGTGGAAATCCAGTGGAAACTGCTTAATGTTCAGTGGTATTGCATTATACACAGTAGTGTATCTTCTACAAGGCAAACAAGGCACTCGCCTAGGGCGGCACTTTGCCAGAGGGCGGCACTTTGCCAGAGGGTGTTAAAGCACACTTCTGGTGCTTCACACATTTTCGCTCCCTCTCCCACCGTTCAGCAAGCTTTAGCTCCTTCCAATTAATCGGGGTGATGGGGGCATGTAATGGACGTGGTGGGGGTATGAAATGAGGTTGATGGTGGCATGTAATGAGGGTGATGGGGCATTTACTGTATATGCAATGTGGGTGATGGTGGCATGTAACGGGGTGATTAGGCATTTAATGTGTGTGCAATGTGGGTGATGGAGCATGTAATGGGGTGATGGGGCATGCCGTGGGGGTGCAACTTGGGTGATGGAGCATGTCGTAGATGGGCAATGTGGCTGGGGGGGGGGGGGGGGGGCAGAATTATGTCTGCCTAGGGCTGATTATACATTATGTATATGTGACAAGCTAGATCTGCACCTCCCTATCAGCACTGACGGCTGCTCTGTACACTCATGGTGGGGCACCTTATCACCAGAAGAACAGATATAAAGTCCCCTTTTACAAAGTATAGAAAAATAGTAAATAGTCTTATAAATACAATCATTTTAATGTATGATAAGTTCATCAATGTCCAAATATAAGATGTTCCCATAACACTCTTTTCTTGAGGACATTTTCCGGTACTATTTCTTTTCATGTATCTGGTCTCTACAAGATCAGGACATTTTCCTCTAGAAAAGAGTCTTATTATTGTTTTTATATGATTGTTTACTATTTTTCTTTCATTGGCAAAATACATCTGCACCCCTTTTTTGGCTTTATAATGTATCAACTTTAATGTGTATTAACACAAGTTCACAAGCTTATTATATATGAATTTATACATTGCTATTAAGGGTTTCACCTGATAATTATTTGTGTTTATTATATACTGATTCATACATTGTTGTGGGTTTTAGTCCCTGACGTTTCACCTGATAATTATGCATGTTTATTACATACTGATTCATACATTGCTGTGGGTTTTAGTCCCTGATGTTTCACCTGATAATTATGCATGTTTATTACATACTGATTCATACATTGTTGTGAGATTTAGTCCCTGATGTTTCACCTGATAATTATGTATGTTTATTACATACTGATTCATACATTGTTGTGGGTTTTAGTCCCTGATGTTTCACCTGATAATTATGCATGTTTATTACATACTGATTCATACATTGTTGTGGGTTTTAGGCCCTGATGTTTCACCTGATAATTATGTGTGTTTATTATATACTGATTCATACATTGTTGTGGGTTTTAGGCCCTGATGTTTCACCTGATAATTATGTGTGTTTATTACATACTGATTCATACATTGTTGTGGGTTTTAGTCCATGATGTTTCACCTGATAATTATGTATGTTTATTACATACTGATTCATACATTGTTGTGGGTTTTAGTCCCTGATGTTTCACCTGATAATTATGTATGTTTATTACATACTGATTCATACATTGTTGTGGGTTTTAGTCCCTGATGTTTCACCTGATAATTATGTATGTTTATTACATACTGATTCATACATTGTTGTGGGTTTTAGTCCCTGATGTTTCACCTGATAATTATGCATGTTTATTACATACTGATTCATACATTGTTGTGGGTTTTAGGCCCTGATGTTTCACCTGATAATTATGTGTGTTTATTATATACTGATTCATACATTGTTGTGGGTTTTAGGCCCTGATGTTTCACCTGATAATTATGTGTGTTTATTACATACTGATTCATACATTGTTGTGGGTTTTAGTCCATGATGTTTCACCTGATAATTATGTATGTTTATTACATACTGATTCATACATTGTTGTGGGTTTTAGTCCCTGATGTTTCACCTGATAATTATGTATGTTTATTACATACTGATTCATACATTGTTGTGGGTTTTAGTCCCTGATGTTTCACCTGATAATTATGCATGTTTATTACATACTGATTCATACATTGTTGTGGGTTTTAGTCCCTGACGTTTCACCTGATAATTATTTGTGTTTATTACATACTGATTCATACATTGTTGTGGGTTTCAGTCCCTGACGTTTCACCTGATAATTATTTGTGTTTATTACATACTGATTCATACATTGTTGTGGGTTTTAGTCCCTGATGTTTCACCTGATAATTATGCATGTTTATTACATACTGATTCATACATTGTTGTGGGTTTTAGTCCCTTACGTTTCACCTGATAATTATGCATGTTTATTACATACTGATTCATACATTGTTGTGGGTTTTAGTCCCTGATGTTTCACCTGATAATTATGCATGTTTATTACATACTGATTCATACATTGTTGTGGGTTTTAGTCCCTGATGTTTCACCTGATAATTATGCATGTTTATTACATACTGATTCATACATTGTTGTGAGATTTAGTCCCTGACATTTCACCTGATAATTATGTATGTTTATTACATACTGATTCATACATTGCTGTGGGTTTTAGTCCCTGATGTTTCACCTGATAATTATGCATGTTTATTACATACTGATTCATACATTGTTGTGGGTTTTAGTCCCTGATGTTTCACTTGATAATTATGCATGTTTATTATATACTGATTCATACATTGTTGTGAGATTTAGTCCCTGATGTTTCACCTGATAATTATGCATGTTTATTACATACTGATTCATACATTGTTGTGAGATTTAGTCCCTGACATTTCACCTGATAATTATGCATGTTTATTACATACTGATTCATACATTGCTGTGGGTTTTAGTCCCTGATGTTTCACCTGATAATTATGCATGTTTATTACATACTGATTCATACATTGTTGTGGGTTTTAGTCCCTGATGTTTCACCTGATAATTATGCATGTTTATTATATACTGATTCATACATTGTTGTGAGATTTAGTCCCTGATGTTTCACCTGATAATTATGCATGTTTATTACATACTGATTCATACATTGTTGTGAGATTTAGTCCCTGACGTTTCACCTGATAATTATGTATGTTTATTACATACTGATTCATACATTGTTGTGGGTTTTAGTCCCTAATGTTTCACCTGATAATTATGCATGTTTATTATATACTGATTCATACATTGTTGTGGGTTTTAGTCCCTGATGTTTCACCTGATAATATTTTGTGTTTATTATATACTGATTCCTACATTGTTGTGGGTTTTAGTCCCTGATGTTTCACCTGATAATATTTTGTGTTTATTATATACTGATTCATACATTGCTGTGGGTTTTAGTCCCTGACGTTTCACCTGATAATTATGTGTGTTTATTATATACTGATTCATACATTGTTGTGGGTTTTAGTCCCTGACGTTTCACCTGATAATTATGCATGTTTATTACATACTGATTCATACATTGTTGTGAGATTTAGTCCCTGATGTTTCACCTGATAATTATGTATGTTTATTACATACTGATTCATACATTGTTGTGGGATTTAGGCCCTGATGTTTCACCTGATAATTATGTATGTTTATTACATACTGATTCATACATTGTTGTGGGTTTTAGTCCCTGATGTTTCACCTGATAATTATGCATGTTTATTACATACTGATTCATACATTGTTGTGGGTTTTAGTCCCTGACGTTTCACCTGATAATTATGCATGTTTATTACATACTGATTCATACATTGTTGTGGGTTTTAGTCCCTGACGTTTCACCTGATAATTATGCATGTTTATTACATACTGATTCATACATTGCTGTGGGTTTTAGTCCCTGACGTTTCACCTGATAATTATTTGTGTTTATTACATACTGATTCATACATTGTTGTGGGTTTTAGTCCCTTATGTTTCACCTGATAATTATGCATGTTTATTACATACTGATTCATACATTGTTGTGAGATTTAGTCCCTAATGTTTCACCTGATAATATTTTGTGTTTATTACATACTGATTCATACATTGCTGTGGGTTTTAGTCCCTGATGTTTCACCTGATAATTATGCATGTTTATTACATACTGATTCATACATTGCTGTGGGTTTTAGTCCCTGATGTTTCACCTGATAATTATGTGTGTTTATTACATACTGATTCATACATTGTTGTGGGTTTTAGTCCCTGATGTTTCACCTGATAATTATGTATGTTTATTACATACTGATTCATACATTGTTGTGGGTTTTAGTCCCTGATGTTTCACCTGATAATTATTTGTGTTTATTATATACTGATTCATACATTGTTGTGGGTTTTAGTCCCTGATGTTTCACCTGATAATTATTTGTGTTTATTACATACTGATTCATACATTGTTGTGGGTTTTAGTCCCTGATGTTTCACCTGATAATTATGCATGTTTATTACATACTGATTTATACATTGTTGTGAGTTTTAGTCCCTGATGTTTCACCTGATAATTATTTGTGTTTATTACATACTGATTCATACATTGTTGTGGGATTTAGTCCCTGACGTTTCACCTGATAATTATGCATGTTTATTACATACTGATTCATACATTGTTGTGAGATTTAGTCCCTGATGTTTCACCTGATAATTATGCATGTTTATTACATACTGATTCATACATTGTTGTGAGATTTAGTCCCTGATGTTTCACCTGATAATTATGTGTGTTTATTACATACTGATTCATACATTGTTGTGAGATTTAGTACATGATGTTTCACCTGATAATTATGCATGTTTATTACATACTGATTCATACATTGCTGTGAGATTTAGTCCCTTACGTTTCACCTGATAATTATTTGTGTTTATTACATACTGATTCATACATTGTTGTGGGTTTTAGTCCCTGATGTTTCACCTGATAATTATTTGTGTTTATTACATACTGATTCATACATTGCTGTGGGTTTTAGTCCCTGATGTTTCACCTGATAATTATTTGTGTTTATTATATACTGATTCATACATTGTTGTGGGTTTTAGTCCCTGATGTTTCACCTGATAATTATGCATGTTTATTACATACTGATTCATACATTGTTTTGGGTTTCAGTCCCTGATGTTTCACCTGATAATTATGCATGTTTATTACATACTGATTCATACATTGTTGTGGGTTTTAGTCCCTGACGTTTCACCTGATAATTATGCATGTTTATTACATATTGATTCATACATTGTTGTGGGTTTTAGTCCCTGACGTTTCACCTGATAATTATGCATGTTTATTACATACTGATTCATATATTGTTGTGGGTTTTAGTCCCTGACGTTTCACCTGATAATTATGCATGTTTATTACATACTGATTCATACATAGTTGTGAGATTTAGTCCCTGATGTTTCACCTGATAATTATGTATGTTTATTACATACTGATTCATACATTGTTGTGAGATTTAGTCCCTGACATTTCACCTGATAATTATGCATGTTTATTATATACTGATTCATACATTGTTGTGGGTTTTAGTCCCTGACGTTTCACCTGATAATTATGTATGTTCATTACATACTGATTCATACATTGTTGTGAGATTTAGTCCCTGATGTTTCACCTGATAATTATGTATGTTTATTACATACTGATTCATACATTGTTGTGGGTTTTAGTCCCTGATGTTTCACCTGATAATTATGCATGTTTATTATATACTGATTCATACATTGTTGTGAGATTTAGTCCCTGATGTTTCACCTGATAATTATGCATGTTTATTACATACTGATTCATACATTGTTGTGAGATTTAGTCCCTGACGTTTCACCTGATAATTATGTATGTTTATTACATACTGATTCATACATTGTTGTGGGTTTTAGTCCCTAATGTTTCACCTGATAATTATGCATGTTTATTACATACTGATTCATACATTGTTGTGAGATTTAGTCCCTGACATTTCACCTGATAATTATGCATGTTTATTATATACTGATTCATACATTGTTGTGGGTTTTAGTCCCTGATGTTTCACCTGATAATATTTTGTGTTTATTATATACTGATTCATACATTGTTGTGGGTTTTAGTCCCTGATGTTTCACCTGATAATATTTTGTGTTTATTATATACTGATTCATACATTGTTGTGAGATTTAGTACATGATGTTTCACCTGATAATTATGCATGTTTATTACATACTGATTCATACATTGTTGTGGGTTTTAGTCCCTGACGTTTCACCTGATAATTATGCATGTTTATTACATACTGATTCATACATTGTTGTGAGATTTAGTCCCTAATGTTTCACCTGATAATTATGCATGTTTATTACATACTGATTCATACATTGTTGTGGATTTTAGGCCCTGATGTTTCCCCTGATAATATTTTGTGTTTATTACATACTGATTCATACATTGTTGTGAGTTTTAGTCCCTGACGTTTCACCTGATAATATTTTGTGTTTATTATATACTGATTTATACATTGTGGCTATGTTTTTTTAGTCCCTGAATTTTTTACCTGATAATTATTTATGCAGATTTTTTACAGATTTGTACATTGGTCTTGTGTGTTTTTAGTCCCTGATGTTTCACCTGATAATTATTTAGATTTATTATTCAGTGATTTATATACTGTCATTTTGTGTTTTAGCCCCTGACAGACCACCCCCCGTGACAGCAGTGGAAGGTGCAAACGGTACAATTATTGTGAGCTGGGAGCCACCTCCACAGGGGATACACAGTGGGAATATTAAAGGGTACAAGGTGAGGATGAAAAGATGGAATTAATTTGACAGATACAGTCAATCATCTAGTCCTTATTAAAATAATTATCATTTTAGTTAGCTATAATATTCATGTTAATTCATAAAATAAAATTATATTTTTATTAAATTATTACACACTTAAATGTAAGCATGTATACAGAAAGAAGTATTTAATCAACAATATCTTGTATATAGGAGGAATATAATTAAAAATAATTTAATTTCAAAAACTTGCATCTCATATATATATAGCGTATGGAGGAAAAGAAGCATCCTCTCCCCCCACGTTCTACATGTATATTTTTTGTGATTTTTGTTACAGATTTTTTATGAAATAGCATATCTCATTGCCTTTTTACAAAGGGATGACAGGCTTTCTAATTTTCACATAATACGAATATCATGTCTTAAAATCCTTTAAAAGCCGAGGCTGTTCATTCGCGCATTTAAAATCTTTGATTCAAGTTGAAAAACAGAACTTATTACAAATGCTAATTACCATATAATACGACGAGAAAGTGGCATCAGTCAATCACGCCTGACAGCTGAAGTTTTATTAATTACAATCGTTGTAATTTTCACTTCAAATTAGCGTATACTTATCTTGACGCATCAAGAAAGAGCAGGAGATGCAAATGATCTATCAGTGGGAAAGCTTGAATTCACAGCAGGGAGATGTCATGGACAGCAGAAAAAAAACAAGATATCTGTCTACATTCAACAGAAGCCATTAATGGAATTTTTCCTAAAAAAAAAAAAAAAAGTTGAATTCTGCTTAAAAAAAATTACACCAGGAGTTGAAATCCAATTTTCTAAATACTTTTATAAGTCCCCAGTTCCCATTCTTACATCTAGGATAGCCTTGTGTCTATCCCACGCATGCTTAAACTCCTTCACTGTGTTTACCTCTACCATTTCCGCTGGAAGGCTATTCCATACATCCACTACCCTCTCAGTAAAGTAATACTTCCTGATATTACTTTTAAATCATTGCCCCTCTAATTTTAGACCATGTCCTCTGGTTGTGGTAGTTTTTCTTCTTTTAAATATACTCTCTTCCTTTACTGTGTTGATTCCCTTTATGTATATAAATGTTTCTATCATATCCCCCCTGTTACGTCTTTCCTCCAAGCTATACATGTTAAGATGCTTTAACCTTTCCTGGTAAGTTTGATCCTTCAGCCCATGAAGCCCTTCTCTGAACTCTCTCCAAAGAATAAAGAATGAATTATTTCTATTATTTTTACGATAACATTATATTACAGTCATGTTTTCTATGTATTTCCTTTTTTCTCATGTGTAATATTTATAAATAAGCTGCCATTATTCACATAGGGCTCGATCCAATGTGTCCTGAAATGGATTGTGAATCGGCAACACAGCCCAATTCCTCAGATCCACAGACGAGATTTTATATTTCTATACAACTATAATATATTAATGTTATATATTATACTATTACAATAGTACACCCACATCAATATAAGCATTTTTAAATGTTAATAAAAAATTATTTTGTATTTTATTTTAATTGACTTTATTTTTATTTATTCAATGTATCATGTCGTTTATTTATTTTTACTGATTTTTTTTATATTCAAGAGAACTATTTCGGCTTTAACCAAAGTCTTCCCATTGACTTCTATGGGAGGACTTCGGCTACATTTGTCATAGCAGAGGTCCTACCCAAAAATGGCCTCAAAATAAGCCAAAGTTCTCCCCATAGAAGTCTATTGGGAGGACCATGGTTACCCCTTAGTTTCGGTGCATATTGGCTACATTCGGTGCTGGCAGATATCGGCTATTATTTCTGTATTGGAGACATATTCGTAGGAACCTTCGCCACCAATCTGAATTCGGCTACTATTCGGAGGCACCGTTTTGGTGCCAAAAACCAAAGCTACTTGACTCAACAGTTTGTTATTAGAATTCCCAGAGTGTACATTAAATCCGAACTCGTTTACTTGTGTCCTTGCAGGTTTGGTGTTTTGGTAATGGCTCACATCATCAGTCAGACTGGATAGTGGACGAAGAAACCAAGCACTTAGAAATACCATCCTTGGCGGCTGGCGTCAAATACCAAATCCAAGTAGCGGCAATTAACGAAGCGGGAATCGGGATGCGGAGCAAGTCTAAATACGTCTTTATTGGTGAGGGTGCCATAAACTGAAATTAAATGATTATTACTCCCCCTGCTGGTAGACTGTGTCGTTGTCGCTTTTAATCTAGGTTGTTGTGAATCTTAACTTGCACCGTTTGTATGGCTTCATAGAACACCATACTAAATATAGACACAGCCAACCTATAACCACATGCCACGTGGCACTCCGTGGGAAAGGCAGAACCAAGTATGTGTGAAATCAGAAACCACTGTGTCAGCTATACTTCCCATTCCATATCTGTCTCTCCTCAGTTAGGTGCTGTGGGGTGGGTGGGGAGTCTAATTGATAGCTGGCACAAAAAGGGTGTATTTTTCATTCAGGCCTGGTTATATCTCTCTGCAGGTCGCTCACGGCTTTGATCGTTAGCTCTCTGGGTAACGCATAGAGACATGCAGTTTCTTTTTTTTGTTGCACAACAAATAAATAAAACGTTTTTAAAAAGCTAAGGTTTTACCTCAATCCCATATAGCCAAATTTGTGAAATTTCTGGAAAATAAACTACTACAAGGGGACTGTATCACCTGAATGTTGATGTTACTGTGCATGTGGAGCATAAAAAATGCTTGAAAATGATCTATACATTGTGTTAGAGAAACTGCAAGAAAATGCCTAAATTAGGAGAAAAATGTGTTTTACATGTATCTGTGGAGTCTCCTGCTTATGACATCACCTGTGGCACGGTAGGCAAATGCTTTTCAATAGGAAATGTATAATTTGCATACCTTGCCACAGGTGATGTCATAAACAGGAGACTCCACAGACACATTTTTCTCCTAATTTAGACATTTGCTTGCAGTTTTGCTAATACAATGTATGGATTATTGTCAATAATTTTTTATGCTCTACATCCACAGTAACAATAAAGTTCAGGCGATACAGGCCCTTAAATTACAGATTAGCGATTCTTATTTTACTGTTAGCCAGTCTCTATAATAAAGCTAATTCCAGCAATACTCTATCTTTGTAATCTTTTTTGTCTTGTTTGCTTTATTAGCTGCAGAGACACCAGAAGTAAAGAGAGAAAAGAAGGAGGAAATGATGTCGCTGGATTTCGTTTTGCAAGTCCTGCGTCATCCTGCGTTCATCGCCACAGCCGGGTCTGTCGCCTGGATCATGCTAATGATGGCAGCCATCTATGTGTGTCAGCGCCATTCCAAGCGCTACAGCACAAAAAAACGTAACGTTCTTGGAAACGGTGAGAGCCTTCCTCATTTGTATCCCTTCTTGCACTCACAGCGTCAGTTGGGTAACGGAAATCAGTAAGAGTCAGTAGAGAATTGTTCAATGGATCACTGCATCCCATACATGACCTGTTTTCTGACAGATAGCTTTAAGACCATGGCCAATGCCAGTGCAAGGGTTTCTGGGTAAGGGCATGTAAGGTCCACAGTCATCTACTAGCCATACATGGATTCATACATGGACCCCTGGCAACATATACACATCAAGACACAGAAGTTGTGACATATAGCAAAGGAAGAATCTGTATCTTTGCATGTCAAAGTTCAGAATTAGAATTATCGGAGAAATGTATAAACACGGCGCATATGCATATTGCGCCAAATACTGGCACAATTGTTGTGTGCGCCAATGCATAAATTAGACTCACAGGAGTCTTCATTATGTGCGCTGAATGCGTATTTTTAGGTTGTGCCGGGGCCTGATTTGCGTCAGGGAACCTCCAGTTTGATGGCGGTCCCTCTCTCACTCACTGCAAAGTGTCGGGAGTTCAAAAAAAAGCGCAATCGCCGTTATTCATATCAAACGCTGATTGTGCTTTTTCATAAAACTCCCGACACTTTGCAGTGCTGGAGTTTTAATACATAACCCCCATAGTGCTGCCCACCGGAGGACGATTCGGAAGAGAATCCAGGGGACTATATATAGCTTTACCAATATATTTTTTTTCTAGTCAATAGTTGAAACAATGTGGCATGATACACATAGATGATCAGACACAGAAACATAGCCACATAACAATAAAATGAATACAATCGATGGTATAGCATGCCAAAGGGACCTTCCATCAGTCCTGGGAGCTTTCACCTTCTTTTCTAGTGTCAACCAATCCCGAAGCAGGATAATCAATCTCACCTCAATACTGCCCCCAGTGGCAGAGAAATGTATTAACTTGGATATTGCTGATGAGAATATTGCATTTAATAGAGGTTCTATTTCTCAATGTATTTTGGGTGCTGTTCATAAATAATCCTTTTCTAAAAAAATAAATAAAAAAAAAGAATCATTAGGGCGTGTGGACTGGGAAATATTTATGTGTAAGAGCAATTATTATTGTCTATTTTAATGTAGGTATTTAGGTGCACTCATCACTGCTCATTATTGCAGGTTTGTACCGATTTGCCAGTGAAGATACTATCATTAAACACAGGTAGGAAATGAATATTTACTTTTATTCCAATAGCTTTTCCATTTATCATGTTATTTTAGCAGCTAAGTAATCTTAGCAAAATGAATCACCCGTAATTACATTTGGCTATAATGAGAGGTTTTAGGCCTGGATATTAATGAATAGAATGTGCATCTCTGATCAGAGCTGACTATAATTCAATGAATTAAACTTGTCAAGAAATGAGTTTGCAGAAATGTAAAATATAGTCTTGTTTCAGCAGTTTCTCACCTTGATAAGGCTCCTTTGAGTCCGTCCTTCACGTGGCAACTATAAATTTTAATCTCCAGAGATGAGCTGTACAGCATTTATTTTATGACTCGTTCTATCCAACGCATTTTAATTCTTACAGAAACAAATAACATATTACATATTACATATATACAAATAAATCAGCAAATGAATTAGCGGGGCAGAGGATCTTAAAGAGATAAGTTCAGTTAAACCTTGTTTGCGTTGTAAATGTATAGAATAAAAAATGTTATAAGAATTGGCAGCAAATGCATAAATGAAGACAAAAATATGGGGTAAATGTTTCTGTTGTGTATATGACATCACTCGTGGCTTGATATCCAAATTACACATTTGCCTGGGATAGCCGTTCATTTATGCAAATGTATAAAGCCAAAAAGTGATGTCATCAACAAGAGACACCACATGTTGATACATTTGTTTGCAGTTGTTGTTACACAATATTTCCATCTACATTCAGAGAATAAACAATGTTTAGGAAATGGAGGTGACTTCCTAGCAGCAAACAAGGTTACTTCAGAGCTGTTATTGGAAGATGTATTAAGTGCAATTCTAATGTAACAATAGATGTGACAGTATGTATAGGATGTGACATATCATGGGGTCACACGAAGCAGGAGTTGCCCAGAGAGATGTCCTTGAGATATTGAAATGCTTCCTAATTGGAATTTCACATTCTTGCAGAACCCTTGTTCCTCTGTATTCTCTGACATGTCGTATTTTGTGTAAGTGACAGAATGTATCAGT
Organism: Pelodytes ibericus; assembly: GCA_036172795.1. NCBI lineage: Eukaryota > Metazoa > Chordata > Amphibia > Anura > Pelodytidae > Pelodytes > Pelodytes ibericus. Next base: position 14,949,367 of record CM069866.1, on the reverse strand, counting down.
GTTCAGTGTGTATGATGGGTGTTCTGTGTTCTTATGGAATAGGATGGACACCAGTGACTCTCCGTGGCTCTCAAACACGTGGAAATCCACGTCTTGCTCCAAAAATTATAGCAGTACAACCAGTATGAACAGCCAGTTACTGTGGACCGATACAAGGGACACTGGTGAATTCCATAAATCAAGTGAGTACCAGCTGGGGGGCCTGGTTACACCTGTAACATGCAGATTACACCCCTTATGTCAAAGACACATGTAACATGCAAATTATTACATGACATCAAAGACACATTTAACATACAGATCACACTCATGACATCAGAGATACATGTAACATGCAGATTATTACATCCATGACATCAAAGACACATTTAACATACAGATCACACTCATGACATCAGAGATACATGTAACATGCAGGTTATTACATCCATGACATCAAAGACACATTTAACATACAGATCACACTCATGACATCAGAGATACATGCAACATGCAGATTACACCCCTGACATCAAAGACACATTTAACATACAAATGATTACATCCATGACATAAAAGACACATGTAACATGCAAATTACACCCATGACAGAGAAGACACATGGAACACAAATAACATCTATGACATCAAAGCCACATGTAACACACAGATTACATCCATGACATAAATGACAAATGCAACACAAATAACATCTGTGACATCAAAGACACATGAAACATAGCAATTACATGCTGATATGTCCTGTTTGGATTGATACAGCATAAAAGGAGCATAGAAAAAAACAAACTCAGCCAGAGGCTAAATAATTCTTAAATTATTTATTTTATGTTAATGGTGTGATGTATGCTTTGGAAAGATTACACCGTTGTGGATCTTTACAGAAAACCCCCCACAGAGGATCAAGGACACCTTGCTCAATGTTAATTCTGTATTCAGGAGGTTCTCCAAATCTGCACACATCATGAAATAATTAGTAAATTAATAACTGTGTGGGTTGGTCATAGACCTGGGAGTCCTGGGAGACTAAACTGTATCAGCAGCATCCTCAGCCACAACAACAAAGAAGTACAAATCTCAGCAAGCAGGTACAGCACACCTGTTCACCCTTGAAGTGATTCCACAGTAATCCAACGGAGTGTTATTAAAAAAATAACATTGGAGAGGTACAGTCTCACGCGTTTCGCCATGAGGCTTAATCATATGGGTCGACTTTCTTTTTTGAATTAACTTAATTAAAAATAGCTTTGATCATTTTGCCTCCCATTACTTTCACCGGGGGATATGTCGGGTGCCGAATCTGACTTAGTCTCAAATTAAAAGTTGACCTCCAAATTCGACCTCACTCAAGCTATTGTCGATTTTTAGTGAATAGACCCAATAGACACTATGATTAAGCCTCATGGCGAAATGCGTGTGACTGTACCTCTCCAATGCGGTCTTTAACTGTTTGCTCATCAATGACTTCTACTTCATTAATTAAATAACTAGGCCACCTTTACAAACATATGTAAATGTTATTACTTTTTGCAAATAACACTGGCCCCTTTTACACACTTTAGGATGCCTTGTACCTGTGCCTTGGTACTTTCACCTCAGTTCATTAAAACATCACAAAATGGCTGAAAGACTGTGGTTTAGTAACAATTTCTGGGTCATAGAGGGCTTGCATTAGTCTATTATTATTCACCAAAACTGATGACCAATTGGCACTCCAAGCTATTTCTTCAGCTTGTATGCAGACACTTTTGCATTACTGTTTGGAAATCCTCTCCATGATTAACGACGATCCGGAAATATCAAACAATGTTGTCCTAGTCTCCCTGACCCCGTCTCTAATTAATTAATTTCCTGCCCTGTGCGCATTGGGAAACATAATCATCCATATACACAGCTGCTGACAAAGGAATTGTTCCAGAAAAACAACACTCTGTGTCCAGAATTTACATGTACATTCAAAATATTTGGGGGGGAAAAAACATCTGGAAAAGATGAGGAACGACATGAAAAACAGTTTACAAACCAGATGAAAGAAAGGCTTCTCTGTGCAGTTAATAATGAAGGCCTAAGTTTGTGTCCTGCTAAATAGTGACACTGATTACTACTACACTCTAAAATGCAATTCTTGGGCAAAATTCTAGAAATGGTCACAACAGCAGGAACATTCCAGTGGTTTCCATGGTGACGAACACTTTTAGAACGTTGCCATAGAATTCACTTTATTAAACCTGATTTTTGGAGTTAAGAAGGATTTGCAATTTATTTATTCATTTATATAGCTTTTTTTTTTTTACTCTTTTTTTTCTTTGCAGCATCAATAAAGCAACAGCAGTAAAATAATCATATGAATCTAACGTTTTTTATCCTCAGCAATGTCATTTGAAAGAAAAAGTGAAGGAAGTCGCAGCCAGATAATCCCACTGGTTCCCGACAGCGGCAAATTGTGCAGCCCGCTCTACATTGACCTCCCTGGAAAAGACATGAAGACGTTTCAGCACCCGTCCCATGGGAAGCAAGCCAGACCAGCGCCCTATGACAGAGCGCCCGTACCCCTTGGGATGTTCGACCAAAGCTCCTTCCCACAGCTTTTTACTGTCAACAATAACCATTGGTACAGCAACCCGAGGAGCAACGTGCCAAGGAAATCCATGGATTGCTTGTCTTCTAACGTATCCCTGAAGCAACCGTGGATGCACCACTTGAAAAAAGGTATTCAAAAAAAAAAAAAGACTAAGCGAGATCTAATAATCTCTATGGGGTAATTAAAGTGCAACCTTTTTACCATTCACTTTCACCTGTTTAGTAGGGTTGGGGGGTTTCAGATTGAAATACTCTTTAAGACTTTTTATTGACCTGACAAGTTTGCATGCATGCAAAGATTCATGCTGCCATTCAGAGAGCCGTGGAGATCTATTTCCTAAAAGATAAGTTGCTGGTGACATTTCATCTTGCCAACCTAACTATGCATTGTGCAGGACCATACCTGGAAAATTCCTCTTGCTAGACCAGTGGTTCCCCAACTAGCCCTCACACCATCTTTCCCCAACAGTCCAGGATCTAGGGATTACCCAAAGGTCTTTAAAAAAACAAACCCTAAACTTGTGTTTTGGGATTTTTTTAAACATAAGTGGGTAATCCTTAAATCCTCGACTGTTGGGGGGGAGTGAGGACTACTTTGGAAAGCACTGTGCTAGAGTTGGCCCTGCATCGTGCAGTGTTACAAAAAAGTAAGAGTTTTTAAAAATGTATCTACACATTACCCATAGCCAGCTAACCAAATTTGGCCCTGCACCATGAATTATTGAATCAGTGATATAAAACGCACCTTTTAGTAAATAGCTCCGGTATTTTCCCCTTCTCTCAAAAATCTCTCCACTCAGTCTCTTCTTAGTTTATCAGTTTAATTCTGGGGCCCTCTAGGATCTAGACCAACTCTCATGTTTATGAGTCTAATTAGGGACTAAACTAAATCAACAGTTATTGAGGTGAAAAGTTAAAAAACAGATAAAAAAAATATATCTTCAGTGTGGTGTCTTGTGATACAGTGGAATACATTACATGCTAAGACTGTGTTTTAACGGTAAAATTCGGAGAACACATTAGGTCTGGGAAATTCATTTTACTTAAATCTGACTGTTTAATTAAGAAAGACACAACAGGAGTATTGAAAGTAGCGCAGTTTGGGGTGTTTTTATTAGATTCTGTCAGCAGAATATATAAGTAACGTGTGAAGGGGTTCCAGAAGATGAATACATAGTTTAAGCAACATAATTACTAATATCATCTTGATAATAGGGGGTAATGACATTACATATCTTTTATAATTACATATTTATGTGGTTCATTAGCTCCAAATATTCTTTTATTTCATCATTTGGATCCAGCTGATTGAAATACCCAAATTACAGCCATTTAATTGGCCTTTGGATGCAAAATAACTTGAGTTAACTCCATGATCGTCAAGCCCATCTTGATAGGATGCTATTATGGATGAACCTCATGTACTCTATTTGGTCTGTTCCTAGTCATCTGTCCTCATGCAGTGATTATAACTATAGTGAACTAGTAAACAAGCACTAACAGGAAACAAATGGATATCAGCAGAAGTTACAGGGGAGAATACTCTTTGGATTCTCTTATGACCCTTGGGAATTCACACATTTACCTTTTACCCTGATATTCTGCCCTTTCAATTCAAGGCTCAATAATCTGTTCTGAGACTACCTCTTTCACCCAGAGAACCCACCTCTTCACCTTCAGAATCTCCCCCTTCACTTTTCACATTGATAATCTCCCCTTTCAGCCTCATATATTGAGAATCTGCCCATTCATCCTCACAATCCGCACATTCCGACTCAGTATTCCCACATTCCTACTCAGTATTCCCACATTCCGACTCAGAATTCCCAGATTCAGATTCACAATCCCCACATTAACACTCACAATCCCCACATTCCAACTCACAATCCCCACATTTAGTCTCAGAATCCCCACATTAAGACTCAGAATCCCTAAATTAAGATTCCGAATCCCCACATTTCGACTCACAATCCGCACATTCTGACTCACAATTCCCACATTCAGACTCAGAATTCACGCATCCCGACTCACAATCCGCACATTCTGACTCACAATTCCCACATTCCGACTCCCAAATCCCACATTCCGACTCACAATTCCCACATTCCGACTCCCAAGTCCCACATTCAGACTTAGAATCTTCACATTAGGACTCAGAATCTGGTCATTTTATACAGATAAAACCAGTTAAGTCATCATTGCCTCTTTTGTCCTAACAATTCACTACCCTCAGCCAGCATTGTTTCTTTAAACCACAGCCTACACTTAGATTAATACATTCTATTTCAGTTTTCCGCCCTTGAGAGGATTATTACGCTAAAAGAATCAAATTTGCCTCTTGCTCTAGACCGTGACAATGCCCCGGCTAATCAGATTCTCCCCAGGTGGTGTTAAAATGTGATAACGTATCTTGTATTGGATCGCCTGTCATCTTTTCACGCTGTACAAGATGATTTTTCACCTTGAATTTGTTCTGTGAGACTAATATACAATGGTTTCTTTGCATATCTGACTTTCCCTACAAACGACCTTGCAGTGAATAGAATTAGTAAGAAGCCCACTGTATTAATTTGTGTGAATGTCAGCGAGATCTACTATTCTAAGGAGAACAGTTATGGAAAATGTATGCTATGGGCTGCAGTAACGTCAATGCCATTCTGTGAGATACATTGTAATGGTGATGCTTCTGTTTGGGACAGATACACATTATGGGTTATACAATTGCCACAGACACTTTGCTTATAATCATACTATAAAGAGCAAACTCTGTAACCAGGAAGGATACATTCACTTAGTCTCTGTTTCCAAGTGGCAATGTTACTTTTGTCCAGTACCCAGGGGATGCTACTGTTACCCAATTTAATGGTACTCGCTTTATGTACCTTGGAAGGCTGAGATAATCCCACCGGAATCTATAGGTGGTGTATTAGCCCAGTAAACTATCTGGTTTAAAATGACCAGATTCCAAGTATGAATATGGGAATTCAAAGGATGAATGTGGGTATTCTTAGTCTGAAATTGGGGTATCCTGAGGATGAATGTGGGGATTCTTAGTCTGAATGTGGGGATCCTGAGGATGAATGTGGGGATTCTTAGTCTGAATGTGGGGATTCTGAGGATGAATGTGGGGATTCTTAGTATGAAATTGGGGGGATCCTGAGGATGAATATGGGGATTCTGAGGATGAATGTGGGGATTCTGAGGATGAATATGGGGATTCTGAGGATGAATGTGGGGATTCTGAGGATGAATGTGGGGATTCTTAGTCTGAATGTGGTGATTCTGAGGATGAATGTGGGGATTCTTAGTCTGAATGTGGTGATTCTGAGGATGAATGTGGGGATTCTGAGGATGAATGTGGGGATTCTTAGTCTGAATGTGGGGATTCTGAGGATGAATGTGGGGATTCTGAGGATGAATGTGGGGATTCTTAGTTGGAATGTGGGGATTCTGAGGATGAATGTGGGGATTCTGAGGAGGAATGGGCAGATTCTCAGGCTCTGAGGCTGTAGCGGAAGATTCTCAAGGTGAAGAGGTAGGTTCTCTGGGTGAAACAGGTAGTCTCATGGTTGAAAGGGCAGATTATCAGGGTAAAAAGACAGATTCATCTGTGTATAGGACTATAGGTGTGAATTCCCAAGGGTAAAATAGTGATAAAACACACTGGGAGAAAAGTGAAATTCAAGTGAAAATAAGATGTCTTGTTATTTCAGTGTAAGCATGGAGAGCAGTACGGGTTGGAGGGGGGGCGCCCATTCAGAGTTCTAGGACTATCGTTTCCAAATTAGGAAACCCACAATTTGGTGGATGCCATGACATCATTATAGTCCGGGCCATAAGCATTTATGCAGGCCAACAACATGTTCCTAATATGGCTTGATCAGCACCAAAGAACCAGAATGTGATGAGGAAAAGGTACTCGGGTCCACTGCACACATACCAGGGCATGGGATCAAGGTGGTCAGTAGCCTTCTAGCAAATTCACCTCCCATAGTAGAGATGCCTCATGTGTATTTCCAGCATCATGTAACTGGGGGGAGGGGAGGGGTGGACCCCAAAATGTTCTTAGCGGACATTTACTGGATTTTGTGATGGATAATGTAAATCACAGGCCGTGTCACAGACACTAGTGTCCTTGTACTGTCGCTGCCCAAATGTTCTAGGTTTTTCATTACAATAACCGCTAAAAGTTCCATATTGAAAACATTTCTCTTGTTTGTAGAGCTCCATCAGGTAAACAGCGCTCCACTGTCACCTTTCTGTCCGAACTCGTCTGAAGGTGTCAGCTCGCCAAGCGGCCACAGACCAGAAATACACCAGTCAGCAAAAGGTGAGTAGTATGGGGCCTGGTGGGAAGGAAAGCACTCTAGCCCTCCCTGGAAACCTTACTCCACCCACAGCCTAACCCTTCCATGCCTACTGCTCACCTTCCCGACCAGTGCGCTTAGTGCTATGCACATCGGAATACTGCCTATGGCAAGTTACGGGGATTTGTATCTCTGTAACAAATATATTGTGGGATTTTCCCAGAGTAAATAAACACATGAACCAGTGAACAGCTTATCATGTGTATGAATCAGTGGGCGATGTTTCTAAAGGTTAAAAGAAAGGCAAAGTTCTAAAAGGGTGAACTCCATTCTATGAGTCAGGCTTGAACATTATGGGCTCATGTACTAACAAGTGCAATGGGAAAAAAGTAGGTAAAACATGAGTAAGGAGCAATTTGCGACTATTTGTAACATTTTCAGTTTTTTTTTTCCTGCTTTGCGCCTCTTCTGTTTATTTTTATATAGCGTGCATTTTTCCGGTTGCGCTAATAAATTGCGATGATATTTTTGCGAATAATTTGTGAAAAATAATTGTTATTTGCGTGTGAAAATTACACCAGCTTTTAGCAAGTGCCATCAAAAGGAAGAAAAAATATTCGCAAAATTGCCTGTTTTTATTCGCAATTATGTCCGTTTTTATTTGCAATTTGCTCGTATGTACTATTGAAGTGTTAAAAGTTTAGTACAATAGGAGCAAAGTGCAAAAATAGTTTTGCACATAAAATACATTTGCGTCTTTTTAGTACACGCCCCTCTATAATGGATCATAGATCAGGTAGCTAGTATTTAGCATTTTCTTTATAAATGATGTTGGACAAATTACCCAAACACAGTCCAATGATACAGTATCCTAAAACAGTTCTACCACGTGGAGAAATCTCCATGGTCTTTCCACTTGTTTCCAGGGGGACGGCATTACTTTTCGAACTTACTTTTAAGAATAACCCTGAGTTTTTTTTTCTTCAACTTAAAATACTGTTGAAAGTGAGCTTAAAAAAACAACATTTTTTTCTCTATTTAGGAGAATATGCGAAAGTAATGAAGACATTCAGCTCCCCTAAACTCGTTCAATATACCACCTCGCTGAAGGTCGTGGATCTTCTGCCATTCACCTCTCTTCCACCACCTCCTGTGCCTCCCCCGCATGAAGATCCCACCCCTGAAACCAAGGAAGGCCAGTAAGTTCTTCTATTTCTTTCCTGGGTAAGCTCAAATGTCAGCAAGAGGCGTTGGCTCTTCTTGAGTTTGGCAGTTCAGGTTGTTGACTCGGAAATTCGACCTGTGCTACTTATAAGGGTCTGCCCAATAAAGGGTATTGAGATGGGAATTTTCAAACTTAAGGCCAAAGTAGATGAGTTGGAAAAATTCTCACCTGTTCAGCTGCATTGGAGAAATGTTCCAACTCTGCTACTTTGGCCTAAAGTTTTATTTTCTCATCTCAATTCCCTACAGATCTCTCTTTATTGAAAAAGACCTTATAGTCTATAGTGCGTTCAGGATGTAATAACAATGCTCTGGAGAATACTTTGGACAGCGCCCCCCTTGTGCACCCTTCTCATCAGCCTTCTTTACTACATTATAAACCCATAGTACTCCGCTTTGTGTAATATATATCCCCCCCCCTAAATGACATATCTCCCTATACTATAACACAGGTGAATTACATTGCTCTCGGTTACTTTCCCTGTTTCTCTTGCCGATCACATACACTATTTGATGGTGGGAGATCTGGCACAAGCTGCTGTTTTATGTGAATTATTAGCCTCCATTACGCGCTACTGGTTCTCTTGTGTTAATTGATTGTTAATTAGGCATCCAGCTTATGCCATCTCATAGTCGTTGTACAAACAGAAGCCCTGAGCAGATGGGTCTCTCTCAATCGCCAAAGCTTGTTACGCAGAGTATTTTATGGAGTGCAATCCCAAAGCTCGACTGGTGATTTCTTTATTTTCTAGATAATTTGAATATACCAGACATTCCTGAACGTCCCATAGTCTCCATACAATCTCTGTGATCTAGCAATTGCTTAGGGTTAGGCATTATGTAGGGTTAGGGTTAGACATTATAGTTAGAGAAGGACAATTAGGGCTAGGCATTATGTAGGGTTATGTTTTTACAGTATGGTTAGAGTATGACCATTAGAGGTAGGCATTATGTAGGCTTAGGTTTAGACATTATGGTAAGAGTATGACCATTAGAGGTAGGCATTATGTAGGCTTAGGTTTAGACATTATGGTAAGAGTATGACCATTAGAGGTAGGCATTATGTAGGCTTAGGTTTAGACATTATGGTAAGAGTATGACCATTAGAGGTAGGCATTATGTAGGCTTAGGTTTAGACATTATGATAAGAGTATGACCATTAGAGGTAGGCATTATGTAGGCTTAGGTTTAGACATTATGGTAAGAGTATGACCATTAGAGGTAGGCATTATGTAGGCTTAGGTTTAGACATTATGGTAAGACTATGACCATTAGGGCTAGGCATTATGTAGGGTTATGTTTTTACAGTATGGTTAGAGAAGGACCATTAGAGTTAGGCATTATGTAGGGTTAGGTTTACACATTATGTTAAGAGTATGACCATTAGGGTTAGGCATTATGTAGGCTTAGGTTTAGACATTATGGTAAGAGTATGACCATTAGAGGTAGGCATTATGTAGGCTTAGGTTTAGACATTATGATAAGAGTATGACCATTAGAGGTAGGCATTATGTAGGCTTAGGTTTAGACATTATGGTAAGAGTATGACCATTAGAGGTAGGCATTATGTAGGCTTAGGTTTAGACATTATGGTAAGAGTATGACAATTAGAGGTAGGCATTATGTAGGCTTAGGTTTAGACTTATGGTAAGAGTATGACCATTAGGGTTAGGCATTATGAAGGGTTAGACATTATAGTTAGAGAAGGACCATTAGGGTTAGGCACTATGTAGGGTTAGGGTTAGCATTATGGGGTGCTCGTACAGTGATGCACACCTTTCAGACACTCACCTTAATGGATATGTGCTCGACACAACATTATGATGCACATTTGATTCCACTTGTCCATTCTGTTGTATAACAAACAGCAGGGGAGTTTAGTCAGTTTACACGCTTCTCTGAATAAATAGCATTTTTCAGATTTTTTTAATAATATGAAAAGTAACACGGCACATGTATACGAAAGTGAAATAAGTACAGAGTACATGTGGTTGTGTTTAAGACAGAATACAGTGCTCACGCGTGTAGTGCATCATATGACCCCTAAACTTGTATGTTGTACAGGGTCCCCAATACATCCTCGTGTTCTACTTCCAACCAAGAAAAGGAACAGAAACCCAACAACGTGAAGGCACCGGTCCCCGATACACTGAATCTCAACCGCATATCCACAGCGTCCATGGCTTTCTCAATGAACGGCGACAATGTTCTCACGCCAGAAGATGTCGCGAAATACCTTGAACAAGGAGACGATATCGGGTAAAAAAAATAAAAAATAATAAAAATAAACACTAAGACTTAAAGAAATGCTATAAAATTCATACAAAAGTAGAGAATAATCGTTTTATGTGAAAATGGCTTCTCGCCATGACTGGTTAGATTGACGCACTCGAAGCACTGATTAGTTCATTAGGCTTTCACAAGAGATATTTCTTGTTTTATTTTAGTTTTAATATTTTAGGATAGTTTGTGTTCTCTCCGTGAGCTCTTCCTTTCACAAGTGCTGCAATATTTGTGTTTAATAACCAAGCAGGGAACCAGCTGAGAATTTCACAGCAATAATTTTCTACCAACATGTTCTGTTGCATAGTTGCCAACATCGGCCATGTTTCCAGGGACACATATTTGTTCCACGTGCTGCAGAAAGACCATGCAAAGTGCATCCCGGCAGTATGTAGGATGGATATACGCACAATCCAATGAACTAATCCGAGCACTTTGCATGCTCTTTCTGCAGCATGTGGAACAAATATTCACTCTGTGTTGTGCAACACAATATCGGGGGAAGTGTGCTCTGCTTCCCTGGTGAGTCAATTCACTGGGCTAATGAACCACCTGTAAAAAAAAAAAAAAACAAAACTGTTTACACTCATATAAAATGAGTACTATAAAATTGGATAATAGTAACATGCCTTGGATGTTGTCCAAAAGTAACATCCCTGAGACATACTTTTAAACTAGAGAACCTCTGAACATAACTCCTGGTTAAACATTTTGTGGTTATTATTATTATAATACTGTCGTCTTTGCTCTAGTTTTGCAGACAGCACACTTTGTTAAACAATCTCCAACTGTCTTACAAAAGTGAAATTTTAAACTTCAGACACTTTTAATTCCCCTGCCCATTTCTACTCGATTCATCTCAGATACTGAAGACGGGCGGTCAAACTGCATAAATAAAAGCACTTAGCATCATCAACAAACATTGTCTTCCTGACACGATTCATGATTTATAGGTTCACAAATTAAAAGGGCTCCTCGGATTGCTTTCATAAATGTTTTGTTACATTAGCAGCCAGAGACAAATTTAAATCATTATTAATTGGTCGCTGTCACCAACAATATACAGCGATCAATAGATGAGATATATTGTTTGCAGTTTAGTAAACGTGCATTATGAGTGTGCATTTTGTCTTAAAAACAAATTGTAGACAAGATCAGACTGCACAAATAGGTGTTCCTATGTGACACAGTGATTCAGTCTTTAAAAGGTCATTCCCACCATCATTATTAAGGTGGACCATACTGCAATTAGCACACTCTATGTTCTTACATGCTTAATTAAACAAACAAAAAAAAATATGCCCCACCCCCTGGATGACTTTGTTAGAGTTCTGAGAGTACAGCTGTATGCTCAGAATTTATCCTTACCATTTGAAAGTAATGGCAGAAGAACTGTGAAAGTGTGATGATCATGTCAGGCATGTACCTGTCCGCTGTGTGTGCATGGTGCATCTCCATGCCTTCCACAGGGTGATGAATTCAAACGTGCAAAGCTTTATACAGTAAATGTTATACAGAAAACACGCATGATAGTTAATGCTGAAAATAACCAGGCCCTGATTATATAAAATCGTGAGGTGAAAACATTGCTGAGAAATCTTGAGACTGCTCCAGAATTATCACATCTAATGAGCTCATTACATTTGGCAAGTATATAGCACGGGCATCAGCCAGCACAGATTAATCATGTAGAAGGAGCCAGGAAATGAGCCCACGGGATTGGCACAGGCTTCAGTCTGGTACAGGCCATCTTTGTATCATCAGGATTTATTGACAGAAGATTTATGGCTCAGAATTACTCTGTGTTAACAAACATTTCCCCCTGTGCTCGGGTTTCGTTTGGGCGATATTACCGTGTGTTCACCTGTGCTAGATTGTAAAGTAGTATTTTTTGTTGGATAATATTGAGTATGTGTATTTTGGTGGGAACTCTCCATCTTAACTAGCATGATTAGGCAACTGCATAGTTGCCAACATCGGCCATGTTTCCAGGGACACATATTTGTTCCACATGCTGCAGAAAGAGCATGCAAAGTGCAGCCTGGCAGTATGTAGGATGGATATACGCACTGACAGAATCCAATTAATTAATCAGGGTGAAGATCTCATAGGACCTGCCATGATTAATTAAATCGATTGTGAGCATTCTGCAAATACAGTGTGTACCATGGCAGTACAATGTCTACAAAAAAAAACTATTGTGTCAATGACAGAGGCTGGCATTTACCATTTTTTCCCTTTCCGTATAAGACACAATTCGGAGTTCGACATGTCCCTTCCCCGGCCAATCAGCACAGCCCACACCTATGGATACATCTGCAGTCCGTTACCTTCCCACCTGGTGGAGTCGTATCAAATCGATGACGACGATGACGATGACCTTGAGCTGGAAGACGTAAACTCGTTAAAGTCTTATCGCAAGTACTGCGAAACCCCGACATCCAGCATCAGCGAGTATGAGAGTTCCATGGCGGGTTCTTTGGTCAACGGTTGGGGCTCTGTGTCGGAGGATAATTACACCAGCGCACGATGCAGCATGGTCAGCTCTTCTGACGGGTCATTCTTAATGGATGCAACTTTCGCCAAGGAGCTTGCTGTGGCAGTAGACAGTTTTTGCTTCGGGTTGTCACAGACAGAGTCTGGGGGGACAGACAGACTTTATAGAGGTCAGTAAAATAACATCACTTTTGAAGCATTAATTGCCGCAAGTTATTATTATATTTTCTTAATGTAAAATTACGCTGTCTCTTTGTCTGTATTGAATGTTTATTATAGTCTCTTTACAGTACTACCTGTCTCTTTTGTATGTTGAATGCTTATTGCACTCTCTTACATTATTATGTGTGCTTCCTGGTAAAATAACTAATTCCGATGTCTTACATCTGACACACAGTTAGCAGTTCGCTGTAACTCAGTAGTGTACGTGTTTCTTATAACGAAAGTACTAAATCACTGATAAGGGGAAAAAGAAGAATTCTATAAAATTAGGTTTTCACATATGGGAGGATTCCCGGTCACAGAAAAATGCATCAGAATAATCATCTTGACCAGAAAAGACATGGCGGGATAGTGTCTGAGTCGCTGAACCCATGCCCAGCTGGGAGGAGATGCTAATGTCCTCTGTAACTATTGGTTGTGTTGTGATTGGCACCCCCCCCCCCCCCCTCACACACACACACGCCAATGGATCTGTCAAATGGCAGTCCCCCAGTCTTTGCTCTTGCTAAGATCAAGGTTACATAATGTTCAAATGGTGTGCGTCATCACCTTTTTAACAGGTCGTTTTTAACAGGAAGAAGCGTCATTCAAGGATCCAGTCCCTCATTAACTATACAAATACAATAGCTACATGGGTGACATGCACTGGTCTGTTTTAGGCTGTGTGCTGCCCCAGGCCTGACTAAACACATGCACCCTCCAAACATAATTTTTCACCGCCCTTTCCTCTCCAAGTTGCACTCCTTCCTCGCATAACCTTTCCACTACACCAGATTGCACCCACATGCCTTACAACAGTTCCAGATTGCCCCCACACCTCTGTCCACACAGCCAGATTGCTCCCACATTCCATTCCCCTGCACTGTATTCATATTGCTCCCTTATGATTTAGTGTAGGGCAGCACAAGGCAATGAGGATGTACCAACAGCAATGGTAGTTCTGTCATCCCCTTCTCTTCTGCTACCGCCCCTCTATAGGCTGCTGCCACTGCCACTCCCCTCCGGTCTGCATTCCTAATATTATTTTCTGTACGTTTGATTGCATTTTTTTTTGGGGGGGGGGGGGTTCCTCAAGCAGCCATTAAGACCACCTCTAAGGCACCTGGAAGCTATCACCACCATTTCTTTAATCCTTTAAATTCGGTAGATGTTTATGATAATCGTTTCCAGGGCTAAGGTAGTTTGCTAAACTCACAGTCCAGCCATTAAACGGCCTGAGTGGGAGGAAGTGTAGGATTTTAAAGCATTTATCAGAAACCCAGTAACTTCCTAAGATGCACATTGAAACAAAGAAGGCTGTAAAAAGAAAAACAGGCAAATATAAATGGAACTTTTGGAAGCAAAAGAAAAAAAACAGGTGGGTGTAAATTATAAGAATTAAAATGTTAAACAGGAAAGAAATTAGATAAAACATTACAATATATAATTCTGAGACACCAGGATCATTCAGGTATAATTATGTCATTATGTCATGTAGATTTACCTACCATGTGATATAGATAGGTATCATGGGGGTGATGTATAAAAACTTCCGTGTCGGGACTTTTAGAAAACGGCACAATTGCCGTTTGTTATGTATAACGACGATTGTGCATTTTTTATAACTCCCGACACTTTCCAATGCAGGAAAAGGACTTCTGCCAAATAATGTTTGGTGGAGATTCCCCGACACAAATCAGATGCTGATTTTTTTATATAGAGACTGCTCCGTCACAACGTCTGGCTCTGGTATCAAGTACTGGCTTTTGATTTTGGATTGTATGTAGATGGGTTTTTTTTTTGCGTGTCATCCTTGCGTAGGGGCCATGCTAATCTTCTCTGTATCGTTTCAATTTTAGTATATGTGCTGCCTAAGATTTTGACATATCCTCTTGTTTAGATTCAAAAGTAGACACTTTCTTGTCCAATTTAATAACATCTTGCCTAAAGGCCGTCATGTCAGCTCTTAGTGCCTCTCGGAGAGCATGGAGGAAGAGCCGCATCTCTTTCTTTGAGACTGGTGCATCCTCCGAGCCTCGCACTACTGAGGTATCAATAAGTTTAAAGCAGGGAGTAGGTTCCGAGTTCTCAGATGAGTGATTGCTTTTGTTCCTCACTGCTTTAGAAGTGGCTGCTGGCGTTCTCGGTAAAGGCCTACCAGGCATGGTCAGTAGGGTCCTGATATCATGGCCCTAGCCTTTGCCGTTATCTTGGCCTTTTGGGAACTGAGTCTTGGCTTTCTTCCTTCCTTTGTTGCCCATCGTGTAGGTAGGCTTTTATGTGCACAATTTGGCTAAAATTGTAAAATATTCCATATAAATAGTGCTATCATTATAAATTTTAGTTGGAGCACCGCTGTCCCACGACCTCTCACCCTGACGGTTAACTCCGCCTTGGGGAATGATTTTCAGGCAAGATTGGGTTAATGGGCCTGGCAGGTGGAATTATTTCTTATTATACAGACGCAACTCTTGCCAAAAGCCGATTAAATTAATCATCTTTTTCTTGCTGACAATTAAATCCATTTTCTAGCATGACAAGATAAAACATTTTAACGCTTTCAGTGCTGGGGGTGTGTGAAACATTCCGTATTAAACCTTACTGACACACGTCATGCTTGCGCTGAGTTGCTGTGACCTATTTGTGACCCTGGTGTGGAAAATGGATTAATAAACCATAATAGATGTATAGGCCTATTGATCTGTGGGATAATGATTTGTCTCTTACAAGGGGCTTCTCCCCCCCACCCTCCCCGTCCAGATTCTGAACACGTTTGTCATTGGCAGGGTTAAATAAGGTCAGATTCGCGCTTTCACACCTCCCATTTCGCTGCTGTGTGTGCATCTTCCCAATTTTCCCAAACCCATTAATATTCATGAAGACGTGGGTTTCTTTGGCTTTTATGGGAAGGAAAAAAAAACGTTTAAAAAAAAGACGTTTTTTTAAAAAAAGCTGCTGAGATATGAGGGTGACATATTACAGTGCAAGACATTAAACAAGAAGAAATACATAAAATGTAAAAAAATAAATAAATTCGGGGGGGGGGGGGGGGGGAATGTAGAGAGAAGATTTATTGGTTGTTTTTTTACTTCCCTTTCAATTTCACTGAGAAAATCCCATTCTGCACAATAGAAAACTACGCAGGTGTGATCGCAGGCTATACAAATCTGCAAAGTGCCATTTGTGTAGTGATTTTATATTGTTGAGATTATTATAAATCTGTCTTCCCAGTTACGGAGTCCCTAATAATCAATCCTAGATATAGATTAAATGGAACAAAAACATAGTTTATAATGTGAATGAAGGGAATAAAACATGATCTAGAAATTGTGTTAACAGATCTAGAAGCAAATATACATATGAAGAGAAATACATCTTTTAAATGTATTTGTGGTGTCTCTTATATGGATGTCTTGTGGTTTAACTTGCAAAAGACACATTTGCCATTGAAAAGAGTTAATCTGCATCATGTAATAAACTGGAGGAGATTTAAAACATATAGGGGGTCATGTTTAAAAACTCCCTGCGCTGTAAAGTGTCGGGAAAGGTAAAAAAAAGTTGCAATCGCCATTTGTTAAGTATAACGGCTATTGTGCCTTTTTATAAACACCCGACAATTTGCAGATCGGGAGCTTTTCTGTTTGCACTCTCAAACTCTTATCAAACGCCTGATTGTTTTATACATTGGCTGCGCCGGCTCAGTAAATACCGTCACAACCAAAAAAAAAAACCTTACTGTTGGAGGCGGTGCAGACTATGTAAATTAATTGGGGGTCTACTCCCATAGTATACGTAGGAGCAGATGACAATAGCATGACGCTATCTGCCTGTGACCCATGTTTATACAGGACAGCTATTGTTTCTCCAAATGTATGCATTGGCTTGCAATTCAGCTAACACAATGTATAGATTTAAAAAAAAAATGTATCCTCTACACAAACAGTACAAACTATTTTAGGTGATGGGGCCCTTCAATTAGGATTACATAATGGAAGAGCCAAAGTGGATAATGTTTTGTCCAAAATGAACATGTTCTATTTTTGAGTGTACATCTTATATGTGTGATATTGTTAAATACCATTCTCTATTTCATTTCAATTCTTCCTTCCCGCCTTTTTATTTCTCTCAGATAAGAAAATCTTCCCGGAAATTTTTTTTTTTTTTCAAAAGTATACAAACAACAACAAAAACAAAAAAACAAATCAGACAGTGCTGGTGACCTTGTGATGGAAGAGTCTATCTAGAATTAAATGATTGAAGTAGAAACGAGGTAATCTAATTTCTGGACAGATATCTTCTAGGAGCCGTTAATTACACACTGATGTTGTTTTAATTAGGTGCAAAATAAACATTCGGACGTAAATGATAAAGGCCAGTGAAACTAGAGCATGGTTTATGAGGAAATTAAATATAACACCATTTTCTTTAGCACAGTAATCAATAGCTCGGAGAATATTTACACGTAGAGGGAATGGAATCCATATTTCTCTGTCTGTAAGCCTTTAATTACTAGTTTGTAAACCTTGATTTGTTGAGTTTTAGTTTGTTTTTGGATTATTTAAACCAGATTATTGCCTCGAACCACTAAACCGTCTGTCCTTAAAGCGCCAGTTCCAACTACAGTGCGCCAGTTTTTTTCTGTTATGAGAACTGTATTATATGAAGAAAACAAAACAGAGACCGATCTTTGTTTTTTTCTCAGTTGCCAGCTCTTAAAAAGCTGCAAGTAAAGTGTAATAGATGTAAGGCTGCTGCTATAGCATAGTCACACCATCTATGTTTCTATGCCCTTAAACATAGAAACATAGAATGTGTCGGCTGATAAGAACCATTCGGTCCATCTAGTCTGCCCAATTTTCTGAATACTTTTATTAGTCCCCAGTTCCCTATCTTATATCTAGGATAGCCTTGTGCCTATCCCACGCATGCTTAAAATCGACTGTATTAACCTCTACCACTTCCGCTGGAAGGCTATTCCATGCATCCACTATCCTCTCAGTAAAGTAATCATTCTTGATATTACTTTTATTACTTATTGGCTGTCAGTGAATTTTGGAGGCCACGGTGAAATTCGATTCAATGTAGAACTACAGGGGGACTGTAAATTGTTGAAAAGTATATTAGAAAGATACAGAAAATAAACTAAGTGGGACTGCACCTTTAAACTAAAAAGCACATTCAAACACACTTTGTGTGTGGTCATGTTGACTTTCCATGCAGGCAATGCTTTCCATTTATGTTCATTTGCAAACAGCAGAGACTTATGTTTCCCACCAAATCCTCAGATAAAGACTGATTTATTTTAAGCAGCTTTACTTCTAACATCTGTCTTTACCAGACAGACCGCACTCTGTAATGTTATGCCTGTCAAGGTCATGTCACTAAGGATTCTGTGATGCCCACAACCACCTGTAAACTCTGAGCTTCTCCGAGATCCAGCACTTTGGGTTTAGGCAGGAAAATTATACCTATCTATGGATGATTTAATAATCTGGGGATTTTAGATTTATCAATGTTTATCAATATTTTAAAATATTGCACCCATTAAATATTATGACCTGGATGCCTTTTCCCTGCTGCATTTATTGTACACTAGGCCACATCCTAAGGCATTGGTCACTAAACTATAAAAGCCTATCATTCTCAGCCAGCCAGAGGGTGTCTGTTTGTACACAGGATGTTAAGCACATAACTTATACCAATTCCCGAAAACGTATTTTTGGTAATTCCCCTTCGTGATTTATAAAAACAGCTTGGCACACTGGCACATTTACTAAAAAAATTACCATCGCTCATAACTCAACCCTTTTAAAAGGTGTATTAAATAACAGGACATGACTGAAAACAAGAGAAACTCAATGTATCCTTCCTTGGTAAAATACTTTATAAATAAATAATAAAGCAAAATAACTGTGAAACATTTAGTGATTTCATTTGACTATATTTTTCTTTTCTTTTTTTACGTTAAGAAAGCACTGGCAGGGCTGGATTAAGATTTTGTAGGCCTCTGTGCTTCAGGTACTATAAGGCCCCCCAGTAATCATGATGCTGAGTGGTGGAGCTTTGGAGGTACTGGCACATGCGCAGTATTCGGTCTCTGGTGTCCCTGACAGCCGAGTATTAGCTAAAGATTGAGATTCTTAATTCTTCTCGCCAAACTCTTAATCCCTCTGTCCTGTGAAAACATGACTTCCCGGCGGATCAAGGGGAGGCCCTCCAGTTGTCAGAAGCCCCTGGCCTGTACAGCCCATGCCTTAATCCGACCCTGAGTGTCGATAATTTACAATGCAGCAGAGAAACACTTGAATTTGCAAATGATCGGTAGAGAGGGACATAGTTTGGGTCCTAAATGTAAAACCGAGGGACAGAGGAACATGGAGGTTGACGATAAAGGATTTCTATGTTACAAGTCTTAGTGAAAATAATAATGTATATTTTAATGTTTAATATAAATTTTTTATCCCTAGTAAAAAAAAATTACTTTGTTTATTAAATATGGCTGAATCGTTTGGCCCGGTTGCTTAGAGCGCTAGTATTCTTTGTCCCTGTTACTGATGGACAGAATGGATGACGTAACAAACATTAGAATACTTTGGATGACTAATCTACTTCTTCTTTCTATAAGTATGTTGCAGAGGACTGGGAGACTTGTTTTGACTAAGCCAGCGATGGCTCACCTCGGCACTGCAAGGGAACAACATACATATCCCTTAATGCTCAGTCATCCTTACGACTCATAGATCATCATGGGCTGTGTACTTCCCAAAAATCAGTGGTGCCAAGCAGGCCCGGACTGGCCATCGGGCACACCGGGCAAATGCCCGGTGGGCCGCGGTGGCCATGGGCCGAGGCCGGCAGGGGAGGTCCCAGAATCTCCCCTGCCGGTCTATGCAGGGCCGGCACTATCCGAGCGCCGGCCCCGCTGTTTGACATGAAGGGCCGGTGAGGACATCAAAGATCTCCCTCACCGGCCCACATGCCTTCAAATACGGCCGCCGGCGGGGAGAGAGGGAGAGAGGACCCGGCGGAGCTCTAACTTGCAGCTCCACCGGGTTCCTCTCGCGAGATCCGGAGCATTGCCATAGCAACGACCGGATCTCGCGAGAGTGAACCTCTCACCACGAGGGAACAGTCGTAGGTACCAGCGTGCCGGTCCCCCCCTCCCAGGCTAAAGGTAAGAAAGGCGTGATGGGTGTGAGAGTGCTGTGTGTGATGGGTGTGAGAGTGCTGTGTGTGATGGGTGTGAGAGTGCTGTATAAATGTTAGAATGGATTGTGTGTGTGTGTGTAGGGGGGGGGGTAGGTAAATAAACAAATAAAATAACAGGCATTATGTCCCCATAATGCCTGTTATTTTATTTGTTTATTTACCCCCCCCCCCTACACACACACACACAATCCATTCTAACATTTACACAGCACTCTCACACCCATCACACACAGCACTCACACACCCATCACACACAGCACTCTCACACCCAGCACTCTCACACACACAGCACTCTCACCCATCACACACAGCATTCTCACACCCATCACACACAGCATTCTCACACACACAGCACTCTCACACCCAGCACTCTCACCCATCACACACAGCATTCTCACACAGAGCACTCTCACACACACAGCACTCTCACACACACAGCACTCTCACACCCAGCACTCACACCCATCACACACAGCATTCTCACACAGAGCACTCTCACACCCATCACACACAGCATTCTCACACCCATCATTCTCACACCCGTCACACACAGCATTCTCACACCCATCACACACAGCATTCTCACACCCATCACACACAGCATTCTCACACCCATCACACACAGCACTCTCACACACATCATACACAGCACTCACACACATCACTCTCACACACCATCACTCTCACACACCGCCCCCCTCATCACACCGCCCCCCTCACACACACATACTGCACCCCTCACATACACACAGAACACAACACACTGCACAACAGACATACACAATACTTACATATATATATATACACACAGCACCCCTCACACACATACTGCACCCCTAAACACATTACATTCCAGACACACACTAGATCCCTTACCCAACTCTGGATCATCTACACACATACACACATTAGATCCCTATATACACTCTGAAACCGTTATAAACACACACTCACTAGATCTCCTATACACATTCTGGGTCCTTCAAACACACACTAGACTCATATATATATATATATATATATATATATATATATATATATATATATATGTATATATACACACACTAGATTCCTTGTAAGCAAACACATACTACACCCCTAAACACACACTAAATCTATATATATATTCACACACACACACTATAGCCTGTATGCACACACTTGCTATATCCCCTATACACACATTCTCTACAGCCCCTAGCCACATATGCATCACATTACACCACAAACACAACACAACTAAAACCGAACCTTATTACACAATACCACACCACAATCAGCTTACTCTACACACACGCAATCCCACAAGCAGGCTCCAAACACATGCTCAATACTCTTTCCTGGCATTTTTGTCTCCTGGTATCCATTTATAGAGACACCAGAGACAAGTTGCAAGGAAACACAGTGCAAGCATGTTATTACATTTGCTTGCACTGTGCAGAACACATACAGGGCTTTTTTCTCATGCTAGAGCTCTTCAGCAGAGCTCTGCGCATGGTCTGCCCTGGAAGAGCATTGAACCAACATGCTCACTTTGAGAGGGAGCGTGTTTGTCATTGGTGATGACAAAACACACCTCCTCTGCCCCGCCCCCTTCTTAGTGGGCCGCTGTGATCAAAAAATGCCCGGGCCGAATTTTTCTCCCAGTCCGGCCCTGGTGCCAAGGTTAGCCATCCCAAGTCTAAGAACTCCATTGTATTTAACCTGGTTCATGAAAAGATTGCCTATGTTGTTTTACTATCATATGAAGGACTTTACAAAGTTTTTTTTGCAAATCTGTCATCTTTTCTATTTGTCAGCCCACAGTGCCAGTTTCCTACAAGTTCTATGAAGTAGATTAATAATGATTCGAGATGTACCCTCAGATATTAATCTCACGATGGAGATAAAGGTGTTTTATTAAAACAAAAGGATAATTTTCCCGTGAGCATCCACAACTAATTAACTGCCTTCTCCCAAACTTTTTAAAGCCCAATGAAGTCATTTTGAATATTTATCACTTAATTATCGCATCTTGCAAAAAAGAAAAAAGTTACTTTGTGAAGGTCAGCAAGTTGCTAAACACTCTGGTTCTTTTAGACAAATCTCCAGGAGCAGCATTTTATTTCGCTACATTCCCCCTCGCTTCAACAGCAGATTGTGTACTGATGCATTAACAGCCCAAAAATCCTGTTTTTACTGTCTAGGCTTGTACCTAATTTAATTTTATTGCTTTTTATCTCCCGGAATAAGTCCTGTGATGATATATAACAGATAAAGGGCACTTTCCCCTTATGTTTGCAGTTTGGATGCAATCTGCGTAGAAGAGCAGGTATATATATACCAAAGATGTAATAGTGTATTAAAAATGGGCCAGAATTTTCTTTGCACCATCAATTACCACTTTAAAGAGGGATTAAATCCTCAAAATAAAACTGTGCCTTAATATTTACTTTTTGTTTTGGTCTAATGTGCTGTAACAAGCAACTTACCTGTGAATTTTCATCATTTTCTATGGTCCTTCTTCTACTACAGTGCTGACACCGAATGAAAGGCTGTCTATCCCCCTCTTTATTCACATTCCATTTCCATTCACAAAGACTTTCCTCCCCCCCAGCTTATGTATCTGGCACCCAGACACACAACTAAGAGCAACCAACTATCACCTTACCATCTCAGTAAAGCAGCAGCCTCACAAAAGTCATTTTTGGGGACAATCTTGGCACGTTGCAGATGTATCATTCAAAAAACAATATAAAACAGGGAGTTATGGCCTTTTTAATTCTAAAAAAGATAAAAGCCTGCATTCATTCCCTCTTTAAAAATGTATTTATTTCATGTTGATTATACTTAAATCTGGTCATCAAGGTTTTCTTTTAAAAAAATTGCAAACAAACATTCATTTTCGATCATTTTTCTGAGGGCACATTGCATCATTTATCCCGTTTTGCACTGTGAAATATTGGAATGGATTCTGATTAGCTGGTGAAAATTCCAAGGTGGTCCTTAGCTTGGCTAGATAAAACCATTCATGAATGATAATGCTGTTTTAAGCTTTGTACGTAAGGATTTTTTCAGGACGTCGGACCCATTTTATGGTATTACTATAATGGGAAAATTATGACAAAAGCAGAAAAAAAAGGAACTAAGCAAACGGTACTTCAAATATCTCACTTCATGATCCTGTTTTCAGCTCCTAAACCAGCAGCCAGATACACAGATAGTGGAGCAGTTGGTTTTTATTTCTATTTTTTTCAATTTTATGTTTTTGCCTATAATCTCTGGCAACCGACTACCCAGCTATAAAAAAGTATGTATGAACCAAGACTAAACTTCCTAGTAAGTCTTTTCTTCTATAAACCGCCCTCCCACGTGTATAGATCCAAATATACATTGTAAATATAAAGATGAAAAGCAGATAAAAAATGTACAATGTTGTTTGGCAGCTGTAGGAATTTATTATATTGTTTCTCTCTTGTTCTACATGTTCTACTAAAGTCGTTGTATATTTATTTCTCCTTTTATATTTAGATATTTTGCCATCAGCATCCCCGCTGGATGAAGTTCTAGCCGGAAATAATCAAGGTGAAAATGTAGACATTAATATAAGGAAACCCAAGTCTAATGCTCTGCCGGTTCTAGACTGGAACATCGATTGGATGGATGAAATGGAAGCGAAGTACGGCCAGAAAAATGAGATGAAACATCACTTCCCTTTCCACAGAAAGGTAAAACCGGGAACATTTCTGAAGCTCAGGGATACCATATTGAATCATAAATAAATGTATTTATGTTTCAGTGGATATTGCTGGGTTACTCCCTCACAAGCTCTTATCCATCTGAAATGTATATGTGATTTTCTGACAGTTGCTGGTACATGTTTGTTGGGCAGTTGATGGTGCATTAGAATGGTGTTTCTCTGGCGTGTGATGGTTCATTGGAGTGGTGTTTCTCTGGCGTGTGATGGTTCATTGGAGTGGTGTTTCTCTGGCAGTTGATGGTTCATTGGAGTGGTGTTTCTCTGGCAGTTGATGGTTCATTGGAGTGGTGTTTCTCTGGCAGTTGATGGTTCATTGTAGTGGTGTTTCTCTGGCAGTTGATGGTTCATTGGAGTGGTGTTTCTCTGGCAGTTGATGGTTCATTGGAGTGGTGTTTCTCTGGCAGTTGATGGTTCATTGGAGTGGTGTTTCTCTGGCGTGTGATGGTTCATTGGAGTGGTGTTTCTCTGGCAAGTTAATGGTTCACTGGAGTGGTGTTTCTCTGGCATTTTATGGTTTGTTGGAGTGGTGTTTCTCTGGCAGTTGATGGTGCATTGGAATAGTGTTTCTCTGGCAGTTTATATATGGTTCATTGACAATGGTTCAATGGAGTGGTGTTTCTCTGGCAGTTAATGGTTCACTGGAGTGGTGTTTCTCTGGCATTTTATGGTTTGTTGGAGTGGTGTTTCTCTGGCATTTAATGGTTTGTTGGAGTGGTGTTTCTCTGGCAGTTGATGGTGCATTAGAATTGTGTTTCTCTGGCAGTTGATAGTTCATTGGAGTGTTTTTTTCTGGCAGTTGTTGGTTTGTTTGAGTGGTGTTTCTCTGGCAGTTGATGGTGCATTAGAGTGGTGTTTCTCTGGCAGTTGATGGTGCATTGGAATGGCATTTCTCTGGCAGTTAATACTTAATTGGAGTGGTATTTCTCTGGCAGTTGATGATGCATTCAAATGGTATTTCTCTGGCAGTTGATGGTTCACTGGAGTTGTGTTTCTATGGCAGTTGATGGTTTGTTAGAGTGGTGTTTCTCTGGCAGTTGATGCTTCATTATAGGGAAGTATGTGGCAGTAATCAGATGCCCCAGAGCTGTTTGTAATATAGCTGTTGGAAATTTAGCCTTTAGTAGTTGTAAATAAGTGGGAGATTTTGCTTTTTTTCTGGCAGCTGGTGAAATATCTTTATTAATCTAGTACCAGATGGTGAGGTAAGGTGAGCCACCATCAGGCCCATCTTACCTGCAGTGAACTATGTAGATAATAGACTAAATTCTTAGTAAAGGTCCAAATCAGCTGGTGCATGAAAGTATTTCCCAGTATCCCTCTCCCCTGACCATACATGACAAATATTGCAAATCGGCTAATTCTTCCTATTTTAAATGTTATGTTTCTAAAGACACCATTCCAGCTGAAGTGCTTAAAATCATGATTAAGTTAGTTTCCAGGTTATTAAGCCCTTGAATTAATTCCGCTGCCAAGGCACATTCTTATCATAGAAGCTCTGTCTGACCTCTTGGTGAGACTTACAGGATCTTCTCCTGTTTCTTCCGCCTTTCTGGGTTTGTCAGTTATCTTCTTATCACCGGACACCTGCATGGCACAGAACGAGATCTGGATAATCCAATACGTTTTACTCCAACACTCCAACGGAACGTGTATAAAAATACAGTGTGAATCAATAATCGGTACTCTAAATTCCAGAGAGGTTTAAAACTTACATGATGCACTTCCGACGTTATACAATATGTGTGAACTGTGTTAGCAGAAGAGCTCGATTCATGAAGAAGCAGAGAGTAAAGGAATGTCTATCATAGCACATGAAATTTAACTTCTAAGGTACATATTTTAGGGCTAAGATGGTATATTTTGTTAATATGTGTACACACAGTATATAGTCTTCCAATATAAACATCTGAGTCTATACCTGGAGAAAGATCTCCATGATTTGGCCATTAACCCACCATGGGTATATGGATGAAGAAGTTGGCTTTGGGTTTAGTAATAGTAATCACCCTACATATTTCAGTTATTAATAAAGTCTTAGAGGGGCATGTACTAAAAAAACGCAAATATATTTTATGTGCAAAACATTTTTTGTACTTTGCTCCTATTGCAATGTACTAAACATTTAACACGCCAATAGTACATACGAGCAAATAGCGAATAAAAATGGGCATAATTGCAAATAAAAACAGGCAATTTTGCGATTTTTTTTTCTACCTCTTTTGATAGCACTCGCTAAAAGCTGGTGTCATTTTCACACGCAAATAAGAATTATTTTTAACAAAATATTCGAAAAACTCTTTAGCTTGCACCAATCGAATCAAAATTTATTAACACAACCGGAAAAATGCACGCTAAATAAAAATAAACGGAAGACGCGCAAATCAGGGGAAAACAAGCGCAGGTTGTTATAAATAGTCGCAAATTGCTCCTTACTCAAGTTTTACCTTCTTTTTTTTTTCCCACTGCACTTGTTTAGTACATGACCCCCATAGTGTCTAGTTCATTTGGGTTATGGATTTTTTGGTTTGTGGATCTCTCAGGCTTTGTATCTGTTGGTTTGTGGTTCTCTTGGGCTGTGGATCTTGGGTGCGGTTGTCTTGAAGCATGGGACGCTCATGGAGCTATTCACTAAAAGATGAGCTGAGGTTGAATTGAAGTGAGTAGCAGTTGAGTTAATGTGAGTCAATTAAGTGATACATTGTGCAGGAACAAACCTGACTAGTTCCCCCACTATGTGATTTCATCAGGTTTGTTCCTGCACAAAGTATAGCTTTGCTACTCACTTCAACTCACCTGCTACTCACCTCAATTCATCTTTTAGTGAGTAGCCCCATCAGAGTGTGGATGTTTCCAAGGTGTAGACATGTGGAATATGGATTTCTTGGGGTGGGATGGATTGAAGGCATGGCTATCTCTGGCTATGTATCTGTATGGGGTGAGGATGTTACTGAGTTCAGTGTTACAAAAACTCTACAGATGCAATTTGAAGTTAAAATCGTTTCGTCCTGAGTTCCTAGTCTAGTCACACTCTTCATACAATACTTTCATGGTAGCATGGGGTTTTCTATTTTTCTGCCCTTGTTATTTGAAGTTTAAGATCAAGTACTCATTTTGGTTTCACTTTTTCATTCCATCTCAGAGATGGATTTTTTTTTCAAATTGTGTTTGCATTTAATAACCCATATCTCTTTTTCAGATGGATCCTTTCCATTAAATGTTTATGGTAAAAAAAAACAACCTCAATGAACTGTTTACCTCTTGGCCACTGAACAACATACAAGTCCGTAGACCAGTGGAAGCCACAAGACCAGAGACTTCCGGCCAACTCTACACAACTTGCCAGTAGTGAAGGTTTAACAATGAACGACTCTGTATAAACCTGGGGAATCCATGACCACGTCTAAACAGAGTATTAGTACTCCTGGAAAATATTCCAACTTGGTCGATACTTGGCTGACATCATATACATTACCGAGCTATGAGATATTAGCAAGATCTTAAACTCCGTAACTTACCAAACTCTTAAGCAATTACCAAGTGCAGTCAGAGAACGTGGAGTTGCATCACATTGTATCTCTTTTTACTAGTAATATATAGTGAAGCACTGATTCCAGACTTTAAATTAAATTCTATTTTCAAAATGATATACTGTATGTTACACAGGATACATTTCCTCCAGTCTTTGTTATTCTTAAAATAGTTTACGGTCAGCAGGCAAAAATGTTTAAGGATGTTCAAAAGCCATGATAAATTAAAAATAAAGAAATATATTCATAGTTTTAATATTTTTGCAGAATAAATAATTTCTTTCATCCTGATGCAGATACGGGACTATTGAATTAACGTATATATGTACGTTGCGGAAAAGGTGTTTATATAACTAAATACATTCCTTTCCTATCGTTTTTTTTAATATACGCTAATATCTTTTGTCGGTCGTTCTAGAAAATAATTCTAGGCAAAAATAATTGTAGTGTGCTATATTTATGTGACAATACATGATGCAGATAACTCGGATGAACCAATCAGTCTTTCCTTTCCTGTCCATTGTGATTTATATAAAGTAACTGAGCACTGGTGCAGTTATATTTATTCTGCCCTAGCACTGACCCCCTGACATCCAACTAATTGCCTTCCCAGATATAATTACTAACACATATTATACGTGTAAAATCTTTTTGGAATGTTGTAGGCCTATCATTTTAAAGCTTAAATGCTTTTTGTAAATAAAAAAATAAAAGAGATTTAATTCTCATTATGACACTATTTGTGGTATATATCAGAAACACATGCTGGATTTTTTTTTCTACAAGCAGCTGTACAAATACATTTGCTTGTGGGATTTGTGGGTGTTAGGAAGTATATGTTGTTATTTAAATAAACCATTTAAACCTGCTCTTTGTGGTATTTCTATAGTAAGGGTGAGTCACATGGGATCATAAGCAGACGGGGGGGCAGTATAAAGGATAATTAATTCTGCACCCCCCACTTTACAGCTCGTTTACAGAAATGTGGAGAGCAGTAAGGAGAGGGGAGATTTATGTCCTTGGCACCTCTAATTGTTGTCTGAAATCTCTAGTTAATAAAATACAGGGAGGGCGTGCGGCCCTATTCAACTGTTGTTTTTGTTCCTTTACCAGTTTTACTGTGATACGCATGGGTAGCGGACATCATGGTATGGGATCTGGGGCAGAAAATCGGTATTTTATGGCAGTGATATAGATGGAGTGAGATCCATCAACGAGTTCGTGGGCAAGGTCACTTTCCTGAGACAGGCCTTATAAACAAGCAGTCATGGCTTCTCTAGCAATGTGCTCTGACAACAGCGCTAGATAACCTGTTTTTACAGGTGTAGACAGGGGCGCTGCTAGTCTCCTTTAATGATCCAGGGCTACAGCCCATGGTGTAAATAATACTTCAATAAGAGGTTTGTGTGGAGCTAGATGGGTCAACATACAGAGAGAGGTACAGGATACATAGATACAGCTATAGGGTAGAGACAGGTACAGAATGCATTGTTACAGATAGACAGACAGACAGACATAGGTAAAGGATGAATACGTACAGCTATAGGATAGAGACAGGTACAGAATGCATTGTTACAGATAGACAGACAGACAGACATAGGTAAAGGATGAATACGTACAGCTATAGGATAGAGACAGGTACAGAATGCATTGTTACAGATAGACAGACAGACAGACATAGGTAAAGGATGAATACGTACAGCTATAGGATAGATACAGGTACAGAATGCATAGTTACAGATAGACAGACAGACAGACATAGGTAAAGGATGAATACGTACAGCTATAGGACAGATACAGGTTACAGATGCATAGTTACAGATAGACAGACAGACAGACAGACAGACATAGGTAAAGGATGAATACGTACAGCTATAGGACAGATACAGGTACAGAATGCATAGTTACAGATAGACAGACAGACAGACAGACAGACATAGGTAAAGGATGAATACTTACAGCTAAAGGATAGATACAGGTACAGAATGCATAGTTACAGATAGACAGACAGACAGACAGACAGACATACATAGGTAAAGGATGAATACATACAGCTATAGGATAGATACAGGTACAGAATGCATAGTTACAGATAGACAGACAGACAGACAGACATAGGTAAAGGATGAATACATACAGCTATAGGATAGATACAGGTACAGAATGCATAGTTACAGATAGACAGACAGACAGACAGACAGACATAGGTAAAGGATGAATACGTACAGCTATTGGACAGATACAGGTACAGAATGCATAGTTACAGATAGACAGACAGACAGACAGACAGACATAGGTAAAGGATGAATACTTACAGCTAAAGGATAGATACAGGTACAGAATGCATAGTTACAGATAGACAGACAGACAGACAGACAGACATACATAGGTAAAGGATGAATACATACAGCTATAGGATAGATACAGGTACAGAATGCATAGTTACAGATAGACAGACAGACAGACATAGGTAAAGGATGAATACATACAGCTATAGGATAGATACAGGTACAGAATGCATAGTTACAGATAGACAGACAGACAGACAGACAGACATAGGTAAAGGATGAATACGTACAGCTATAGGACAGATACAGGTACAGAATGCATAGTTACAGATAGACAGACAGACAGACAGACATAGGTAAAGGATGAATACTTACAGCTAAAGGATAGATACAGGTACAGAATGCATAGTTACAGATAGACAGACAGACAGACAGACAGACAGACAGACATACATAGGTAAAGGATGAATACATACAGCTATAGGATAGATACAGGTACAGAATGCATAGTTACAGATAGACAGACAGACAGACAGACAGACAGACATAGGTAAATGATGAATACATACAGCTATAGGATAGATACAGGTACAGAATGCATAGTTACAGATAGACAGACAGACAGACATAGGTAAAGGATGAATACGTACAGCTATAGGATAGATACAGGTACAGAATGCATAGTTACAGATAGACAGACAGACAGACAGACAGACATAGGTAAAGGATGAATACATACAGCTATAGGATAGATACAGGTACAGAATGCATAGTTAAAGACAGACAGACAGACAGACATAGCTAAAGGATGCATAGGTACAGCTATAGGATAGATGCAGGCAGGCAAGGCCACCAGCAGGTGGTGACAAGCGTTACACCTGTAACGGGCCCCTTTAAAAAATCTATAAAATAAAAAATTGCTTGCCGGCAAAGACACTGGCTAGGGAGATCAATAGATATCGCTTGACCATCCTCTGTGCAGCAGGCAGGATGTCTGTGCAGCACAGACATACCCATGTGCATTGTGGGTGATGTCACATGTCCTGGAGTGCTGGTGTTAAGTCCTGAGTGTGCAATGTTGGTGATAGGGCATATCCTGGGGTGTTGTGTTAAGTCCTGAATGTGCAATGTTGGTGATGGGGCGTGTTTTGGGGTAAGTCCTGAATGTGCAATGTTGGTGATGGGGCATGTCCTGGGGTAAGTCCTGGATGTGCAATATTGTGGCTGGGCATGTCCTAGGTGCTGGGGCAAGTCCTGTATGTGCAGTGTGGGTGATGGGGCATGTCCTCGGGTGCTTTTAAACCTCATTGACATGACATAAAAATACTTCTGCCTTTAAACCTCACTGTCATGATAAACTTTGTTTTATCTAGTTAAACCTCATTAGTATGACCTTCATAGACTTTGGGAGGGTACGGGGTGGAGGGAGCTATACAGAGCGGAAGCCCCAAGAAAATTTGTTCTGATAGGGGCCCCCAAATTTCTGATGGCTATCCTGGATCCAGGTACAGAATGCATAGGTACGGATAAAGGAGAGATAAATAGAGGTACTGGATAGATAGGTACAGATATAGATTATAGATTGATAGATGGATAGAGAGATAGAGGTACAGGATGCATAGGTACATATATAGGGACAGACATCTTGGGTCCGATGGGTCAGATCATCCTTCAAGATCCTGAGTTCCTACAACATGTCCATTGCTTGAAAGTTCTACAAAAGCAAAAAATTATTTTTATTTGAAGTACCTCCATGTGATGCTATTGTTTCAATGAAACGTACCATAAGGGTCGACTAAATATCCAATGATTAGTCCCAAATAGGATTTGGATCAGACAGAATTTCACAAATCTCCCAAATGCAGTTACTGAATTTCCCTGAATTTGGGTCTGAATTGGCTGTTTGGAAAACTAAGCATCGGAGGTGTTCGGATCGGGACGTTTTTGAAACAAAAATTCCTTGGTTATTGGCTACCAAATATGGGCCAATAACCCCCTAACTTGCTCCGTAGAAGCATAGAAAATAGAAAAGTGTAGAAAAATTAAGGTAAACATTTTTAAACACAAACATATTTATATACAATCATAATATATGAATGTCATATACTATAATAGTATATTTAAATTAATATAAACATTTTTATTAAAAAAATAATTCATGTTCATTTGCTTTATTTTTACATTTATTTTTAGGTACTTAATTCATGTATCATTTTCTTTCTGATTTTTATTTTAATACAATTTGGCTTATTTCATGAGGACTTTGGCAATAGGTGTAGTCATCCCATTGACTTCTATGAATGGGTGTCGGCTATATTCGTAATAGTGGAGGTCCTCCCGAAAAAAGCCAAAATCCTCCCCATAGAAGTATATGGGGTGGACCGAGTCTGTCAATTCATTTCAGTGCATTTTGGGACTAAAGAAAGCAGTTAGTGCATCCGAGCTCTCATCCAGCAAAGTGTGCAATCAGCCCCTCTATATGCATAATGGATGGATTCCCCGGCCTGTAGGGTGTGTCCGCAGGATCGCCGTCCACTTTCTTGTGGCCCATGCAATATGTATATTAGTTTGGGACTTAATTATGCTGTTTTTAGCATAGTTGGGTAGGCTAGTGTCACTGTCCTAACTTGAATGCCGAGATTTTGGCACCCCTGTTTGTAAGTCTTTCATACCACTGGGGTGAGCACCACCAGATGGCGCTACTAAGTCAATACTTTTTCTTTTTTTTTAAAATAGAACATAACATTGTTCCTAAGACACACCGCTATGATTCTATACACAATCCACCCCAAAAAATTATTTCACAGACGGAGAGAATAATTTTTTTTTTTTCCTTTTTGTGAACGGTTTGATCATCCAGTTATATTAAACAATGACCCATATGAACTAATTAAATCTGCAAGTCATTGATACCAGATAGATGATATTCTGAAGTGTCTATATATACGGATCCTTTTCACAGAGATATCAGACACTGATATTCAAACTGTTAAATGTTCTTCTTTCTTAAATGTTGTATATATTTCCACATTGGCTTAATATGTTGGCTATTCATAGAATAGTAACACTTTTTATATAGACACAGGACACACATTGATAAATTATTAATTTATTTATAATTTATCCATATAAAAGGACCAAACAGAAAAGAGAAGGGAAGTTATCAATGTAAATAAATGCAAATACATACATAGAAGGTTCTATGCAATAAAGAGAGAATTACAGGGATTTGAGATGGGAATTTTAAACTTTAAGCCAATGTAGCAGAGCTGGAAAAATTCTCCAATGTAGCTGAAGGAGAAGTATTTTTCCAGCTGGCCTTAAGTTTGAAATTGCCTTGTAAATTCCCTGCAGTTCTGTCTTTATTGAGCAGATCCTAGAAATGTTTGCATTAAAGAGACTTCATCAGCAGAGCAGTGTTTATACTGGGAATGAAGGGAATAAAAATAAATCTGTTTGTGGTGTTAACAAGCACATGCATTGATTAAGACAATGTGTTTCCATGAGTCTGTAATGTGTTGGTGGTGTCCCCAGTTTATGACATCACTTTGTGGCCTGATATGCAAATTACTCCAATTCCCCCTGCTCTGCGTTCGTTGCAGCGTGTTTGTGTCGATTTCTACTGCCGTTTCCCCTCACGTCCGGTTTTACAATATACCATCTGTGGAATGATTTACATAAAATGTGGATTGCACCAGAAAAAAAAAAAATATATATATATA
Source organism: Pelodytes ibericus (assembly GCA_036172795.1). Classification (NCBI taxonomy): domain Eukaryota; kingdom Metazoa; phylum Chordata; class Amphibia; order Anura; family Pelodytidae; genus Pelodytes; species Pelodytes ibericus. Next base: position 14,915,794 of record CM069866.1, on the reverse strand, counting down.
TAAATAAATGATTTATCTGCTCACAGGGATCCTCTCGCTGCCATTTCCTTTCAGAAATTTCTTGCTGAGAATGAAGAATTTTTGCTGCGTTTTGGGGATGGAGTGCATTTATATGGGGATAATTGCAAAATAGAAGAACCATCGGGAGAGAAGAAGGAAACAGAGTCTACTATCAATCACTAAACACTGACAGCTTAATGGTCACATCCACTAACACAAACAAACATTACAACAATCCTTCCTCTGTCTGAAAGTTCCACAAACATGGAAAGCGTTCTGAAATCTGCACATGATCCATCCATCAGCCCACCGATGACTACGCTGAGAAGATGTAACGTCAGGGGGGGAAATGTGGCGACTGCAGGATTTCATTTCTTATTAATACCTAGGGGGGTAATAAAATAAATTACAGGTCCTTAAAGTGTGTCACAGACTTTTGCGATACCCAATAAGCCGTAGAGAGGGCAGTTTAAAGGCCATGCACCATTAGACAAACAGAAAACATGTTCTCCTTCTGTTGGGGGGGGGGAAGGCTTTAATATAAATCAGTAGCGTACGATATGCAAATGGTAAAGGTGATATGCGCCGGTGTCATCAGGTAGCGTGCCGCGGTCCGTTTATTGATGCAGGTGATAATAACAAGTGCTAATTACTTGGCGGTGTAAGAGTGGATAAACATAACATTGGCCTTCAAGTTGCCAGCTTTTATCCCTTGAAGAGAATTGCTGGGAAAAGAAGCAAAGACTAGAGTTGAGCGGACACCTGGATGTTCGGGTTCGGCAGGTTCGGCCGAACTTCGAAAAAATGTCCGGGACACAAACTTTTGGCCACTAAAATGCCTCTAAAAAAGTCCTGGAAAGGGCTAGAGGGCTGTGGGTAAGAGTGTCCCCATTCATACGAATAGGTCAATTGACCTATTCGTATGAATGGGGACTCTATTTCAGTTTATGGAAAGCCCATAGCATTACATACAATGTAATCGCCGTACCCCGAACGCCAACCCGAACATACAGTGAAATGTCCGTGTTCAGGTCCGGGGTCCAAAAACCGTAATGTTCGGTACGAACCCGAACAGTGCGGTTCGGGTTCGCTCAGCACTAGCAAATACCAGTTCAATTTATCAGAGTATCCCGTTGCCTGCCCCTAGAAGTGTTAATGAGTTTCTTTATCCCAAGCATCACAGGGCACTCTCCCCCCAACTTCACTAGACCATCTCTTCACAGCATCACAGGTTTCTCTGTCTTGAACATCCCTGGGCACTCTACCAAATTTTGACAACTCTTATCCCCCAACATCACAAGATCCTAACTCTCCTTAATGTCTGCGGACCCTATCCACTAGCATCACATGAATCTTTACCTTCGCTATTACACGACCACCTTTCCCCAGCATCAAATAACCCACTTCCTTTATGGTTAAGAGATCATTTTACACAGGCATCAAAAGAACATCTAACTCCACAAAACAGGACCTTTTACACTCATAATTACCTAACATCTCCCTCACTGACAGAGGGCCTGGTCACCCACCATCACAGAACCTCCTTTTTTCAGCATCACAGGATTCTCTCCCTCCAGCACTACAGGGCCCCCCTTATTCAGCAGGGACCTTTCCACCTGCTGTGGTACAATCACCCTGCCTTTCTCTACCCTTTGGGCATGGACCCTGGTGCTCCAGTGGGTAGCTGGGAATATGTATATTCCCCAATCTACACTAACCATATGTGAGTGGGGAAATCCCATACCACCTGCCACCTGTGCCCTTTGAAGGGGAAATGTCCACATTCAGCCTCTCCTGTAATCTTTGGTGTGATTAAATGTTAAGAGCCTCGAGGTTCAGTCCTATTAGACCCCACCCAGCAATGCACATGTGCCTGGCCGTATGTAAAACACTGAAGGGGTCAGTCTGTGGAAAACAATCAGTCGACCCCCTATATGAATGATCTAGTGGTCTTTTATATAAATGAATAATAATAATGTTTAAAAATCACTTTTTGTTCTTTTTACCATTGCAATGTACTTGGGTTGGGGGGTATGTGCTAATAAAAATATCAGACGGTAAAATACTTTGGGGTGGAATCTGCTGCTACGAAACCTCTTTACACAACTTCCGTTTCTATGGAAACAGCTAATGTCACTTACTAATACTAGCTAAAAAAAAAATATAAAGCTTTGAAAGGAAAATGTAAATGCGTCCGTATAGCATTGCCTGGTAATACACTCGGGAGGTTAGCAGCCTGCGCGGTGTGATACCCACTGATAGTACTGCATACAAAGTATATTTAATTCTCTTTAATATTATGGTTAGCGGTACAGATATTGTATAAGCCGAGCAAGACTCCCATGCAGGTTTATTGTCTTATTCATTCAGATTTCCTCCTACTTCCCTGACATAAATACTCCAAATCTCTGGTGGTCCTCAAACAGAAAGGTATGCTGCTCTCCCTCTGCCTAGAGGAAGGACACAGGGGCCCACTGAGTTATAGTGGAGTGGGCGTTACACGCTGCTAGCGTATAATACATGTAATTAGGAGCAGCTTATTTATAACTGCCAACATATTCTGAGGCTTTGTATGTCGCTCAGACACTAATGATATTCCGAATTCTGCAGAAAAATCCTTCCTTCTCGTAGTTTTTCTCGGCCAACGTAGAGAAATTGGTTCCTTCACAACGTAACTCTTAGCCGGATTATATTTCTTCTTCTTCTTGTATTTATCGGGTCATTACATACTTAATCACAGGTTTTTTTTCAAGTTTGGTCTGTCTGTTATAGCTTTGGGAGCCGACTGTGCATCAAATAGACAACATGGTTTTGGGATAGCATTCTGAAACTACAGAGGTTTTGTATAAATAATACTATTGTAAACTGACACTTGCCTCCAGGCACAATCTCCACCAAGCTTGCTTAGTGCCAGGGCCATTCCCAGGCAGGTGCACTGGGTGCACTGCGCCCAGGTGACAGAGAGCAGAGGAGAGAGGGGGCACCAATCTGGATTTAAAAATTTTTTTAAAAAAGCTACCTGCTTTGTGGCACTCTGATGCCTTTTTTTTAAGGCTCCTTGAGCAAGCGACGGATGAAGCAGGCAGCTGTGTGTTTTACACGCAGAGCTCAATTAGTGCAGGAATGGCCTTAAGTGTTCAGGTCCCTGTGCGGGAAACCCCCGTGGCGCCCCCCCTATACCCTCATGTCTTTCCTCTCCTTTCCCATGTCTCTCTTTCTCCTCTCCCATGTATGTCTCCTCTCCCCATCCCCCATGTCTGTCCATCTCTCCTCCCCTCCATATCTGTTCTCTCTCCTTCTCTTCAAATCTATTATATCTTTCCCTCTCCCCATATCTCTTATATCTCCTTCCCCTCAAACAAACATGTCTAGAATTGCCATTAATATAGGGGAGGAGTTAATAATATAACCACGCCCACCTGAGGGGATCCAAAACAAACCTGCACCCAGGCATCTGTGGTCCTAGGCAGCATGCTCACTCTTACTCCCCACATGTCCTACAATCTGAGATCCAGCATCAGCCCCTTACTAGATGTGTTCTCCTTCAGAGTGCCTCAAATATGGATTAGTCTCCCAGATTCAACCAAATCATCCTCTAGGCTAAACTCCTTGAAAGTAAGCATTCCCGACGTCTGAATGTTCCTATTACTTGTTTAGAAAATCCTACATCTGCCATACATGTTTGTTATATGATTTTTTTGAATCATTAATTATTTACCCTGTATGTCCTCTACCCATCTATCCTGTATGATTATTATATGTATGGTTTTTTTGGATCTGTTGATAAATGTGAGACACTGTGTAAATACAATTCTGGACTTGGTCCCCAGGACATACTTGAAAGCAGGAGAAACTCTCAATTTATTCTTATTGTCACAATAAGATGCCTGAACATGGTTTAAATCAGTGTTGTGTAAGGTTTTAATGTGGAGGGCCACATCCCATGCAGAAGCCCAGTTTGGGTGGGACGGGACAGATTTGATAAATTCCTTGAGTTAATACAATAGAACATGAAGACATCTCAGCTAGGACAGGGATAAAAAAAAAACCTTGAGGGCTACACCCGGCCCATGGGCCACCATTTGGACATAAACAGTTAAAAGTAAGGCTTCAGAATGTATAAGCGCATTTGAGAAAGCGATAGTTTTTTGTAAACATGGAGTTTTTTTTACTATGTTTCACTTGTATTGCTTTTGGTTTATCCATTCTGTGGCGGAAGCTTTCTCGTTGCAATTCCCAACTAAAAAGCAGGATCCATAGCATGATATAATGCTAAAACTGTGTAAAAGCATCGCGATTCCCTAAAAGTTCACATCTTCGCGCTTCACTGGACATGGCAGCGGAAAGAGCAGCCATGGCGATTTTCTAAATATAAATAGTCTTTGTACAGCAGGCGCTGTGTTAGTTTAGAAGTATCCACAAGCCTTTAATACTCCCCTGTATACCCACTGGACACATATTCAGTGACCACGCTGACACGTAGACAGAAAGGTCAGGCTAGCTCATCCCATCTGTCTTCTAGCCTATAAAACTTCCAATCCATTTAAGGATTTTTATGCTGCAGGGAAATCACTTTATTGAGAGCGGATTGGGAGATATTGCTAGGGAAACACAAATGGAGGATGCGGGCCATTGTGGTCTGCCGGGCCTGTAAAGGTCACACATTAAAAGGAGTTGGAGCGTGAACACGGGCGCTTTGGCAGTTCTTAGTTTAAGTGGTGCCATTTCGGAGGGCGAGGGGGAATTGAGCATGATGCTTTTCTTTCATATTTGACGTCCCCCCCTGTTGCATCCTTTAAAACTACTTTGGAAACTGAAATGTAGCCGTGTGGGTTGATATAGACAAGAGATCATCCCGTGACCCTTTTATAGGATTACTTTATAGGATAAATCAGCCGGGCTTTGTGCTCAGTTCCATGGTGACCTTCATTTCACCCAAAATGTTTTGCCCAGTTCAGATGCTATTGACCATTACCCCTAACATAAGCACTCACCATTTAGCTTAAACATTCAATAAAATACAAGAGGGATTATGTAAAAAAAAAAAAAAAAAAGTAACTTAAAAGTAGCACTATCGCTGCTTTGGCTAATTTGTAAGAGGAAAGCCTAATTAATGTTGAGAGTTTGCAATACCTTAGCCAGTCCAGCACATTGGCATAGCCCACGCATAAAGATTAGGACATTGAGAAGTGTTGGAGAAACTTTGAAGTCCAATATTGTCTTAGTTTTATAGTTAGACACTTGCCTAATTGTTAGGTACCTTGACGTGGTTGGCAAGCTTCATCTTGAGGCCATAATTTGACTAAAGTTCAAATCATCATTTCAGAATATTGCGTTAGTTCCTGTATCTATGTTTGTTTGTTCCCTTGTGTTACAACTCCTTAGCCCTGGCCTCTGTATGTTGTTCTGTGATATATATGTCCCTTTTAGGTTTTTCAGCAATGCCCTTTGTCTGTATTCTGTCTGTCTCTGTTATTATCCTGTAGCCCTGCACTCTGCATTTCATATGTCTTGTTTCTGTTCTATCCATATTTGCTCTGCTCAGCTTGATTTGTTTTATCTGCAGGCATCACCTGTTCAGCTGTATTCCAAGCTCCACTCCAGGATGTCTGCAGGATAGCTTCAGTTTCATCCTTGCTCTGTCTAGATTCAACATCTGCCTCCACTGGGACCTTGGAATGTGGCTGCACAAACCTGGGGCCTCAAGCGACCAGGGGAATGCAGTCACCTTGCACCATGCCCTGTGTCTCGGCTTCTCTCAATGTCCTCCAATGGCACCCCGTGCGTGAAAATAAGTTTAATATTACAGACATCCATTCACATACACACCGCAAATAATTAAGCTGGACGCTCCAACACCTGGAACTCATATGACCCCATTTATGGGTTATCAATTTAAGGGGGCCAAGCCAAACCCCAAATAGCTTAATGTAACTCAATAGCCGCACCGTTATTAGAGTGGCAGATGCTGACAGAGCATTGTAATATATTGGATTTTCCAACCTGAAATAATGGCTGATTAATCATTTATTTGCAGTTTACACATGTGCAAATAAAACATCCTTGTAATGAATTGTCCATCTGACACAGAGGTCACTCTATTGATTGATGAAGCCGGTATCATTAAAAGTCATTTAAATGTATATCAAACTTTAATTTAAATTACACAGAAAATAACTAATGGACCTTTTAATTTGCATTGCAGTTAATATATGTGTTAGTTATTTCCTGGGGAATGTTTGTAAAGTGAAACATTGCATCCGCTACAACAATACATCCACATGAAGATCTGCAACGTACACAGAATGTTTGGCATGTGGCATATAACACAATAAAAGGGAGGCCGTATTGACACAATGTAATTAGTTTGTTACCCGGGAAATAAATCATTTGACTTTTTTTTTTTTTTTTTTTACATTTAATTTGTGCGTCTATATTTAATGAGTTTAGAGCCGATGGGATCTGCCCCGGAATGTTTATAATTCTATTTTCTGCAGGTCTGCATCTATGAATCTTTAGATCTACATAGATACTGATATATAGGGGATAATATCTTATCATAGCCACACATTGAATTAGCGGTTTGGCTCTTTTTTAACCCATGATTGTAACTGTTACTCCCAGACCTCCCACTAATAACAGATGAAATAACTATGCCATTTTTTCATTAAAAAAATGTCCATATGTCGTTGATTAATCTGGAACGCCATGCATTCAGTGATAAAATATGGACAAATAATCAAATACAGAGCAGTAAAAGTATTCACAATTTGCATCTTGGCCCTCATTTCAAAAGACTTTACAATTTTTCAAATACTGGAATGAAAGCTTTCATCAGATCAGGAAAGCAATATGTTTTCAGTGAGAGACACAGGTGCTTCAAGATCAAAGACAAACAAAGGGTCATTTAAGATTTAAATCTGGAGACAGCACAGATAGATAAATATTGGTAAACGGAGAGGCCCGAGTGGGGGGGGACAGATCTGGCCCTAAGAGGTCCCACGTGATTATGTATGATACCAACCAGAACTAACTAACCAGCACTAGTCTGGACATTAAATGTCCAAAATATGTCCAAAATGAATATGTAATGATAGTAATATCTATTATCAGATGCCAATGGAGTTAAAGTGACTCATAATTTGTCATTTTTATACTGACCAGGATTTTTGCGCAGCTTGAACTGTGTTCCACTGCAAAGGTTTGCCATTCTTATCTCTTCAGCCCTCTTTGTCTCAACTGCATATCACTTTCCATCAGAGGTTTGATAGCACAATAGCCATCCATGATAGCAGTCAGTAGGACTTATCTCTAACTGTCAGAAAATGACAAATGCATTCAACTGGTGCTTGGCTAGCATCAGACAGGGGCAGAGACACACAGACAGTGCGAAACCTTACAGGATCAATACCATTATTACCAGGAGCAGCCTGACGGACATATTAGTGATAAGCCTTTATTTGAGATGGTACAGACCCGGCAAGAGAGAATTGCAGGGAATTGAGATAGGAACTTCAAATTTAAGACCAAAGTAGCTGATTTGGAAACTCAGCTACTTTGGCCTACAGTTTGAAATTCCCTGCAGTTCTCTCTTTTTTTGAGTAGACCCGCATGTTTTGTAACGCAAGCTGTTACACAGTGTCTCCGCTAATAACATAGTGTTAAAGTAATCAACATGGACTTGTGTATTTGTGATACAGACAGTGAAGAGATTACCCCTCTCAGACAACTCCCACTGCAACCACAGAGGAAGGGGCACAAGGTTGAACCCACCTTCCCAGAAACTGAGATGAGCTGGCACCAGATACCCGTGAACAGTCAGCATGAATTCACTGTATTTCAATGCCCTTCCTTTCATGGTTATATCCCTAAACTTTTAAGGGCATCTGGTTTGTTTTTCCTGCTAGAGAAGCTCAGTTGGACCTGCATAATGCATTGTTACATCTTCTAGCAGGAGAAACTCACCAAGTGTAGTTCAATATGTGAGATCAACTCCCCTTTAAGGGAATGGTACCCTAAATCTCTCATAGAATATAAAGGGTAGGGGGGGGGGGGTCTTGTACCCTCAGCCATCTTATTTCTGCTAATATAGGATATTTCTTATTAATACTAATGCCGTGAATATTCTCCAAATTCTCTATTGTTAATAATTACTTTTTTTTTTGTTATTCCTTGTTATAAGTTTAGTTTCAGTGAAATAGCCCCCTGTGTGTAAATAAAATGCAGAATAAACGTTTTCCAGCCATATATTTTTTAATATATTTAATCATGGGATTTTCACATTTCTTTATCATAAAACAGAAATGACCATGAAATTTTCAAAGGTGTTTTTTTTTTGTCCTTTTAATCAAACATCAGATTACTATAGTTATATATAAATATATATATATATATATATATATATATATATATATATATATATATATACATACGGTGTATATATATACGGTATATGTATATACGGTATATATATACGGTATATATTAGCTGGTGATGGCTCATTATACTCATTATAGAAATGGAAGAATTTCATTCCATGTGCCTCTGAATGTCTGGGTTTGGATCACTTAGTGAGGAAATCTATACTCGTCAGGGGAATCAGGGGTTAATCCCTTAAAGTGCAGGCACGTCATGAATGCAAATAAGGGGTGTGGCCACTTTAAAAAATAAATCATATCCTTTTTCTGCTTTTTAAACGATAAACATGGCGCCATCAACAGAAAGCCATCCCTTTCCTGAAAGCAGATAATAATTCATAGCTTATATGAGTATGCTAAAGAGGAAAGAGAGAGAATAAAGTAAAACACACACTGAACAAAAAAACAGACAAGAAACAGACAAAAAAGCATTTCTCTTAAGGGGTTAATATTCCTCCATGTTTGGTATCATGGCCTGGGTGACAGATTATTCCCATTACTCTATGATGAGGATAAACAGTCTCATGAATTTATGGCGTAGTAATGATATAGAAGGCTGGAACCTACTGTCTCCTGTAATCTCCTGATAAATCTCCTGTTTGCTGTACCCAATGACCATTAAAAACTCCTTATTGTACTGACAGGTCATCATATGACCAGCCAACACGTACTAGTATCAATCAAGCGCCTGTAAAATGAATTCAAATGCAACGAAGCACACATGGCTCCTGATAGATGTGATACATAGGCTGTAAGCATGAGCTTATAGAATTGCATGGACACAAACATATAGACTGAACTTTGAACATGGACAATGTATAGAAATAGCCAAAGATTAGATAATTAAAGGGAAATAACTGAAAGTATAGAGCCGTTCAGACCATGCCATGTTACCTCTACAGGGTTCAGAGCTGAGGGGTTCAATGTGAAGTCTATGAAGAGTTGCAGGGTTCAATATGAAGTCTATGGGGAGCTGCAGGGTTCAATATGAAGTCTATGGGGAGATGTAGGGTTCAATATGAAGTCTATGGAGAGCTGCAGGGTTCAATATGAAGTCTATGGAGAGCTGGAGGGTTCAATATGAAGTCTATGGTGAACTAGAGGGTTTAGCATGATGTCTATGGAGAGCTGCAAGGTCCGTTGTGCAGTCCTTGGCCAGTTGCATCGTTCAGTTATTAGCTGCCAACAACTGATGATTGTACTGGTCAATCCAGGTGTTTGAGGGTCTCGTGGTGGGAATTACTGGCATCCATGCACAATCGAAACTCCTGTTTAAACTGCGTCAGACCTAGAAATATAGTTTACATCCACCTGTATCGAGCTCCATCACATAGTGTCATGCATGATGTTTTGATGCTGACCCTTAGAGGCTCCACCCGCTGTTGTTGAGCATGTTCCATGTAAAGGCTGTGGAAAGTTGTAGGGAATTTTACACATTCCAAGAGTGTATGCTAAACATTCCAACACCTAGTATCAGATAAACACACAAAACCTCTTGACATACTAGAAGAGTGTGAGCAAGCTTCTCAATACGGTCCTTGAAGTTGTGGGGAGGGTGTAATACCAGCTTGCCAAAGGGTTAAGAACACTGGAAAAGCTAAAAAGGTTCAAGATAAACCCTCTAATTTCCCACTAAATAAATCTCTCACACACATTCCCCTCCTCTCAGTCCACACATCATGGATGACAAGCCCCTGCCTCATTATCCAATATGTTATTTTTGGGAAGATAGCCACCCTGTGTTGATGAACAATTCATGCTCCCACTCTGTTTGAAGTTGAATGGTGTCTGATTGCCTCCATCCAGCTTGCGCACAGGTGTCCCATCTCAAGTTTATTTGAGTAGATCCATCGAAGAAAAGATTACCCTGGAGTTTAATCCTCAGAAAAAAAAGACATCTGGTGAAATCTGCGTTAGAAATAATGTCTCGTCTGCGTGACCGCTGCTGGCTTGATATTACTAGTGTGTAATATAGGGGTCTTATTGCCTGATGGGGAAATAAAGTCTCAGAATAAAGTAGAGAATGTTAAGATCTCTGTATGATATGTGATCACTCTGTTTTCTAATAAGAGATCCAGTTACAGAAAAAAACTGTGAAATAATGTGGTAAAATGAGAATCCACACAGATGGAATTACATACGTAATGGTTAATGTTTGAAAAAATGTGAATATGTTAAGGTTCAATTAATATAAAATTCACATTAGTTTACACCCACTTCGCTATCATTAAATTATTTGTTTTTTAACAGGGCTGATAAAGTTACAGTTCTCCTTAGTATTTTAGGATTCAAACCCTTTAAATTTATGTTCCACTGTATTTTCGGTAGCGTCCTTTTAATCCTGTCCGTTCAGCCTCCCGCTATTTTGCCTGTGCAGCATGATTGCAGGAAGTGACTGACGATTGGTTGGGCAGGCGGATGAAGCAGGAGCTAAATAGATGATTGGTTCTGTTGTGTCACATGATGCAGGAGGTGATCGAGGGTTGGCTCTGCTGCTTACGAAATTTTAATTTCAGAGTACACGATGACAAAAACTAGTTAAAAAACCCCTCCATTTTTCAAAGATACAATTTACATTGTATTATTATAATCCCCAGATGAATACAAATTCCAGTAGGAAAGAATAATAGGTAAGCTTGTTTATTAAGTAAACTAAATGGCATATGGATTGGTAGATAGAATGAATGTCTCCAAAATCCTCAAAACAGAAGTTACCTGTTATTAGTTTACAAACTACTATATATACTGTATGTGCTGTTCGCTCCTTTTATTTTTTATTTTTTTTTGTATTAATAATGATTTACCCTGTATGTTCTCTTTCCAACTTGTATAAATTTATGTATGTATGTATAATTTTTTAATCTACTGCTTAATGTGTAACTCTGTGTAATTCCATTCTGGACTGGGTCCCCAGGACATACTTGAAAATTAGAGAAATCTCAATGTATTCTTCCTGGTCAAACCCTTTCTAAATAAATATATTGGAGATTTTTCTTTTACCTAGCTGGGAAGACCAAGGACTTGGGTTATTATTTTGTTATTACTTATTATTGACTCCACCAGGAATCTATCAGGAGGCATATTGTCTGGGATAATTCATATTAAACAAGATTATAAAGACAGTTAATAACGTTTGAAGTACATGCACTAATGTTTGAAACTAGAAGGCCCAAGGCCCATAGACTTGTATATTAAAAAGGCTCGCTATTCAAGGTGTAACCTACAGAGAGCCTCTGGGGCACCAGGCTTGATAAATTAGGCTGCATTACGAAATTTCAAGGACACTCATTATGTCTAGGGTAAGCACCCACCCAGCCACTGACTTGATGCCATTATGAAGTCTAGGGAGGCAACAGTATGCTATGGTCAGTAATTTTATGAAGAAAACTTGTGTATTCATATAATGTCAATCTATACTTCCTAAAATACAACAGCCAGGATAAATAGATGGACACAGGAACCCACTGGCCCCAAACAATCAAAGGATGTGCCTTAGAGATCTGTCCATGAACCCGACATCACCCTTAATTAGGAACTAGACACAAACCCATCTCACTCCAGTGAATAATTAAAGAAATCTCTTAAAATGTTTAGCAAAAATCTTTATTTGAAGCATACAAAATTATTTGCCTGATCCCCACGGGAGCATCATTTAATGGTAGAAAACGCTGCACACCGTGACTTACGTCAGGTTAAGGTTCAAGGAGATGGACAGTAATGTCTTGTTACTCATTCCAGCAACTTGTGACCAGTGCCCAATGTATCCATAGGAAACGTGGACACGGGCTCAGGGGCGCCACAGGATCGGAAGCACCTGGCTGCCGACAATCACATCTAAAAGTTACAATTCAAACTATGTGGGGTGAATTCCTCCCCCCAATTCTGTCTACTTGCACATTCTCACAGAACTAGAAAACTGCAGCTTTACATTTTTTGCCGAGCAGAAATGATTTTCACACAGCAATAAGGTTTGAGGTTCCTCGGGGGCGTATCCCTTGGCAGAGTAAAAAAAAAAGAAAAAGATTGTTGGATCTGGAAGATCTTTTAACTGAGGGAGTGTAAGGTTGAAATCAGGCCCTGCTTGTTACCGTCATGTTCCAGCTCATCAATTGCAATCTCCAAAACTTTAATTAAAGTTATTATGTTAATCCAACGGTAATGCCCAGATTATCAACCTGTAGGACGGGGACTATTTTTCATTCGTCAGTGCGATGCTTGTTGCTTGTAGGTTTCATTGTAATGTTAAATCTTTAGAAGGACAGCATTCCGTGTGTGAAAGCAAATATCATTGAATTCCAGACTTGGGTAAATACCACTTGCTGGCTTCCTGAAACACCCCCAATCCGTGAAGGGTCCGCATGCAATGCAGCTTTGTGCTTTTTCAGTCATATCCAGTTTTTTTTTTTATACACAAGAGTGCAAACTTATCGGACTTGCTATAAAACTTGGCACATTCCAAACATTTTAATGTACAACTGGATGTTTTTTTTTTTTTTTTTTTTTTACTTTTCGTTTATAAATATAGTACATTTCTTGGGAGATCCAGAACCATGTAATTCCAAGAAAGAGGCGTATTTACATGTAAAACTGAATAAAACAACGAGGTATCCAGGAATAAAAAGGGTCATAAATAACAAAAATGATTAAAGTGTCTGTTAACGGACGGCCTTCTGGATCGAGGTCTTGAGTTCATTCAACAGGTTTTCATAATTCGGACACGATTCATCTCTTGTCCTGTATGGAAAAAAATATAGATTATTATTATTTCAGAATTCAAAACGTAGCACACATGGAGGAAATTAAGGCACATTTACTAGTTGTGTACTCTACGGACAGTGGACATTGTCAATATGGACTCCCTAATGACCCAAATGCGTGTTTTAGTCATTAATATTTACATTTCTTGGTGATTCCTGTGTTTGAGAATGTGTTGGGTCCTGTCTAATCCTTTTTTTCTCTTTCAGCCCCTTCTTTGTACTCTGAAATCACAGAGAGTAACGTTAAGGTGAAAAATGTTTTTCTTATCAGATTATAATGTTGTAAAAATGGTTTTGACTTTTAGTTTGCTTAGATTGTTCTGTTCGTTGACTCTAATGGGTTCCCCTTCAATTTTCTGCCATACAATAGACAAGTGACAAGTGTTAGTTATACACCATAGCATACAATTCCAATGTGTTTTTCTCTTCTTTTGTACTTTTAATTAATCATGCAACCCAAGTCCGCTTCTCTCTGCTACAAACTACAGCTAGATCTGAATGTATTTGCTGGGCATGAGTTGAGGTATTAAAAGTTTGGTTCATACTCGCTTCAGATATGATTACAGATTTAAAAAACACTGCTTATAAGAACCTTCCATTTTGTGAAATTTGTCTTAAAAGTTGTTTAACATATTGTGTTTTTCCTTTAAAGCAGATTTGACAAAATATATTTATATAATCCATAATTTTAGGGCTAAAACAACTTTATTGAGAAGTAAATTAAATAAATTTGTAGGGATATGTCTAATAACACTTTTTTTTTATTCGCAAAGTTTTATCAAGTTAGACATTTTAAATATTTAAATTCTGTTATAGAATACATATAGAGTATCTTATTGTGCCCACTTTGACCTTTGTCGCTCTAGCAGGGGGCTGTCCCGTGGTTTGTAATCTTGGGTCAGATTTTGTAGACTCCAACAGAGAAATCTGATAGGGGGCCCATGTCAGCTATTTACCCCCTCTCCATAACTGGTTCCCTTTAGTTAGACACACTCTACGGGCCCTAAGCAGCCACTTCATTTACCTCTATGGACCCAGCCCCCTCGTTAAATAAAAACACATCTTCAGGGGAATAATTGGATTGAGAATGTACAGGAGACCAGTCATTATAATTTCTGATAAGACTTGGCTTGACACAAAACTTAATTAAAATGAGCTGATTAGAGAATTATAATGAACAAAACACAAAATGGGCTATATCTACGAAAGAACTTCATAAAAATATTTTTTCTTTGTCATAAAAGCAAAAGACGGCATTTCCTACGACAGTCCTAACATGAGCGGTTTGTTATCTAGTTGCAGACCTATCAATAATGTGTGACACAAAGAGATTGACACTTTAGGGCAGGAATAAACTCATCAGACTTCCTGTCACCTGCAGCAAAAATACCAAGAAAAAAAAAAAGGGCAAATATTTCTCTTGGGAAAGAAAGGAAAGGGCTCAGGTTGTAATGTGTGCTGTGTGATCAGATTTCTCCGTCCTGATCATTGTTTCAGGGTTCCTCTCCTGCTCGCGAGGATTCCGATAGACGGCTGGTTCCCCGCACTTTGAAGTTGTCTCGCAGAGATTTTAATGAAGATGTAAAAGGCATTTAGTGTTTCAGAAACCCGAGTAGATATGACTGTTCCCCAGGCAAGCAGTGTGAGGTGTGTAACCAAATCTGCTGTGGAGGGCAGAGTCTCCTTTACAAAGGATGGAGGGGTAAAGGGATCCTAGTATCACTACTGACCCAAGAGGGATCATACGGGGGATGGTCCCGGTGTTCATTTTTGGAGGGGGGGAGTATAATTTACTCTGCATTTAGATATGCACCTAGGCTGGTGAGATAATTCAGATGGTAAATGCCCTCAGTACAATGCCTGTTCAAATCTCAAGGTCACAGGTTCAAATCTTGGCAGGGTCAACTCAGCTCTTCATCCTTCCATAAATGAGTATCACCAATCTTGCTGCAACCAAGTAGGTGTGGCTCCATGTGTGATGTCACCAGTAGAACATGAAATGTGTGATGTCACCAGCAGAACATGTGATATTGTCAGGAATATATAAGAATGAGGTCTGAGACACAGAGAGAAAGACAAGAGGCTGGGACTCTCATTAGAATATTATTTTCCATGTGCCCTTTAATTTACTCTTAATGCTTTACATCAAACCTACTTAGGATTGGCGATAAAGAGGTCAAATTACGACTGTCTGGTTAGCTTGAGAAAAAAAATCTTGCTTTTTTAATGTTTGACAAACAAGTCATGCAGTTCTAGGTAACCCATTGCCAGGGTTTCCCACGACTGATAAAATGAATCACTGTGTAAAATCTACGATACGTTTTTCAGCACTCGGATAGAATTATGTTTCAATCGTCACGTTACATTCAAAGCTGGCTTAAATGTCTCCCTACGTGGTCAGCGGCGGTCAAACTACCCCTCTTCGCAACTACTCATCACTTCTCACAGCCCAATACAGTTAAACAAAAAAAAATGTTTTTAAAAAAAAAAAAAGGAAGTTTGTAACTTAAGACTTTATCCTGAGACAATCCCAGCTATGATTCAAAGCTCTTTGTAACGAAACAAAAAAAGGCAGGAAATATCCTCACATTGAAGAAATGTTACACCAAACAGATATACACACCGCGCAATCACTCACCAAACACTATATTATTACATTCTTAGCAGGGAATTAGAGCAGAGAAATGTAAACTCAATTAGAGAGATCACAGAAAAGGTGAATTTCCAATTAATGCCTTAATGTTCAAACAGAGACTTAATTACAAGGGGGGAAACTTCATGAAACAACTACATTTCTTTTTTAATTAAAATATGTTACTAATTAGGAATCTGAGGAGGATAACATCTCATCTGCTGTGAGACTATGTCTAGCGCAATCACCAACACTTTCAAAAGTTTAAATCTGAGAGGAAAGGATGGCTGAGCGGGGTGCGGAGACATGCAACTATATTAAATATTGTAATAACTAAACCTGTGTGAAATAGGTAATGGCATACATGCCCTAATACAATGAGCTTTACGCTGCTTGATTGGAATTAATAGTAGTAACAATTAATATTTTAAGACATAAAACATTTTTGAAACCATGTTAACCTACTGTTGCTTAGCGGTGATGCATTTTAAATACGTAAGATGTTTTTAGACAAGAAAACAAAAATATATATAATTGAAGGAACGTATTCTTACGCTTCATCTGTGTAGCAAATGAACAAATGATCCATACACTGTGTTAGCAGAATTGTAAATGCGTAAATCATGCCTCAGACTTGAGGCTCTGTCCCTGTCTTGCGGCGTGCTCTACCAATGTTCCGTTTTTCGGGATAGCGGCAGAGTTCGGTGGCATAGCGGGATCGCCTTCCTCAACAGACATTCATTGAAGCCTATGCAAAACCTGTCTAGATTACCGTACATAAGAAGGGGAGGAGCCATATGCGGAAGTGTGCTAAAATACTTAAATATTGTCAGAATGGACTGCAATCTATGTGGATAGCGGCTGCTATATATTGATGTGTAAGCGGATATAGTCTAACAGTACTGCACCACACTGTGTCTGTTTTGTGTTTATCTTCTCTCTAAGTGGTGTAATTCGGCATTTATTATACCCTATATCCAATCATTTTCTTAAGTTAAGTCGACTAGATTATTTTTGCGCACCATCACAAGTCTAACATCGGTCTAACAGACATTAACAGCTCCAAACACTATTACCTGTAGCGGATAGGTCAGAGCTCAATCTCGCGTAATAGTGTACCATTGTGTAATGTTAAGCAACCCCGCCCTTTTTAAGCCCACCCACTGTGCATTACAGGAATTCTGTGCCAGGATGTTGGCAGGTATGAAATTATGCAAAAAGGTACATGCTTCATACTTATGTCATCACCTTGTTGCTTAATGTAGATGTATTTTCGATAGGAAATGTGTAATTTGCATATCTAGCCAGCAAGGGATGTCATTAACAAGAGACAGGGTTTGTTTTGGACCCTGTGCATTCTTCTAACACAATGTAGAGATTCTTTTTTTTTATTCTCTTCATTCACAGTATAACCAATGCGTAGTCCCTTTAAACACAACTTTCCTTAATACAACTCCAAACCAAAAAAGCCAAAAGAAATTGGTGGAAATGGACACTTAACAAGCCACGGCTCATCAGATGCAGTAAAAATCAAGAAAGGATTCAGTGACCAGTTTCTGGAATGTAACTAATTGATAGTTTCTTAGTTTAAAAGCAGATGTCGAATGGAATTTTTATCTGTTTTTTTTTTTTTATAAAACTATACACAGAATAAACTCTGCCTTCCCACAGATCCATGCTACAAATCCCACACTATATCTTTTAGATACGGTGATCCCTGTATACATGTCATCTGACAGTCTCAGACCCCCACATGTATTTTAAAAGGATAGGAAGCATTCCAATCCCGTGCCCATAGAAATTAATGTTTCTAACCTGCACACAGAGATCATACAGACAGAAAAATATCTATAAACTGCAGGGTAATTAAAAAAAAGAAATGTGAGCTTCCTGCATTGATCCTTGATTATTGATCTGCTCGTTATATTGGCTGCAACTAGCCCTTTACAATTTACAGCAGATGTTGTAGAAATTGGCTTTAGTGCTGTGTGTACAGATGCATAGCCACCTAGTAATAGCTCAGACAGCAATATCAGGATTTAGATAATAAATTATTGGTGCAGCAGGTTTTGTACCAGGCTGCTGTGGTAGTGAGAGGCCAGCAGCAGGAAGGCACACAAGAGGCGTGGCATCTTTTTGCTGTCTGAGCAATATTAGGTGTGTGGAATATTAGTCATCACTGCCTTTAGCCAAGGATTGCCAATCATTTGCAATAATGCTGCCATGATGCTCCGCCGGATAATAGATAAAATGGAAAAATTGCTGGGTGGGGGAGAAACAAACATTCCTGCCCCAGGACACCCATCCCCATCTTGTTCCATGACTGTATATCAGTGTGTCGGTGCCTGACACAGTTGAAGCTGGATGTCCTACAGACGTATGCATGGCTGGTGTTGGTGTCATACACAGTATGTTTGTTTGGATATGTGTTAATGTTATTTTCCCTCACATATGCTTAATTCTCCGTGTCTCTTTAATGAAATAGCTTTAAACTTTGTCAATTGTGTATAAATATTTTGGGAAACACATTGCTTTCTCTCCTTGTGATTGGACTGTGCAATTTGTCATCTCTTTGTTTCTGCAATATTAAATATAAAGTCTGCTCCAGAGGTGCGGGGGATAAAGGAAAAGGGAGAGAAAACAAAGTTCTGCCTTTTATTCATCTATATTTATTTTTTTTGTGTGTAAATTCTGAATTTATTTTTAGAATCTTTTGTTGTCCAACCAGGCATCTCTCATCCTTCCTCTCTATGAACTAGCGCCCACATCAGTCCCACACATGCTCCTCGCACCCGGTTTATTATTAATACAGACACTGCTGCAATCCAGGAATGATTCCTCTGTCACCGTTTACCTCTTTCCGCTCTCCTGTTTTGCTTCTTCCAGACGGGTGACCTCGCGAACCGGCTGACCCTCGGGAGGAACCGCTTCCTGCTGTGGAACAATTACTGGACATCTGACTCCGGGACAGGAAGTTGGGTTTACTATATGGGATGATTTCTTCCTCTGTGTTAGAAAGGCAGGATTAATGGTTTTGCTTGAGCAGGACAACTTTCATACCTTGCACCATACATCCTTCTCATCAAAACAAGTAGAGGTTTTAGGAGCGAACGTGTGTACCAGATAATATTGTATATTCTAATATACAAAAGTGAAAAGTTAGCTGTCTCCAGTATGAGAATAAACTGGTATGCGCTTGTGACCGTACCTGCCAGTTTATCCTCTAACCAGCAGCTGCCATGACTCATGTTTACACTCGTTTGCCCCTGCTCTGATTGGCTGTGTGTGTGCTGACACGGTTAGCGTGCGCCAACATTCAGACATGCTGCGAGACACCGCAGAGTGTAAACTCAAGTCTATCTATTAAAATCAGGTTTACTTAGGAGCCGGAGGACATATTTTTTTTTACTTTAACCCTTGCTATTTTTAAGGATGCAAAGGTTCCCTGATATGGGAACAGTATCCTGCTATCCCAACTCTTTCCTACTTAAATGACAAACCCTTGCTTAAAAAAAAGTTGAATGGTCCTTTAAGTAGTTAATGCTGCCCAAACGTTCATGCAAATAAGCTACATAGTATAAAATACAAATACCACTTTGTATTGTGACAGACTTAAATACTTACTGCCCCAGCAGAGAGTGACACTGAGGGGTGTGGCTTGGAAGGGGAAGTGACATTGCGAGGTGTGGCTTGGAAGGGGAAGTGACATTGCGGGGTGTGGCTTGGAAGGGGAAGTGACATCATGGGGTGTGGCTTGGCAGGGGAAGTGACATTGCTGGGTGTGGATTGGATGGGGAACTGACATTGTGGGGTACGGATTGGATGGGGAAGTGACATTGCAGGGTGTGGCTTGGCATCGGAAGTGAAATTGCAGGGTGTCGCTTGGAAGGGGAAGTGACATTGTGGGGTGTGGTTTAGAAGGGAAAGTGACATTGCAGGGTGTTGCTTGGAAGGGGAAGTGACATTGTGGGGTGTGGCTTGGCAGGGGAAATGACATCATGGGGTGTGGCTTGGAAGGAGAAGTGACATTGCGGGGTGTGGCTTGGAAGGGGAAGTGATATCACAGGGTGTGGCTCGGAAGGAGAATTGACATTGCAGGGTGTGGCTTGGAAGGGGAAGTGATATCATGGGGTGTGGCTTGGAAGGAGAAGTGACATTGCGGGGTGTGGCTTGGAAGGGGAAGTGATATCATGGGGTGTGGCTTGGAAGGAGAAGTGACATCGCGGGGTGTGGCTTGGAAGGGGAAGTGATATCACGGGGTGTGGCTCGGAAGGAGAAGTGACATTGCAGGGTGTGGCTTGGAAGGGGAAGTGATATCATGGGGTGTGGCTTGGCAGGGGAAGTGACATTGCAGGGTGTGGCTTGGAAGGGGAAGTGATATCATGGGGTGTGGCTTGGCAGGGGAAGTGACATTGCGGGGTGTAGCTTGGAAGGGGAAGTGTTAGTGCTTCTGTGCAAATGCAGTAACGAGGCCATGCACGATGGCCGTGCAATATGTTCTCCTTCTGTGTGTATCCCAGAGAATTGTGACGCCGTAGGATAAAGTTGGAAAAGCAGGATAGCGCTCTCGAATCAGGACTGTCCCGATATATAATTATGCTAAAAGAACTGAATCACCCAATTGCCAAAATACAAAAGGAAACAAAGAGAATTTTGATAAGATTAATTAAAATATGATTGCTGTACCATCTCTGTGTGGTTGCTGGTGACTTGCAGGCACCCGGTGCTGTAGCAACCCATTTCTTCTCTCCACTGAAGAGGTAGCACTTGTGTCTCTTTCCAAAGAGGATGCCGAGCACTCCATCCGCAGTCCGTTAGTTTGGGGGGAATCTAGCTCTTCATCGGCTGGGGGAGGCTCCGGGGGTGGAGGAAGATCTGCCAGGAGGGAAAAAGGGTTAATGTATGGATCGCATCTTTCAGGACTATACAACTGGGTTATTGGATTTAAATTAAATAAAGGGCCCAAAAAATACAACTTTAACTTAATAAGCTGTAGCTAGAGATATTGGGGAGACTGAGCATATTCAGTTTGTCATATAACCCACTCAAGTTGACAAAAAATGTAAGTTCTGTTAAACTGAAACGATTGATTCAAGTGTAATAAATTTAACTAGAAATGCTTTAATGAAAGAATACAAATAAAACACCCTATTGAGCCTTCTCCACTTCTATAGCAGTACCAGCGGACAGACATATTGGGTCAGATCTTTTTTCATCTGACCCAAGATTCTAAACAACATGTCTGCTCATCGATAGAGCTACACAAGCAAAAAGGGCTCCATAAGGTACTTTATTTGAATTCTTTCAATAAAGAATTTCTATTTAAAATGCCTATAACTGATGCAATCTTTCAATAAAACATAACATGATTTTTAGCTGACACCTGTCCTTTCAAATGTTAATGATATTTGATGAAATATACATTATTAGTACTTCATTAGTAATACAAGGAATTCCTAAACAATTTCCTGTAAGATTAAAAAGGTACTTTAAATAAAATATCTGTGATTTGTATTTATTACATTTTTGGGTTCAAAGTATAACACATTTCACTTGAGGAATATCTATCATCTGCAATTTATTGCTGTTTTCCGATATTCTGGCTTTCAAATAGACCCAAAAGGATAATAATCCATCGCTGGGAGTAGTCTGGGCAGCTAATGACATTTTAGACATGACAAGACCTCAGATAGAATTTCAAATGATTTTTAATTAGAGGTTTTTTTTTTTCTTTCTTTCTCTGGGGGCTACAAAGCTGTTAAATGTGTTTCTCTATTGTAAAAGAATATGTAGCATTCTCTGTGTAATTCGACACGTTCAAGGCATACCGGAAACAAAGACAGGGCAGTAAAAATCACTCTGAACCTCCTTGGGGCTACTTTGTGTTAACCAAGGGCAACATACAGTAAAATATTTATCGAACACATAAGAAAAGTATCTAAAGATTGGGTGAAATGCTCTCTTATTTAGGGACATTTAAGAAAAATATATATTCCAAGACTGTAATGCACAGATTATTGACTGTCATGCAGTCTTTATTCTCCCCTGTCCAGCCCTGGAGTGTGCATTTGTCATAGGTTTTCCTGTATACAATGGCGATGCAGTCCCGCTATCTTTAGGAGATTTTAATCTATGATGGTAGCATAAAGTCTAACATTTACTGTGTACTACTTGGCCTGTTGGGGGCTGGTACTCGTCTATAATGTACAGATAATATGTCTTACAGCACGTTTCACAATGAGCCTCGGATAGATGGGGAAAGCATAGCATGGGTTAATAAATAGAAGCAAAGGAAGATACACTTGAATCACTAACCCATGCTCACTGTGTCATATGTAATGTCTCACATCTCTAATTATTCAGAATTTTCAGTTTTACTACTAATCAGACCATACGAATAGCACTATGAATGAACCCAACCCACGGTTAGGTTGGTGAACGCCAAATTAAGTTTTTACGAACCTCCCTGCTTGGGTTCCTTGCGATAGTGACCCGATTTAGATTTTTTCTTCCCCCGGGATTTCTGTCCGGGCGGTGTGCTGATGGTTTCTCCCAGCGAGGATTGTGGCTTCCCTGGAAATATTAAACAAAAAGTCGCATGATATGAATGAACCAAGGTCATCCACGAAACAGAGTCCACCATACCAGGTAATTGTGGCTGAAACAAAAATGAATCCTTTTAATTTAAAAATAGCATATACGGACAAAATCTCTCGCACCGGTTGTACAGACAAGTCTTACGCGTTTCGCGTCTGCACTCGGCGCTTACTCATAGATATTTATCAATTAGCCGGTATTGGAGTAATACTTAATTGTTTATAAATTCACATGATAAGCTATCCACTAACAGAAAGAGTGCCTACCACGAAAGAACAAAGCCCCCCAATCAGGCTCCACACTCTGTACCAATGGCACTGCCTAGGCTGTTCCACTGTATTGCCAACGTAGGAATGATGTGGGCTGTTCCACTATATTGCCAACGCAGGAATGATGTGGGCTGTTCCACTATATTGCCAACGCAGGAATGATGTGGGCTGTTCCACTATATTGCCAACGCAGGAGTGTAGTGGGCTGTTCCACTGTATTGCCAACGCAGGAGAGATGTGCCAGCTGGCCTATCATTACATCAATATGACACTGACCTGTGTTGGAAAAGCTGACATTCTCCGAGCTGAGAGTTGGATTCTGGCTGAGGTTCCTCCGGTGCCCAAGACGGGGCGGCTCCCTTTCTTCAAGCATCGTGTGGAGACTGGGGTTAGACTGTGTCAGAGGGGGACTTGGAGCTCTAGGAACTGGTACTGAACCACCAGGTAACCTCCTGATTAACAAAAAGATCAATTAGTGGTAAATAAGGACCAGTGGCGTAGCGTGGGTTGTCAGCACCCGGGGCAAGGCAAGTAATTTGCGCCCCCTAACCCGTGGATTTTAGCACTCGAGTCTCTTCTACTAGATTAGTTAAAGAAACCCTTACCCCCCAAGCACATGTATTGTTTGTTATGAAAATACTTATGTAATTAAAGTAAAATGCATCTAAATACAAGTTTATTTTCCAACACTTTATTGAGTGCGAACATGCATTACACACATTCTCCACATTTTCAGCAGGTCTATGAATACAAATATACACATGTAGTAACCTAGCATGGGCCATGCTATTATATGTCGTCTCACAACCATCGTAAACGACAAACAATATCAAGAACAAAAACTAAACATCAAAATGGAACCATACCCTGGAGATGATCCAAGACTGGGCTAGATGTAGCCAACTTCCTCAATCCTGTACCTCTAATGTTACCCCCCCCCCCCCCCCACACACACACACACACATATGCCATAATTGTTGTGCCATTCAGATGCCAGTAATATTGTAACTTTCGGATGCCAGTAATATTGTGCCAGTCAGAGCCCAGTAATATTGTGCCAGTCAGAGCCTAGTAATATTGTGCCAGTCAGATGCCTGCAATATTGTGCCAGTCAGATGCCTGCAATATTGTGCCAGTCAGAGCCCAGTAATAATGTGCCAGTCAGATACCAGTAATATTGTGCCAGTCAGATACCAATAATATTGTGCCAGTCAGATACCAGGAATATTGTGCCTGTCAGAGCCCAGGAATATTGTGCCTGTCAGAGCCCAGGAATATGGTGCCTGTCAGATGCCTGTAATATTATGCCAGTCAGATGCCTGTAATAGTGTGCAGTCAGAGGCCAGGAATATTGTGCCAGTCAGATGCCTGTAATATTGTGCCAGTCAGATGCCTGTATTATGCCAGTCAGATGCCTGTAATATTATGCCAGTCAGATGCTTGTAATAGTGTGCCAGTCAGAGGCCAGGAATATTGTGCCAGTCAGAGGCCTGTAATATTGTGCCAGTCAGATGCCTGTAATATTATGCCAGTCAGATGCCTGTAATATTGTGCCAGTCAGAGCCCAGTAATATAGTGCCAGCCAGATGCCTGTAATATTATGCCAGCCAGATGCCCAGTATTATTGTGCCAGCCAGATGCCCAGTAATATAGTGCCAGTCAGATGCCCAGTATTATTGTGCCAGTCAGATGCCCAGTATTATTGTGCCAGCCAGATGCCCAGTAATATAGTGCCAGTCAGATGCCCAGTAATATAGTGCCAATCAGATGCCAAGTAATATAGTGCCAATCAGATACCCAGTAATATAGTGCCAATCAGATGCCCAGTAATATAGTGCCAATCAGATGCCAAGTAATATAGTGCCAATCAGATACCCAGTAATATAGTGCCAATCAGATGCCCAGTAATATAGTGCCAATCAGATGCCAAGTAATATAGTGCCAATCAGATACCCAGTAATATAGTGCCAATCAGATACCCAGTAATATTGTGCCAATCAGATACCCAGTAATATAGTGCCAATCAGATACCCAGTAATATTGTGCCAATCAGATACCCAGTAATATAGTGCCAGTCAGATACCCAGTAATATTGTGCCAATCAGATGCCCAGTAATATAGTGTCATTCAGATACCCAGTAATATTGTGCCAATCAGATATCCAGTAATATAGTGCCAGTCAGATACCCAGTAATATTGTGCCAATCAGATGCCCAGTAATATTGTGCCAATCAGATACCCAGTAATATAGTGCCAATCAGATACCCAGTAATATTGTGCCAATCAGATACCCAGTAATATAGTGCCAGTCAGATACCCAGTAATATTGTGCCAATCAGATGCCCAGTAATATAGTGCCATTCAGATACCCAGTAATATTGTGCCAATCAGATACCCAGTAATATAGTGCCAGTCAGATACCCAGTAATATTGTGCCAATCAGATGCCCAGTAATATTGTGCCAATCAGATACCCAGTAATATAGTGCCATTCAGATACCCAGTAATATAGTGCCAATCAGATACCCAGTAATATTGTGCCAATCAGATGCCCAGTAATATAGTGCCATTCAGATACCCAGTAATATAGTGCCAATCAGATACCCAGTAATATTGTGCCAATCAGATACCCAGTAATATTGTGACAGATGCCCAGTAATATAGTGCCAATCAGATACCCAGTAATATTGTGCCAATCAGATACCCAGTAATATTGTGCCAATCAGATACCCAGTAATAATGTGCCAATCAGATGCCCAGTAATATAGTGCCATTCAGATACCCAGTAATATAGTGCCAATCAGATACCCAGTAATATTGTGCCAATCAGATACCCAGTAATATTGTGCCAATCAGATGCCCAGTAATATAGTGCCATTCAGATACCCAGTAATATAGTGCCAATCAGATACCCAGTAATATAGTGCCAATCAGATACCCAGTAATATTGTGCCAATCAGATACCCAGTAATATTGTGACAGATGCCCAGTAATATAGTGCCAATCAGATACCCAGTAATATTGTGCCAATCAGATACCCAGTAATATTGTGCCAATCAGATACCCAGTAATAATGTGCCAATCAGATGCCCAGTAATATAGTGCCAGTCAGATACCAGGAATATTGTGCCAGCCAGCCCCCCCCCCCCCCCCCGTACTTACATGAAGCGGCTCCGTGTCCCCCGCCGGATGTCTCCTCCGTGCAGTCTTCCCTCTTGCACGGAGGAGGGAAGCAGACACCGGATGTGACGCGACGTCACATCCGGCGTCAGTTTTTTTTTTTTTTTTTTCCGGCAGTCGCATCCATCGGATGCGGCTTGCCGGAAAAAAGCGTTCACAAGCGCAATGCGCTGTGAACGCGGCAGCAGGGGCTGGGGGCCCACGGGACAGCTGCCTTGGGGCCCCCCAGGAGTAAATGGGCCCAGGGCAGCTGCCCCGTTTGCCCCGCGTTAAAGACGGCCCTGGCGGCCACGCGGCCGCATAGGGCTAGTGCGCCCCCCCAGATATTGCGCCCGGTGCGGCCGGCCCCCCCTGCACCCCCCACGCTACGCCACTGATAAGGACATATTACATGGGAAATGAAATTCATTTTTTTTTTTTTTCATTATAATGATTGCTTTTATCATTTGCTTTACCTGTAAAATAAGTAAATATATGAGTAAAAACTTTTAACATAAATTGATTAAAAAAAAAACACATAAATACAGTTAAAAAAAAAACAGCCGACATTATTTGCGGCTTTCTTTTTTTAAATAACATGGCTGTTTTAAGTGTGACAGTATAGGGTTGAAGCAAAGTTGGCAAACTACATACAGAAGTGCTGATAGAATGTCATGATGTAGATGAGATACAAGTGAGGTAAGTTCAGCAGACTGGAGGGAATGGTGGGGGGAACGGATTGGCCAAGGAACACGGGAATCTGAGACATCCATGTCTCACATTGGTTGAATGCTGCAAAGTTAGATCTCCGATATGCAAATACAACCTTATGATTATCATTATTATAATAAAATGAGTCGGTCCCCAAGCTTCACGGTTCCAAATATCGACTTTTCTAACCTTGGCTGATGGGTAAGTTCAAACTGGTGTAGCCTAGGAATATCTTCCGTTGTGTGGATCTCATCGCGGGGAGATGGCGTCAGGGTGGCCGTCGATTGCTGGCCGTAGGAATGAGCAGGGGACGAAGCCTCGCATCGAAGTGGGGGAAGCGGGCAAGGTTCCTGCATGTTATCCATCAGGTATGTCCTTTCGGGCAGCGGCGGGCACCATTCCTCAGTGTCAGACCTAAATAAAAAGGTACAAACGGGAAATGATCAGAGAAAATGGCTCCATACTTTATTACTTGAAATCAATACATCTGTAATTTAAGGGGTGACTGAATGATAATATGTAATGCCTCTAATTATTTGTATGTTCCCATTGTATAAAGCTGCAGAGCATGTTATGTTCCCATTGTATAGAGCTGCAGAGCATGTTATGCTCTTATTGTATAGGGCTGCAGAGCATGTTATGTTCCCAGTGTATAGAGCTGCAGAGCATGTTATGTTCCCAGTGTATAGAGCTGCAGAGCATGTTATATTCTTATTGTATAGAGCTGCAGAGCATGTTATGTTCCCACTGTATAGAGTTGCAGAGCATGTTATGTTCTTATTGTATAGGGCTGCAGAGCATGTTATGTTCTTATTGTATAGAGCTGCAGAGCATGTTATGTTCTTATTGTATAGGGCTGCAGAGCATGTTATGCTCTTATTGTATAGGGCTGCAGAGCATGTTATGTTCCCAGTGTATAGAGCTGCAGAGCATGTTATATTCTTATTGTATAGAGCTGCAGAGCATGTTATGTACCCACTGTATAGAGTTGCAGAGCATGTTATGTTCTTATTGTATAGGGCTGCAGAGCATGTTATGTTCTTATTGTATAGAGCTGCAGAGCATGTTATGTTCTTATTGTATAGGGCTGCAGAGCATGTTATGTTCTTTTTGTACAGGGCTGCAGAGCATGTTATGTTCCCATTGTATAGAGCTGCAGAGCATGTTATGTTCCCATTATATAGAGCTGCAGAGCATGTTATGTTCACATTGTACAGAGCTGCAGAGCATGTTATGTTCTTATTGTATAGAGCTGCAGAGCATGTTATGTTCCCATTGTATAGAGATGCAGAGCATGTTATGTTCTTATTGTATAGGGCTGCAAAGCATGTTATGTTCCCCATTGTATAGAGCTGTGGAGCATGCTATGTTCTTATTGTATAGCGCTGCAGAGCATGTTATGTTTCCCATTTTATTGAGCTGCAGAGCATGTTTTGTTTCCCATTGTACAGAGTTGCAGAGCATGTTATGTTCCAATTGTACAGAGCTGCGGAGCATGTTATGTTCCCCATTGTACAGAGCTGCAGAGCATGTTATGTTCCCCATTGTACAGAGCTGCAGAGCATGTTATGTTCCCCTATGTACAGAGCTGCAGAGCATGTTATGTTTCCCATTGTACAGAGTTGCAGAGCATGTTATGTTTCCCATTTTATAGAGCTGCAGAGCATGTTTTGTTTCCCATTGTATAGAGCTGCAGAGCATGTTATGTTCCCCATTGTATAGAGCTGCAGAGCAAGTTATGTTTCCATTGTACAGAGCTGCAGAGCATGTTATGCTCCCCTTTATACAGGGCTGCAGAGCATGTTATGTTTCCCATTGTACAGAGCTGCAGAGCAGTTATGTTCCCCTTTGTACAGAGCTGCAGAGCATGTTATGTTCCCCTTTATACAGAGCTGCAGAGCATGTTATGTTCCCCTTTATACAGAGCTGCAGAGCATGTTGTTTCCCATTGTACAGAGCTGCAGAGCAGTTATGTTCCCCTTTGTACAGAGCTGCAGAGCATGTTATGTTCCCCTTTATACAGAGCTGCAGAGCATGTTATGTTCCCCTTTATACAGAGCTGCAGAGCATGTTATGTTCCCCTTTATACAGAGCTGCAGAACATGTTATGTTCCCCATTGTATAGAGCTGCAGAGCATGTTATGTTCCCATTATATAGAGCTGCAGAACATGTTATGTTCCCATTATATAGAGCTGCAGAGCAAGTTATGTTTCCATTGTATAGAGCTGCAGAGCATGTTATGTTCCCCATTGTATAGAGCTGCAGAGCAAGTTATGTTTCCATTGTATAGAGCTGCAGAGCATGTTATGTTCCCCATTGTATAGAGCTGCAGAGCATGTTATGTTCCCATTATATAGAGCTGCAGAGCAAGTTATGTTTCCATTGTATAGAGCTGCAGAGCATGTTATGTTCCTCTTTATACAGGGCTGCAGAGCATGTTATGTTTCCCATTGTACAGAGCTGCAGAGCAGTTATGTTCCCCTTTGTACAGAGCTGCAGAGCATGTTATGTTCCCCTTTATACAGGGCTGCAGAGCATGTTATGTTTCCCATTGTACAGAGCTGCAGAACATGTTATGTTCCCCTTTATACAGGGCTGCAGAGCATGTTATGTTTCCCATTGTACAGAGCTGCAGAGCAGTTATGTTCCCCTTTGTACAGAGCTGCAGAGCATGTTATGTTCCCCTTTGTACAGAGCTGCAGAACATGTTATGTTTCCCATTGTACAGAGCTGCAGAGCATGTTATGTTCCCCTTTGTACAGAGCTGCAGAGCATGTTATGTTCCCCTTTGTACAGAGCTGCAGAGCATGTTATGTTCCCCTTTGTACAGAGCTGCAGAGCATGTTATGTTCCCCTTTGTACAGAGCTGCAGAGCATGTTGTTGCTTTGATAAATAAACAGGCAGCTGTGGATATGGTGTGGGCGCAAACAAAAATAAGCAGAGAAAACAAGCCAGAAATACCCAAACTCCCAACTCGCGTGTTTAAAACACACGGCAGAGGCATATGGCGCGCGAGGTAAACATGTGAATATTAAACCCGTACGTCATTTCAATGTCTGTCTCTTCGTCCTGATACAGGCTGAGCTCGTTAGCGGGAGGGGGCGGTGGAAGGATCTCGGTCCAGTTTAATGACGGCGTTTTGACCGGTTTCCCCATGGATTTTGGTTTTCCCGTTTTAGGAGCTAAAAATAAATAAATACACGTTCGGTCAGCTAGAAAGACGAGCGCTTATAAATCCTGTAAAACTCTACTCCATACTGATTAACTCAGAATACGCACACATACATCGTCAATGTTACACATACCAACCTAATACATTACTCCATACTGATTAACTCAGAATGCGCACAGATACACAGTCACTGTTACACATACCAACCTAATACATTACTCCATACTGATTAACTCAGCATGCACACAGATACACTGTCACTGTTACACATACCATCCTAATACATTACTCCATACTGATTAACTCAGAATGCGCACAGATACACAGTCACTGTTACACATACAAGCCTAATACATTACTCCATACTGATTAACTCAGCATGCGCACAGATAAACCGTCACTGTTACACATACCAGCCTAATACATTACTCCATACTGATTAACTCAGCATGCACACAGATACACTGTCACTGTTACACATACCAGCCTAATACATTACTCCATACTGATTAACTCAGAATGCGCACAGATACACAGTCACTGTTACACAAACCAGCCTAATACATTACTCTATATTGATTAACTCAGCATGCGCACAGATAAACCGTCACTGTTACACATACCAGCCTAATACATTACTCCATACTGATTAACTCAGAATGCGCACAGTTACACCGTCACTGTTACACATACCAGCCTAATACATTACTCCATACTGATTAACTCAGAATGTGCACAGATACTCAGTCACTGTTACACATACCAGCCTAATACATTACTCCATACTGATTAACTCAGAATGCGCACAGATACACAGTCACTGTTACACATACCAGCCTATTACATTACTCCATACTGATTAACTCAGCATGCGCACAGATACACCATCACTGTTACACACACCAGCCTAATACATTACTCCATACTGATTAACTCAGAATGCGCACAGATACACCATCACTGTTACACATACCAGCCTAATACATTACTCCATACTGATTAACTCAGAATGCGCACAGATACACCGTCACTGTTACACATACCAGCCTAATACATTACTCCATACTGATTAACTCAGAATGTGCACAGATACACAGTCACTGTTACACATACCAGCCTAATACATTACTCCATACTGATTAACTCAGAATGCGCACAGATACACAGTCACTGTTACACATACCAGCCTATTACATTACTCCATACTGATTAACTCAGCATGCGCACAGATACACCATCACTGTTACACATACCAGCCTAATACATTACTCCATACTGATTAACTCAGAATGCGCACAGATACACCGTCACTGTTACACATACCAGCCTAATACATTACTCCATACTGATTAACTCAGCATGCGCACAGATACACAGACATTGTTACACATACCAGCCTAATACATTACTCCATACTGATTGACTCAGCATGCGCACAGATACACCGTCACTGTTACACATACCATCCTAATACATTACTCCATACTGATTAACTCAGAATGTGCACAGATACACCGTCACTGTTACACATACCAGCCTATTACATTACTCCATACTGATTAACTCAGCATGCGCACAGATACACCATCACTGTTACACATACCAGCCTAATACATTACTCCATACTGATTAACTCAGAATGCGCACAGATACACCGTCACTGTTACACATACCAGCCTAATACATTACTCCATACTGATTAACTCAGAATGCGCACAGATACACAGACATTGTTACACATACCAGCCTAATACATTACTCCATACTGATTAACTCAGCATGCGCACAGATACAAAGTCACTGTTACACATACCAGCCTAATACATTACTCCATACTGATTAACTCAGCATGCACACAGATACACTGTCACTGTTACACATACCAGCCTAATACATTACTCCATACTGATTAACTCAGAATGCGCACAGATACACAGTCACTGTTACACAAACCAGCCTAATACATTACTCTATACTGATTAACTCAGCATGCGCACAGATAAACCGTCACTGTTACACATACCAGCCTAATACATTACTCCATACTGATTAACTCAGAATGCGCACAGTTACACCGTCACTGTTACACATACCAGCCTAATACATTACTCCATACTGATTAACTCAGAATGTGCACAGATACACAGTCACTGTTACACATACCAGCCTAATACATTACTCCATACTGATTAACTCAGAATGCGCACAGATACACAGTCACTGTTACACATACCAGCCTATTACATTACTCCATACTGATTAACTCAGCATGCGCACAGATACACCATCACTGTTCCACACACCAGCCTAATACATTACTCCATACTGATTAACTCAGAATGCGCACAGATACACCATCACTGTTACACATACCAGCCTAATACATTACTCCATACTGATTAACTCAGAATGCGCACAGATACACCGTCACTGTTACACATACCAGCCTAATACATTACTCCATACTGATTAACTCAGAATGTGCACAGATACACAGTCACTGTTACACATACCAGCCTAATACATTACTCCATACTGATTAACTCAGAATGCGCACAGATACACAGTCACTGTTACACATACCAGCCTATTACATTACTCCATACTGATTAACTCAGCATGCGCACAGATACACCATCACTGTTACACATACCAGCCTAATACATTACTCCATACTGATTAACTCAGAATGCGCACAGATACACCGTCACTGTTACACATACCAGCCTAATACATTACTCCATACTGATTAACTCAGCATGCGCACAGATACACAGACATTGTTACACATACCAGCCTAATACATTACTCCATACTGATTAACTCAGCATGCGCACAGATACACCGTCACTGTTACACATACCATCCTAATACATTACTCCATACTGATTAACTCAGAATGTGCACAGATACACCGTCACTGTTACACATACTTCCTATTACATTACTCCATACTGATTAACTCAGCATGCGCACAGATACACCATCACTGTTACACATACCAGCCTAATACATTACTCCATACTGATTAACTCAGAATGCGCACAGATACACCGTCACTGTTACACATACCAGCCTAATACATTACTCCATACTGATTAACTCAGAATGCGCACAGATACACAGACATTGTTACACATACCAGCCTAATACATTACTCCATACTGATTAACTCAGCATGCGCACAGATACACAGTCACTGTTACACATACCAGCCTAATACATTACTCCATACTGATTAACTCAGAATGCGCACAGATACACCGTCACTGTTACACATACCAGCCTAATACATTACTCCATACTGATTAACTCAGCATGCGCACAGATACACCGTCACTGTTACACATACTAGCCTAATACATTACTCCATATTGATTAACTCAGCATGCGCACAGATACACCGTCACTGTTACACATACCATCCTAATACATTACTCCATACTGATTAACTCAGCATGCGCACAGATACACCGTCACTGTTACACATACCATCCTAATACATTACTCCATACTGATTAACTCAGAATGTGCACAGATACACAGACACTGTTACACATACCAGCCTAATACATTACTCCATACTGATTAACTCAGAATGCGCACAGTTACACCGTCACTGTTACACATACCAGCCTAATACATTACTCCATACTGATTAACTCAGAATGCGCACAGATACACCGTCACTGTTACACATACCAGCCTAATACATTACTCTATACTGATTAACTCAGAATGCGCAGATACACCATCACTGTTACACATACCAGCCTAATACATTAGTCCATACTGATTAACTCAGAATGCGCACAGATACACCGTCACTGTTACACATACCAGCCTAATACATTACTCCATACTGATTAACTCAGAATGCGCACAGTTACACCGTCACTGTTGCACATACCAGCCTAATACATTACTCCATACTGATGAACTCAGAATGCGCACAGATACACCGTCACTGTCACTGTTACACACACCAGCATAATATATTTTTATAGGCGTAGACGTTGGATCTCGCAAGATTCCAGCATGCCAATTTAGCATAATTCCAAGACACAGCAGGGAACTGAACTAAAACATGACAACATTTTTAATAAATGTACACTGCTGTAATGGTCTAAGGGGGGTGTTAAAAACAAAGAGTATAAAATATGAAATCACCATTTTCTACTTTGTTCCTATCCGGCTGCGCATAATGGATTCCAGAGGAACCCGCCTGTATACTCCATTGGTTTTCTTCTATCTCTGGAGAGTGCAGATTCTGGCCCCCGTAGGGTATAATAGGAGTGGTCGCGTATGGTGTAGTATTCTGTGAGAAGGCGCTATTAAATGTCCTCATATCATCACTGGTGGGATCAATCGTACTGTAAATAGGACCGTCAGAAACCCCCGTTCCAAATTTCTCAGTCTGTGCAATGTAGTTTGAAATCCCAGCATCTAATCCAAAAAGACAACAAGACATTAAACCAGTTGTAGAGTAATATGGATGCTTGCAGTGTATAGATTTACCTATAAGTCATTCATTGGTTTCAGTATGCAGTTTTATAAAACACAAACATACGCATAATTATCAAAAACATTCCTTTCATCAAATGTCACAGAATAATGAACAGTATAACCAAAAGCTAAGACTTTCTTCCCAAGGGACACAAGCACTAGCCCTCAGAATTAACTCAAATCGATTGTGTTTATTACCCAACTTAATTGTACTCATTCATGGACCTCAATAAAATGAAGGACTGAGTTGACCTTGCCAAGATTTGAACCTTCAAACCCCAAGGTTTAAACAGGTACTGAAATCAAAGCACGTAAAGAAAAAGATAAACATCTGTCTTATCGTGTTTTCAGCAACACTTCTAGAAAGCTGCAAATATAGAGGGGCGTGTACTAAAAAAACGCAAATATATTTTATATGCGAAACTATTTTTGTGCTTCGCTCCTATTGTAATGTACTAAACATTTAACACTCAAATATTACATACGAGCAAATTGCGAATAAAAACAGGCAATTTTGCGAATATTTTTTCTACCTCTTTCGATAGCACTCGCTAAAAGCTGGTGTAATTTTCACACGCAAATAAGAATTCGTTTTCACAAAATATTCGCAAAGCTCTTTGGCGTGCGCAAATCTAATCGCAATTTATTAGCGCAACCGGAAAAATGCACGCTAAATAAAAACGGAAGAGGCGCAAATCAGGGGGAAAAAAACGGAAAACGTTACAAATAGTTGCAAATTGCTCCTTACTCTTTTCTTCCCCGCTGCACTTGTTTAGTACATGACCCCCGAAGTGTCATCGTTTTATTTGCTGTTGCCATAGAAACAGTTCTACCTGTCTTTCTATTCCCCATGAATTTAGAGGTCCGGGTGAAAATATTTTATTGTAAAGCTACAGGAGAACTGTGAACTGTTTTATAGTAACAATACATACATCCCGTATTTAACAAAAGTACCAGATACAGGAAGTAAACCCAGGGAAACAGCCATTTCAACAACATTTTTAATTAGCGGTTTCTGTTTTCACTGAAGTCGTCTATTGATTTTACCACAAAGTTTCCATTCTAATTATTGGACACATGTCCTCATCACATAAAAACTACCCACAGACCTGCACATCCAGGAATACCGCATGGAGAAAATGCAGCTTTATCTTTTATTATCTCCAAACGTACATTGCTGGTTAGCGGTGTGTGTAACAATTAACAACGCTTTAGCTGTCTCTAATTTCACGCAGTCTTGGTTGGTAAGTGCGAAACATAAAAAACAAACAAATTACCCCCAAGAAGATTGTTCTCCCCTATTTACTAAGAAAATGGCAGGACCACAGCAGAATAGGAAGTCGGACGTGAGCCTTTTCATTCTATAGAGAAGATTTATCCAAGGCCTCGCCCACTTTTTCACAAACTGAGCAGATTTTGCACCCATGGTCTCAGTGAAAGGCTGGGGTAGGACTTAGACACTACTCAATAAAGAGAGAATTACCGGGAATGGAGACGGGAATTTCAAACTTAAGACCAAAGTAGCGGAGAATTGTTCCAACTCGGCTACTTTGGCCTACAGTTTGAAATTCCCATCTCAATTCCCTGAAATTCTCTTTATTGAGCAGACCCTTTAGTGACGGACAATTTAATGATGTTCTGTGGACCGTCCCACGGACACGGGTGTCCCGGTACAGACACTTTGCCTATACCTAGTGAAGGGTTTATGGAAATTAGGAACAGGAAGTGCTAATGCGGAACAGGAAGTGCTCATTCCATACCGTTGTAGTACCGTTCCGAAGCATTGTGGTTCACAGGGCAACAGTTGGCAGCAGGCTCTTTTGGCTTGGCATTCCTCAGTAAGTTGCTTGCTGGCCAGGAATCAGCGAGCCAGGGGTAGTTGGACGCACTTGTTGCCAACATGCCCGGTCTATTGGGAATAAAAACATTTATAATTATAATAATGGCTTAAAGAGGCAGCAAATATGGTCCTTCGAGCCAGAGTATAAAAGCCGCATGTCATTTCTGAGAAATCCTAAATTCAGATGTTACCCCAGATTTAACTTGTAATAAAAAAAAATTGACGACTTTTCTTAAAGGGACTGTATCACCTAAACATTGTTTTTACTGTGAATGTAGAGAAAAAGAATATGATGGAAAATGATCTATACATTTTTGTGCTGCAAAATTGCAAACAAAAAAAAAAAAAGCCCAATTGGGAAACAAAATGTGTTTCAAATGTGTCCGTGGAGTCTCCGGTTTATGACATCACCTGTGGCACGGTATGCAAATGACACATTCCCTACTGAAAAGCATTTCCCTTTTATTTCAAGGCACAGGTGATGTCATAAGCAGGAGACTGCACAGACACATGTACAGCACATGTATCACCTAATTTAGGCATTAGCTTGCAGATTTTATTTTATTGACAGTAAAAACAATGTTTAGGTGATACGGTCCCATTTATATTGTTACTCAAGAATTAGTGGAAAAGTAATGTCTGAAAACCCTATGGATTTACTGATTTTTCTAAAGCCAATAACGCCCATCAAGACAGATTACGCGGCTTTTCTAATTATTTGGAGAGAGAGAAAAAAAGCAGATCTGCACTTTTAGGCAGTGATATGCAAATATCTGAGGCCGTCATGATCTCCTGTAATTCCCCTGGCATGCATACATATTAATGGATCTCCCAGCCATATCACCAGCTTTCCCAATTCGGTGATTACTCAGTAAGACAGCCAGACAGAAGGTATTTATGTAAAGTATTATTAGGATTTTTATTTAGGTGGGGACATTATGTCTATTGCTAAGCAGTTTTGCTAAAAAAAATTTACGGAAAATAAACATAATATCACTATGCAGACATATCCTGAGCTCACCTTGTGGCTATATGGCTGGTCCCCTCCGCATGAGGAAATGAGACTACAAGGAAAGAGAAATAGTCAAAATGTATAAGAGATCAAGAAGAAAATATGCATTTCGGTGAAATGGATTACCAGAAAATTAAAGGGACAGTTACCTGCCGGTGTGTATGCAAAGGACGCTGTAGAAAGAAAGCAAACAAAAGTGGATTAGATGGCGCATGGAATATATCAACAAAAGAAAGGTTCTTTGCTCTGTCCATTTCTGATGTTGCTTTGTTTTTGTTTTCCTTTTTAGCTACAAGATGGCCTTTTATTCTTATTTAGGCCTAGTGTTTAGGGATATGTCGCTGATTTATATATTGATTTATATATTGTTTTGCTGTAGTCAGATACTTGGCACTAAGGTCAGTATGAGAAATTATATGTCAGTTGTATTTACTCCCAGTGGTGATTTTACTGATTTATTATTATTATATAAAAAAAAAAAAAAGGTTTTGCGGTGTTCTAGAACTTTCTAGATCTATTTTCCTAAGCAATTAGTTTGCCTTAAAGGACAGTTGAACTTTTTGTTAACCCTTGATTACTTGACGGAACCAAGGGTTAGAAGATATGTAGTCCTTGTATAGATTGCACCTGACATATATCTTAATAGACCACTACGGTCTCTCTCTGCCCTAGTGGAGAGTGTAAGAGACAGTCGCCGACCAGACTGGACTGTCTGCTTCCCATGGAAGAGGATAAACTGGCATTTTATCCGCTGCTCACCTGTATAATGACTCAGTTCTTTCCTCTTCTTTCTCCGACAGTAGATCCAAACGCTAAAACACATGAGGATTACCCAGCATGCACCACCAATTCCTGCGATGAACGCCGGCTGCTTGACGACGTCGGTGATCTGCTCGGTCAGGCTGACATTTTCCCCGTTACTAACAGGCACGTGCTCTGAAGACGGCTCTGGGTAGAGTCAGAGCAATACACAGCGATGACATCACAGCTCATCACGTGACATCACAACAGATCTGTATTTATATTCTCCGCCAATACATTGTAATTTAATGTGAATTAACGTGCTGGAATTAATTATAACCCTGAATAAGATACTTTCCTAGCCACCTACAAATCATTCGACATAGAAAATAACAGTGTTTTGGACACTTACTTATCTGGATTGTGATTGGCTGACTTTTTACTCCGAATCCCGCACTGGTCGCTGCAGCTACTTCGACGCGGTATAGAATGCCCGGAGCCAGTCCTCGGATAACAGTGGAGTGGATTGTACCATCTATGGTCTGATTTATATGGTAGCGCGTTTCATTTCCAAGACACCAAATCTGGAATTATAGTGTTGATTTGTCAATATCACCCTACACTAGGGTTGCCACCTGGCCGGTATTTTACCGGCAGGCCGGTAAAAAATTGGCATCAGGCCAATGTTAAGTCTATGGAGACAGTACCAAGGCCGGTATTTTTTTGAAGAAAAGGTGGCAACCCTACCCTACACACTACTGTGATAATGGTATGTACTGCAATGTAGAATACCTTGGGGCTTGATACAATTTAATTGAACTTACCCGGTAATCCTGAATAATGCCATTCTGATGTTCCACGGGAGGAGGTTCCCACGATATGCTAATATTGGTGCTGTTATTGGTTCCTACAGTTACCACGGCAACAGACTGAGGGGGAGCGCTGGGAACTGGGGACAATTAGCCAAAATCGCAAAGGGTTAGTTTATTCATTCTAAACTTCTGAAAATTAACTGTATGCATAGAAAAATTTCAAAGGTCATTCTAACACTTACAATAAACATTTAACATTTATTTATTAAGAAATGGTTTGATTTGCCCATTTTGCAGTCATATTCAAGATACCGAGAAAATAAAAATATGCACATTTATATGTATTCATTAAAACATTTTTAAATTGTCCTTTAATATTTCTATAAAGAGAATTGCAGTTTTGAGCCCTCTTTGTCCATCAGGGAGCAGACATGTTCCTGGGTCAGCTAAAGGGCGCTCAGACCCAACATTCTAAACAACATGTCCGCCACCTGTTAGTGCTGTATGGAGCAAAGAGGGCTACAATATGGTCATTTATGTGTATTCTGTCATTAAAACATTTCTATTTAAAATGCCAACACATGATACAATCTTTCAATTAAACATAAGTCGATTTTTTTTTCCCCTTCAGTTGTCCTTTACACATAAAACTCACATTCAGAAAACGAAAAGGAGATATTTTTTTCCTTGTACCTCGGAGTAAATCTATTTACATTAACGGGGGACGGTGACAGTGCACTGAAAAATGTATTTAATCAATTTAAAAAAAAAAAAAAAAAGCGAGCCAGGAAGACACTTAGGGTCTATTTAAGTGAGGAGAAGTAGCGGCAGAGTGACAGTCATTGTTTGAAATGGAATTCACAGTTTGAAATCAGAAGACATTTAAGCAAATCAGGGAGAGTGCTGAAAAATCCCTCTCACCCCCAAACCTGACACGAGAAGAGCAATTTTCACAGATTGTCAATTACCACAAAGCCTGTGCACTATCCTTTATTACCACCAATATCTCTTTACCGCAATCTCATACCATCTAAAAACTCCCGTGCATGAGAAATGACAGGAATTAAAAATGAACAGGCGCGACGATTTATATATATTAAGGCGATCGCGCCTTGTTTAAAAACCCTGGCGCTTTCAAAGAAGATTTGCGTCCATTAGATCTCAGTTTACATAGCACTTTAATTGGATGAGTACAGAAGGAAAGCGAAACCTCAGCGTTACTCTTTTATAAAGACAAGATGGCTGTCCACAGCGTCTTTATTTGTCAGATTGCCTTTATATGTCCCAAAATTGCAACAATGTTAAATAGAGGGGGTTTATTCACTAAATAGTAAACTGTAGTTAGTAGAATAACAGAGTAGCCAAACATAGGCCAAAAACAATTTGAGGTGAGGAGCAGGTAGGATGAGGCGAGATGTACATTTCTTCAATATTTAAAGATTTTACTAATGCATTATGGAGGGCCAATTGAGCTCTTCTAGCTTACATCAATGAAATGAAATGTTAGTTGATTTTAGTTCATTGTATGTCTGTATAAATTATGCATTTCTATACCCCTCCCAATCAGGGTACTGTTTCTAGTCTACAAGTGGGGGGGGGGGGGGGGGGATCTTTAAAACTATTCTTGCAATCATCAAGGAATATTTTTCAAGCAATACGTGTGCCAATAGCAGAGAGGAACATTTTTTATACAACAGGTACTAAACTGAACAATACAGCTTATATATAACACACGCGCCAACAGAAAGAAACTTCTCTCTCTCTCTCTCTTTGGATTGCGCCAGAGAGTGTATGCTTGAACCGTTTAAGTGGTACTAATAGATTTTATACAAAATTGGTCGTATTCGATGTAACGGAAAAAAAAACCTAACTACAAAGATATTCAACTTCAATTTCCTCTCCGGATAAATCTCTCCACATTAGCAGAAGAGCATGTTAATGGACTTTCTCGAAGATATTCCAAGATAATTAAGAGGCTTCAAATTAGAATTGTTCCTCTCCTGATTTTGCTGCATGAGGTCAATCTACTTTCAGGAATAAAACGTTCCACCATCTCGCGCCATATTAAAATGACAAATATCCTTTACCTTCCTCCGGCGTTCGGACCAAGAGCACATCGCTGTCCATGCCCTGGAACTCATCAAAATACGGGCGGATCTTGATCTCGTAGTCGGTGCCTTTTTTCAGGTCCACCAGGATGACCCTGCGCTCAGCGGGCGACTTCACATCCTGAACGACCCACACGCTGGATTTGGGGCGATACATAACCCTGTACCCTTGAATAAACTGGGCTGGGCGATCCACCTAATAAAAAAGTAGAAAATTCTAAATGACACTTTGGCCAAAACCCCTGGCTGAAAATACAACCTACACAAAAGACACCTGTCTAGTGTCTACCTCCACTCATTCTGGGTTGTGCACAAGTCTCATAGGTTTATGGTTTAGGTTAGTTTTACTTTAATTTCTCCTATAGTTGTAGAATGAAAATAATTTCATAGGGCCCTCTAACTAAATACCACAGATCTATATCTCTTCCTTTACTTCATATGATACAGTCCTTATTTAAAAAAAAAAAATATATATTTAGGCCACAGTAAGTGGAACTGCCTCTTCAATAATGAAACCAAGTGTCTAATCAGAAAAATAATAAATACAAGAATATTCTTCCTAATGATGGATAAAAGGTTTATAGCACTTTATAGCCCAGAAAAGCAGATTTAATTTTTTTAATAATGAATTTATGAAGATTTTTTTTTTTTGGTGGAGATAGTACCAATTTATGGGAAAATGAGCTTGAAAATTAGATATAATCTTTGAAATGTATTATTTAAATATAAAAGAGTAAGTAGGCATGCAGAGCAATATTTGACATAGTATATTGCATTATACTGCCAGACTGTATGAACCAAATGCCGGTGTTGATAATTAAAGAACTCCTGTCCCTGGTGGGGAGGGGGGATGGGGATAGGATGGGTACACCCCTGGACAGAAAGTGTGTTCATGATTGGGTAATCCATTGTCTGGTTGCCGAGGGCAACAAAGGAAGATGTGCCAGTTGCCCACAGCAACCTAAAAGAAATAGATATATTGATTTCAAGCATGCCATTAAAATGCCTTTTACTTGAAATTCTATATCTGGGGCATTTAATGGCCCTATTCTAGTGGAGAATGGCTTGGCATGCACAACATCACAGGTCACCAGGTCAAATCATGCTGTGTGTTAACAGGGTGTAAATGCTGCCATCGCTTTTTTTTCGAAGACCTGATTCCATTAAACTTACAGCAGAATAAAATAAAAACTTGCACTGGAGATAAAATGTGTGAACATTTCATACCACTGACAAACCAGAAAAGCAATTATTATTTTAGCATCCCTTGGGTTTACGATTTGTAATTCCCTTAAAAAAAAAAAAATAATAATAAAAGCCACAAAAATGAGCATATATTCAATAAACAGTGAACTGGCCAGAAGAGACAAGATAATAGAAAGAATAAGGCATAATTATTATTAGGAAGCTGTGCAACTTGGAGAATGCTGGCAACCTGGCTAGCAATGACTCATTGCTTGTCCATTCTCAATAGTTCCCTGTTTAATAAATAAACCCTACTGAATGCCAGATGACCAAGTCAGTGGTGATGCTATGGCATTTTTGGGGTCGGGGTTACGTCATTGTTTTGTGACCCGGATACAGTTTAACTCAAAAACATATTTAAATGATACACAAGGCAGCCAGGTACGCGCCAAACATATGCTCTGGCAGCACCAAATTCGACGGACAGGGCCCCCCAAAAAACGAGACTGTCTTGTCCAATACAGGATTGCTGGCAGCTATACCTCTAATAATATATATATCGTCCAGACATGAAAGGGCTCCAAACATTGCATTCTCTTGAGATAAAGCCACTTACCATCCAGGTCACTTGCACAGTGGATGAGGTGAGAATGACCGGTTTCTGCAGTTGTACTATTACTTCCCCGAGTTCCCGTTGTACCTGCCGGTGATCAACACCTTGCCTCGTCGGACTGACATCTAAAATAAAAGACGTGAAACCGGCTACAGTCACAACGCAAAGGAATATTATACCTAAACTATAAAACGTGGATTAAAAAAAAATGGTAGTATTCAAATGACGTCTCATAATATTAATGTCAGAATTACTTGGATACATATGTTTTTGGGCCAGCCAACACTACTTTTGAATTCATTAGTGGGCTTCACTACAGGCAAATGTAAACAGTACAACAGTGCTGGGGTCTATTGCAAAAAAAACACTGTAAGACTTAAAAGAGAGGGGAACATGATAGCAAATGTATCAAACATCAATGAATTTAAGGTTCAGGGAGAGAGTATCATGTCACAGGAAGGAGGACATGCTGGGAGGCTGGGGATACAGAGATGTAGAGTGAATTTTAAGAAATGCTGACGCTTGGATCATATGCCAGGTGAAGCAGAGGGGAGGACTACAATTAAAGAATTACCATAGTAAACAGGGGCAAAGCTTCTTTCAGTGCTCAGCAATATATATATACCTTTCATTAATAAGCGATTATATAATTCCAACATATGTTGTACAATCCAGAGACAGCACAAATAAAATATATGACAGCTTTTAAGCTCTGTAGCGCAGATGGAGTGTAAGCTGTGCACCCTACAATTAAAGATAGGGTTAGCGATTTGGTGTGTCCACGGAGAATATTATGGACTTCCTGTTGGGATCAGACATGCAGACAAGTTCACAAGGTTACAATCAGGGTTTTTAACTTTTGAGGCACATATTTTATGCAAACCATTTCTGAAATCCATCCCTCTGTAGGCAGAGTGATAATAAATCCGGTGCCAGTGGTGAGGGGCGAGATTATGTAGGAGGAAGATGCAAAAGTTGAGATAAGGTAATTTTAGCTCAAGAAAACATTTTTTTTT
Organism: Pelodytes ibericus; assembly: GCA_036172795.1. Classification (NCBI taxonomy): domain Eukaryota; kingdom Metazoa; phylum Chordata; class Amphibia; order Anura; family Pelodytidae; genus Pelodytes; species Pelodytes ibericus. Next base: position 14,872,246 of record CM069866.1, on the reverse strand, counting down.
TTTTAGCTCTTGAGTTTCCCCTGTGATTCCCAAGTGACAGTAACATCTGGAAATACTTAACTTTAAAGTGTATTGCCCGTGAAATATATCACTTTCCTAATACCAACGCCGGGAAAAGGGCAAGTTGAGAGGTTTGTCGCAGCACATTAAATTCCCCAAAACTTCGTAAATCACAGTACGAGTAATGATTCTTTGGAGGCATCATTGTGATCAAATTTGAGCGTTAGTTCGAAGGAACTCACCTTGGGTGCGTACTGGTTCGGATATTGGACTGGGATCGCTCAAACCATACACATTCATTGCTCGGATGATGAAAAGGTAAATTGTATTTGGGTTCAACCCAATCACTGTGTGTTTCTCCATCTTTACATGGTCGGCGACAGTTTGCCAAGTGCTACCAGCTGATTGGCTACGTGAAGGAGAAAGTAATGGAGAATAAGTTCTGGTGAAACATCACATAACTTGATCTTTGTTATATTTCTTAGTCTACAATCTTTAATTTGCGTATCAATCTATTAACCTGAAATGCAATTATTCTAATAATGTATTGGGATGGCTTACCTGAATGCTTCGATAATATAGGATGTAACTTGCACACTTCCCATCAGCGGATTCGGCTGCCATGTTAGCGTGACACTGCTTTTGGTGACATTGGTAACAAGGGGCTTTGATGGGGATCCAGGAACAAGGTTTGGCTCCGAAAGTTGCACATGTATGGCAGAACCTTTTTCTTAAGAAATAAAAGCCATCACATTAGATACAGGAAAAACGAGCAAACATGTTTAGCACGGTGCACCCTACAAAATCAAAGTAATTTGGATCACAGTTTAGTGAATGCAGTCTAGTGTCTCTGAAACATGTCAATGTGTAACAAGAAATGGATGGCATTCCAGGGAGGACAGGCAACTTTTGGCCTGCCCTTAAGAGGCTAACACAGGGGACATTTGCCCCTCTCATTCCCTTGGCAGCCAAAACACCCCCACCACCACCACCACCTCCCATGGCTGTATTGAGCTAGGTAACAAGATAGCAATACAAAATAACACAATGAATCAATGGCACACAAAATTCCAGAACTAAACAACTGCAAAACACAGCTATATATACTCAGGCCAATGAATTAAAACCCAACTGCAAAGCTAAACATATTACAGCACAACGGGATAACTAAATGAGTTCCATCATGAACACACATTAAACACAGACAGATCCAAAGGTTTGTAATTACCTTGAACTTCTAGGAAACCGCTCCATGTCGTTTCACCAGTTGAACTTGTAGCTACGCAGGTGTACATCCCTGAATCAGTCACCTGGGGAAAAAAAATCTTTATTAATTCATAATAAAAATTATAGATCCAAGCTGGATCCATTATAGTCCTGTGTTATAACTGTTATGACCTCACCTCATGGGGTCTATATAAAGACATAACAAGTCCTAACCTTATTTAACCCCATGGCCACTAGAGGACTTGTACTGTGTTAAGTATCTGCATCTCAGATAAGCCTGGGATGCAGAGGGAGCACAGCACATGGTCTGTCAGCTGGGTGGTCCCAGAGGACAGCTCTTAGCTGGCACTGAGTGAGGGTGTCTGGGAAGGTTTGCAGCCCCAACAACCTCAGTTTAAACAGAAAATCAATGAAGTTGTGCAATATGCAGAATAATTGACACATTCCAGGGCGGGTTCATCTAGGGAGCAGAGACCATGTCACATTCTAATTGTTTACTTTCCAACCGAGACAGACAACTGATGAGTTTCTTTTAAAACCTAACATGGCGACTGTTAAAAGGTGTCACAGTACACAATAGACATGCCACACGTCAGTCAGCTCTATGTACCAAACAGAAAGTGAAATTTGTCCATCATCGGACAGTGGTACATTACACATATAGCGACTGTTGCACACACAGCGCAGTCAATGGACCGTGGTACAAGGTCAATACCTGCATGGCCGCAATACACACACACAAATGGCAACATAGTAACTGTAGCCAACTTTGAAGAATAGACGACGTGGGGAATTTTTCCGATTTGGCCTTGGTTTGAAATTCCTTTGTCAATTGACTCTTTCAAGAATAAGGTTTTTCACACCATTTTCCCTTGGTCAATGAGTAAAGAACATTCTGTTTAACCTATAATTTACACTATGTCTGTACTGCAAGGAGTCTATTATTACCTAAAAGCCACGTTGTAAGTTAACTATTAATCTCACTGACCTAACTGTACAATGTGCAGGGGGCCAACTTGGCAAGTTTCTCCAGCAAGGAGAACTGAGCTGCCCCTGCACGAAAAGTCAGAGCTTTTAAAGATGTAACCATGCATTATCCATAGCCAGCGTAGCTCTTCTAGCAAGAGAATCGTAGCAAGTTTACCCCTGCACAAAGTATGGTTAAGTTGGTGAGAAGGTATTTTAGTCTCACCTTATAGTGAATAGACCCCTCTGTGTCTGATCCCATAACAGTGAGACATCTTGAGTTATCACTAGCTGATTGGACTTGCATTCCTGCTAATTTTGGAGCATTCATATAGTAACACTGCCCGCCTCTGCACCTATTTCGTGGATCAGATCATGTACTTGCTACTTAACAATGTGTGCAGTAAGCCTGGTACCGTAGGGTGCCACGTGGCCAGTTCCACCTTTTACCCACGATACACTGCAGCAATAAGCCACCCGGGACCATTAACTCATACGAGCCTCCGAGTCCTCATGACAAGTGTAATTTTTTCCGGGCAGAAAGCCATGTCGGCCGTGAGCTGATGCTATTAGCTGTGCTGGGACACAAAGTTACATTAACCTTCTGACTCTGACACAAACGAAGGAACAGAAATAACCCAAAGTATTTTCGTTCCCAGCTGATTTCCCGCATCAATATTTTACGTGAATATTTAGCTCACCCGCCATGTTTTATAAGTAATTCATGGGTAACCTTCACTTTACCCTGCAGCGCGATGCAATTCCACAGCAGTGAACAGCAGCACAAGCCGCAAGACTTAAAAGCAGTTTAAAGTAAAAAAATATATATATCACGTCGACAAACTGCACGTTCCCTGGCACTCTAAGAGTTAACGGAATTGTATTTTCAGCCAGTATTTAAAGTTTGATACAGTCGGTAAAACAATCTTGCACATCAGGCAGGAGGGAGGAGGTTTGGTCTCTGGAGATGGTTTAGCCTGTGAGATCCTAAACATCTAACCACACCCACAAATTCCCCAGGCCCCACCCACACTCTCACCTGCCAGCATTATACCCACGCCTCTATGCTGTAGACACTGCATGGTAGGCGGAGCTGGATTTAAACGTAAACCGTGTAAAACTTGCGATGTGTATAGAGAAACGTGAGAATACGAGGGCTATTCACTAAAAGGGGAGTTGAAGTGACCAATGTAGCTGTGCATTGTGTAGGGACAAACCTGGCAAGTTGTTTAGCAAAAGGAAGAGGATGCATTGCCAAGCAAGGTGGCCATCCATACCGTGGACGTTGGTGTACCGTGATACACATGGCAAAAACTGGTGATATGATGCCAACTTACAGCTGGCATGACATCGCCAGCATTGTTATACCACAAGAGCTTTTTATGGCGGTGTATAGAATGATATATGATAATGTATATCTGTATATGTGGCGTATGTGACAGGTGTATTTTATATTAAATGATGTGTTCATCGACGTGGTAACTGCACTATTTATGCTGTAATAGCATATCTTAATAATGAATTATAAATCATTCATTATTTTAGTAACAAATATTGCTATCATGGCTATAATATATATACATAACATTAATATATTGTTCTAATATTTTTAATTTATATTAACAAGCTTTTTTATTTTTATTTAATTTAAAACATTTTGCTCAATCTTAAGAAAATGTTAATATTTTTATTAACTTTTAAGTTCAAGTCACCGGGTCATGTATGGCGATTTAAACTGTCTGAAATTGGGCAATTTCCGCCAATTCCTGGGGTGTTTTAAGAGTACCTGTTCGAACCCCTAACGAACCGGATGTGGACAAAATCCTGGCCGAAATGTTCGGAAGTTGCCGAATTCGGCATTGGGTAGCGGAATTATGGATTTCTCTGCCATTTGACTCTATGTGTATTGAGTCGCTCTTTAGGTATCATCTCTATGCATGCTTACTATGGTCTACTGTGTAGCTGTATGAACAAAAATATAATAATTATAATTACAACAAAGTATTTAACTATATTGCAATATTCTCTAGTTTTAAGTACGTCTTGGGATGGTACAATTACCCTGACATCTAGGGATGTTACCGTTACCCAATTTAAAGGTACTCATTTTGTCTGGTCACCAACATAGCTTGATGAATATTAACCCCTTTCAGTGCAGGTTGAGAAGCAATGCGCAGACTCCCATCGCCAGAGAGATCGACAGCATCCTGCGCTCCGCAGGGAGATTAATATCCGCTGTACGCACATTACGCAGTCATCATCTTTACTAACTCCGCTGCGGTTCCGAGATTATAGAAAACAGACCCAGAGATCAGTGAATCGAGTTCTCTTAGAAACACAGTTTTGCCGTTTGCAGAGGCCACGCAAGCCCGCATCTTTACAATATGGCCAAATCAGCGACACGTTACCTGCCTTAGAAAAAAAATAAACATGTCTTGCTGCAAAAACAGTTCACATTTTCAATGAAACCAGTTTAAAAAAAAAAAAAAATGTTCTTTGAGGGTTTTTGTTTGAACACGAGCTTTTGAAGAGCACAAAAGGGTCTGATCAGATGATGCAGACATCAAACGACGGTTCAAACATGATAGTGCTTTTTGTCGTTCAAGGTCGGAGAGGTTTGTACAACTTCAAGAGACCTTATTGTGATAGGAAATTTGTCTCCCTGTAACATCACTTGTTAAAAGCTTTGAGTTTACAAAGTAGAGGGGATTCACAGCCTCATCCTACAATCACAATTTAAAGGTCTATCTATATAGGAACAAACTATATGATCAAGCATGTAATGCTCGCGTCGATGTACCTATATCTATTATATTAAAAATATAAAATTATATTAAAAATCACTAAGCTGATCCTGAGCAGTGGAATAAAAGTAAGATTATTTAGAAAACACTGGAATTAATAGTTCTGAATACTTAAACCAAAAAATTAAATTTTATTGGACCATAATGGGATGTGCTATGCAGCAGAGATTTAAAGGAAATGGAGAAGCAGACAAAACAATGGCATAGAAAATTTGCCCCCATTTTATGAAACGGATAAATCTGTGCAAATTTTTACCAAATGTCTCCCCTCCTACACTAGGGGCTTGCAAACTGCACCCCTCCAGATGTTGCAGAACTACATTTCCCATACTCCTCTGCAAGCATGAAAGAGTATTATGGGAGATGTAGTTCATCAGCAGCTGGAGGGATGCAGTCCCCATACCCCCCCCCACCCCACCCCACCTCACTGCCCTACGCAGTGTGGAAACAGCATTATTATATATTTATTATGATAATTTACTCAAATTCAAAATATTCAAGGGAAGACCTTATAGGTATAAGGAAGCCAGAGACACAGCACAATAGATACTGACAGCAGAAACAAAAAAATGTTTGTTCTAAAATATAACTAAATAAAGATGCTACGTGGCAGGAATCGAATAAAAGACTCGGCCTCGTTTATCTCCATTCTGTGAAGCGAATGACGTGCTCTAAAATATTAACACAGCTCTCATCAGATCAGGAACAGAACACAAAATCCCCGGCAAGAGTGGAATGAAAGATTTATAGGATCTCCTGTGAGAGAAACAGTGCATGCAGAGTTCAGCCTTACGTGGCCCAAAAAGCCAAATATTCAATAAATAAACACGTTGGCGATTATGGATAAAAAAAACCTCACGCACTGAAAAGTGTCTGGCGTTTTATCATTTTTTTTTTTTTAAATCGCCATTTGTTATGTATAACGGCAATTGCGTTTTTTTTATAACGCCCGACACTTTGCAGTATGGGAGAAAAGGACCTCCGTCAAACCGTGTTTGGCGAAGGTTCCCCCCGACACAAACCAGACACTTTTCAGAGCCTGATTTTTTTTATACGTAGGCTGCGCTGGCGCAACAAGAGCCGACACAACCTAAATGTAAGCATTCGGCGTAGATAATGTAGACTCCCACGATGTCTGCTTTATACATTTGTGCACATGCCAAATGCGCCAGTATTTGCTACAATCTGCATGTGCGCCATATTTATACATGCCCCCCATCGCAACCATTATTTTTTTCACCAAGTCTCTTGCTTTTAACATAGAATGCATTGGCAGATAAGAACCATTCGGTCCATCTGGTCTGCCCAATTTTTTTGAATACTTTTATTAGTCCCCCGTTCCCGGTTAGAAATATTGAGTTTAGTTTGTAGTAATCTGGAGGACCAGTTATCAGTTCAAACCTTTGAGCAAGATATTCAATATCATGGGGCTACCTTTACACACGACCCCCTTAGTTAGACGCCTGTAACAAGACTTAATCCTGAACCACACGCAGCTAACGAATGGAGCTTGACTTATAGCGTTATACCCTGTTAACAAATGGAAAGCTACATTCACCCTTACTAGTAACACAGACCTGTAAATGGGAGATTTGCAAAGTCCCATTGTCCTGAACACCAAATCGGGGGTCCGTGCCTGCAATTCGCTGCCCGTCCTTCAGCCAGTGGATGCCAGGGAGAGGGTTACCAGACACGTGGCACGGCATCTGTGCAACAGAGTCCACGGTGAGAGTTTGGTTGGATGGACCACGGCGAATAATCGGTGGAATTCGGTCAGATGTGACTGAAAAAAGACAAGTTTTTATGACTCCATGTAATTATCATTTGGCCACAATCCCACCTGCCTAATGTCCTGGTGGATGTCTATTTGTCAAACCACTAGACTTATAGTCATGTTATGATATTATTATTTTTTTTAAAAGACAATGGTAGGGAATCTTTTGGAATTTTAGTCCCCTGGCCCATGATGATCATAATAATGCGAAAACCCCCCAAAACATACATTGCATGTGAAACATGGATACGTCATATGTAAAACACTAATTCTGGCTAAGATCCAAAACGAATGAATTAATCCCAATAAATCATCGGACATCCAATAAATGGGTAACAGTGATATAGCAAACGCTTTATTAGGAGCTATTCTGATTAATGATTAATTGGCCGTTCTTAGCAGCTTGCTGGCAGTGCCTTCTGCTGACCAGGAGCTCTATAAATAATTAATAATCATGTTGGTTTAACAAAGTGTCTGTAGACTAATCTCGAGCTACAGGGAAAAAAAAAACACATCTCTCAGCATTTCACCCACAGTCCAATGAAAGCAATAATTAATTAAGCACTTTTCGAGACGCGCCTAGACTACAAAGACTAACGCTCCGCCGAAACGCAGATCTTTCTTTTAAGTGGGAAATGGGGGGGGGGGGGGGGGGGAAAACGTATTTGATTAAGAAGCCAATTCATCACGTGCTAGAAAGTCCGCACTAAGTAGCTGTAAGTGATTATAATTGGGATTTGTATTACAAATTTCAAAACTAACATACTTCGCTGGAAATTGGAAATGATAATAAGTATTTGGACTTCGCCGTAGACATTCATTTCCCTAATTTATTTTTTAACATGTAAAACGTTCCCATATCTCTGGTTGTGATTAAAATCAATTGTCTTCTAATAGTAGAAGTTTTAATATGGATTTTTCAAGAGCCGTTAGCATTTTAGAAATCTGACAGCAGGTTTTTGGGACAGTATTGGCCTGGAATAAAGAATATATAAAAGGCCATCATGACAGGGGTTGTCAGTCATCACAACACCACCATGTCTATCATATCCTGTGACCAGTAAGGGCACATTAAGGGGTGGTTAGTATCTCAATAAGGTGCTGGGCTTGAGCTATATATTGTTTTGCATAATAAACAAACTTCCTGTTTGAAAAAATGATGGCAAGTTCCCTCACTCCCTTCCCTTTTTTGTGTGTTTTCGTGTCTTGTGTGCAGGGGTCCCCGAGGTTTGGTGCCAGTGCAGGGGTTGGCCGTCTTGGGGTATGGCCAACCCGGGTGGCAGTAGCTGTGGGAGCTATCTGCACGGGCTCCCCATGGGCTCGTCCCTGGGAGAGTGAAGTATGGCTACTGTGCATAATATCGACGCCAGTAGCCACAAGGACAGGGATTACGCCTACACCAGATCCTCGGGGGCCGTACCCTAGGCGGGCTAGGATAAGTGACACGCTACCGCTTATATATTCGTGATAAGTAATGCTTATATTACTATGGTTTACAGTTTGACATGAACTAAAAAAAAATCAGGACCAGCTTGCCATTCCTAAAAGGTAGATTTAGGTGCTTTGTCTTATAGAACCCCTGTCTAAAACCTCAAATTCCTGAAACAGTCGGCCTCACTGATGTTCCAACAGGAGGCTTGACCATGGTGGTAGAAGTGCCGTCCCAGGTGCCTGTCAAGTAAGGCATCCCACTGACCTCACTACTTCTAAAGCCACCTTATACAAGGCCACCTTATACTAGACCACTACCTTGTATATTTATAGACATGTATTTTATTTTATATGTTTTAACATGTATCCTCTGTCCTGGAACTTACTGTATCACTGCGTATTTTATTATTTGTTTACATGTGTAATATAATATTGTACATAAAAAAAGAGAGACATATCAATGCATTTTAGGTTGAACCAATTTTTAATGAATAAATTAGTTAACCAAACGGAGTCTATATTTTTTTTTTAAATCATTAATTAGAAACATCTCACAACGGGTTTATTAGCGTTAATTAACAACATTTACTGTTTTTGTTTCTCATTAAGGAATCTACAGAATAATAATTCACTCCACAAACAATGGTTGGGTCAGAGCGACTGTAACCCTTAATTAATAGGAATCGAGCTATTAAAAATGAATTTGTCATTATTCCCATTTCTAACTATAACTTATAACGCCAGCAGAGATATCTATTGTAGGAATTAGCGTCGGAGGGGATACAATTTGCTAATGAATGTGCTTATTAGACAGCATCAGGGGGTAAAGGCCTAAAAATGGTCTAAACAGCAGTAACGTTCCATTGGGTTCCATGGCGACTGCTTCACTTTTAGAATTCTATCCCTGAATTGAGTTTTATAAAAAAAACCCTCACAGGATTCTATGGAATTAATACTGGTAGAATAGAAACATAGAATGTGTCGGCAGATAAGAACCATTCGGTCCATCTAGTCTGCCCAGTTTTCTAAATACTTTTATTAGTCCCCCGTTCCCGGTCTTATAGCTAGGATAGCCTTGTGTCTATCCCACGCATGCTTAAACTCCTTCACTGTGTTTACCACTACCACTTCCGCTGGAAGGCTATTCCATACATCCACTACCCTCTCAGTAAAGTAATACTTCTTGATGTTACTTTTAAATCGTTGCCCCTCTAATTTAAGACTATGTCCTCTAGTTGTGGTAGTTTTTCTTCTTTTAAATATACTCTCTTCCTTTACTGTGTTGATTTCCTTTATGTATTTAAATGTTTCTATCATATCCCCCCTGTTACGTCTTTCCTCCAAGCTATAAATATGAGTATTGTAACATAAAATACATAGCAATGCCAATGTGTTAAAGTGACTTTGTTACATTAAACAGAGTCTGACTGGTTAAAATGGATGAAAATACTTTCCCCACTTTTAGCCCTTCATTTATTGTCTCCCTGACAACAACAAAAAAAAGGATTAAAATTACAGATCTAGAAATGAGCTACAGGAATAAAATATGATTTGGTATAAATCACACACAACCTCGTAGTTTCCTTTACAATAAAACTATTTTGCACTATCCTCAATCACAAAGTAGCAAAAGGCTTTATACAAGATTGCCTGAAATAATGAGAAATCCAGGTTCTAGAGGGGAAGTCAGATGGCCGTTATATATTGTAAATTACACCAGGAGATCTCCCGGCTTCTGGAAATACATCCTGATATAGCTGCAGTGTCTGTCTAGAGGCTACAATTGTTTTTTAAATCAGCCAGCTACACACAGTATGGCCCCGAGCAGAGGCCTGCTCTATGGCAAATCAATATATTTGTCTATTTGCTGGGAGGTTTAGATGAATGTAGACAGATGATTCACAGACACTCCGAACAAACCAACAAAAAGACATAAGATAACAGAGACAGCGGAATTGACGAGCAGCAAAGGAGCATTGTTTTTATTGTAAAAATAAATCTTAAAAAAAAAAAAAATCTATTTAAAGGGACAGTTACACACAGCTTATTTTCTGTACAGATTTGTAAAAAAAATAAATAAAAAAACCGTTAAAAACATTTATTTTTACATTCTTCTTCTGAAAGCGGAAATTAATTTCACCGGGTCTTCTCAATATATTGAGATCCAATAAGGAGGGTCTAGACTGCTGTGATGGCAACAGCATTAGTCTATGACACTTTACAGATTTCTAGTAGATAAGGAAAAGTTGAGGAAACAACTGATGAGACTGTGTGATTTTGGTTCACTTGACACAATGCAGCAATTAGCTAGAAAAACAAATAGACAGAGGGTCTACTCAATAAAGCGAGAATTGCAGAAATTTTAGACGGGAATTTCAAACTTAAGGCCACATTGAGTTTGAAATTCACTGCAATTCTACCTTTATTGAATAGACCCTTTGGATCTTCTTATTGAGATCTCTGTATTTTAATGAGTGATGTATTCCCTGCCACTCAGAATCCACAATACTTTGAACTAAGAGGAAAAATAAATATTATTAAACTTTTTTTTACACTGAAAATGAAAACATTTTAATTTTAAAGTTTTGATTTCCCTTAAACAGTGTCAGTGTTATGTTTCTATCATCTTAACATGTATAGCTTGGAGGAAAGACGTAACAGGGGGGATATGATAGAAACATTTAAATATATAAAGGGAATCAACACAGTAAAGGAAGAGAGTATATTTAAAAGAAGAAAAACTACCACAACTAGAGGACATAGTCTAAAATTAGAGGGGCAACAATTTTAAAGTAATATCAGGAAGTATTACTTTACTGAGAGGGTAGTGGATGTATGGAATAGCCTTCCAGCAGAAGTGGTAGAGGTAAACACAGTCAAGGATTTTAAGCATGTGTGGGATAGACACAAGGCTATCCTAGATATAAGACCGGGAACGGGGGACTAATAAAAGTATTCAGAAAAATTGGGCAGACTAGATGGGCCGAATGGTTCTTATCTGCCGACACATTCTATGTTTCTATAAATAATATCTCATATACTGTTGTGTATCAGGAGGGACATATATATTTTTTGAAGTAAATGATGTGGATAAGGTTAACATAACAGAGATATTTCTTCAAATGTATGGTTGCTGTGGAAACAGCTGCCTATTTTATATATAAATAGATATGTTCCATTATTACAGCCATACTGATATTTTAAAATATTTACTGTTTTCCTGCTGTTTTTATATGTACTGTATATATAAATAATGCTGGCACTAATAAAAATCTCAAAGAAATCAAAGCCGTAACATTAACCAGTTCTGCCAGATCACAGAGCATCAGCTCCAGAGTCAAGGAGACTTCCAAAATTATTGGCATTGTTTCTGTACGATGCTCCACCATTCAGAAGAGAGTATCTGTCTAATTTATAGTTAAATTTGACCCTACCCCCCACCCCAAAAAAAAATGATGAATGCTTTATCATTGCTAGGGTGGTTCAGTTCTTCAAATGCATTTAAGAGTAATATGGTACGAGAAAGCACTCACCATCTTCAACTTCCAAGAGGGCCTTCGCTAGGATGCTGCCCGCTACACTTATGGCCTGGCACATATAGTACCCAGAGTCGCCTGTCTGTACATCAATTATGGTTAACTCGCCGCTCTGGGACACTGAAAAACGGCCCACGGTTTGGGGAGGCTGGCTTGGGAACAGCAATACCTGGAAACAAAACGGATAATAATAATAATAATAGTTATATAACAGATATTGTGCTTCATTTCCAAATCACATACTGCACAATTGTACATTCCAGATTCTGTACAGAGAGAGCTGGTTAGAAAAGATCCCAAATATTTGCAGCACTTACCCACAAGCACAGACTCAAATCACCCAATTATGCCTTCAGATTCCCTAACTATAGTTGCTATCACATGGAAAGTAAAATGACCCCCAATATACCTTGATGGGTGAGGATTGTAGCTTTAAATGTATGTGGACAATGGTATATTTGTTTTTTAATAAATTGGAGAATTGTGGCCATTTTGTCTTCGCTTCTCGTTAATGCCTGTGTGGAAGGGATTTAGCAACACGGTTTTGAAAGCTAGCAATAAAACTAACAAACAGCCAAAAATGTTATCATTTTAACTGTACTTGTTCACTAGAAATCTTTTAGAGGAACAGTGTCAATTGTTTTCCAAACAGCACTTTTATTGATCATCTATTATCACCAGATCCTAACAAACCCATATTCTCAATCAGTTTAGGGTTTTTAAGATAATAGGCTTCTGCATGTACCAAAACACCCAAAATCAAGAAATGAAACATGGGGGGGGGGGGTGAAAAATACTCCCACCCCCCCCCCCCCCCCCCGCCTTTAACGCAACGTCCCATACGTTCCACGAGAATTTGGCTATTATTTCTCCAAGCGATGCGCTTGTTCATTACAATGGCTCTGGCATCAATACAGAAAACGCGTCCCTGTGAAGATCTCATTAGACCCAGACATGTAGGATGCGTGGACAGTCTAGCACGGTTCATTGTAGGGTTTTTTTGTTTTTTTTTGCTTTTCATTAGAAGCACCGACATTCCCAGAGAACAAAAGGCAGCAGAACTGAGCTCTCCTATCAAACAGCAAACAGTGTTTGCAAACATCAGAGCTTTCTAAACAAGCGTATCCCACTAAATAGGATAATTACGCTGACTTGGGCCACACAGCGGGATTATTAAATGCTGGGGTCGGGCCAGTGTTTGTAGTCTCTCAATAGATTCAGAAAGATAGGTTCATTTAGACCTCTTTTCCTTGTTTGCAGACAGAATCTCTTTAAACAGCACCCACCAGGTTCATGTAAAGTTGTTGTGCTCATACCTTCACCGGGTGTAAAAAATCTGGATGTTTTACTAGTGACATTAATCATTTTCCTCTGCCTCCCACTCTAGAGTAACTAGTAGAAATGACTGTGGAGTCAGGTTATAGGTGTTCGGATCGATGGCCTTTGATAAAAGGCTGGCAGGTCACCTCCTATCTCTAAACGCAGGGCCTTTCTCTGGTCAGTTAATCACTGACTTGACTGAGACACAACCTCTGGCTTTGTTTGTTTCGGAACTGAGCTGGGACTACTTTAATTGTGTTATATAGGGCAGCATTCTGCTCTAATATAAAGATTACACTGGGTGGAAAAAGAAAAAAAATGAATAATAGTAACAGATGGTATAATGGTGAATGATCCCATTTTAAACAAACCACCATTTCCGTCTTCATGGACCAACCTTTAATGTAGCAATTTGATATCCCCTCTCCCCTTGATCAACCCTTTCCAAACAAGCCCTCCCTCATTTACCTGACTTCCTTCTTTTTGCCAAAATACAGCCGGAGGGGGGTTCCCCTTGGTTTCGCACTGAAAGGTCACGGTGCGTCCCTGTACCGCTATTTGGTCACGAGGGCGTGTCACAAGTTGAGGTGGGACTGGAATCAATGAGTTGGATTAGAGCACAATATTTAATTAAACTGCACACACATAAATATTGTTCATTATATACAGACGGGTGGATTTATCAATCATTGAGAGAGAGAGAGAGAGAGAGAGAGAGAGAGAGAGAGAGAGAGAGAGAGAGAGAGAGAGAGAGAGAGAGAGAGAGAAAGAGAGAGAGAGAAGAGAGAAAAGAGAAGAGAGAAGAGAGAAGAGAGAAGAGAGAGGAGAGAGGGGAGAGGGGAGAGAGGCGAGAGGAGAGAGGAGAGAGTAGAGAGAGAGAGAGAGAGTTTACATCATCTTTCCTGGGGAAGGGCATGACATCTTGGCAAACAAGTGCGGGAGTGGGGACAATCAGGCAATATTTCGGAAGCCTCTCAGGGAACGCTTGGAGGATTGCTGCGTCTTACACTGAGAGCACATCACATAATGTAGTTATATATTATATAAAATTAGTTGGTGTATATTTTCAGTTGGTAATTTTAATAGCACAGCATCTTTAACAAAAATCAAAAAAACATGCCACAAACATAGTATCAGGCCGGTATCCTGCCTAGCCCACCCACCCTGCCCCTAGCATGCATGGAATGAGGTGGAATGGATACTCACGCAATGTGCCGACTGTGACCAAAACGAGAACCGAAATAAAACAAAAGAAGCATGAAATGAGTTTCGACTGAATTAAAACCGTGTGAAAGTAAGTTTCAAATGAAGTGATAACAGGCTCTGAATTATGGTCAGACAATAGTTTTATGGCAAACGAATGCAAAATGTTTAAAATGTTCACACAAATGATGGTGCTAGTTTCATGAAAATGAATGACTGATGTTGAGAAATAAACCTTGTCTGGGCCTAAAATCAGACCTTCCTAAAAGAATAGTGAGTGAATGGAACCAGGACACATAACTAGATCAACTCCTAATAAATCAGGTTATCTGATACATTGATTCAGAGTAACATCGCTGCTTAGCATGACAGACATTAGATTAAAAGCGGTATGAACTTGATTGTTCAAATGACATCACATTGGCAGTACATTGCGTAAAACATTACTCCGGCACTAATTTGGAAGAGACTGCAGGTCGTTAACCCAATTATGGTGAGAGGCCATACTTTAATTGGAGAAATCCACATTTTTTTTAATATTTCATTTCCATACAATGTAACTTTACATGTAACAACACTAGACCCGGCAGAATTCCAATATTTTACTCCCATTCCAGTAACATTCTGGGTTGTTGTGATTAATAATATTATGGGGCCAAGTTGTTCAGTTCTATAGTGGTCCTGGTTAACGATACATAATCAGCTGGTACAAACGATACTGTAGCCCAGGGCTTGACAAATATAATTTGATTTTAGGAGCCAGAATTTTTTTTTAGGAGCCAGACAATCACGCAAACATAAACACAATTCATAAACACACACGCCTACTTCACATATATACAAACACACCTACTTTACTTATACACATATATTCAAACCCCTCACACACACCTACTTTACATATACCCATATATCCAAACACCTCATACACACCTACTATACATATACACATATATACAAACACCTCACACACACACACCTACTTTACATATACCCATATATACAAACCCCTCACACACACCTACTTTACATATACACATATATACAAACACCTCACACACACCTACTTTACATATACCCATATATCCAAACACCTCACACACACCTACTTTACATATACACATATATCCAAACAACTCACACACACCTACTTTACATATACACATATATCCAAACACCTCACACACACCTACTTTACATATATCCAAACACCTCACACACACCTACTTTACATATACACATATATCCAAACACCTCACACACACCTACTTTACATATATACAAACACCTCACACACACCTACTTTACATACACACAAATATACAAACACACCCACCTCACACAGTCTTTTCTTGGGGGTTTCTTCTTGATGTGTCCCCCTCCCTGCTGCTTTACCTCACTGCAGGGAAGGGGGACATTCGTGCTACAGCTGATCTCCGTTGGTCGGCCTGCTGAGTGCCAGGATGTCACGTGACGACACCCGGCACTCAGACACGCGTTGCGCGAGGGGGCGGAGCTTGCAGTCTGTGCCATCGGCCATCGGCACAGACTTTACCCCCTCGCGCTCAGAAAGTTTTTTTTTAAAATGTGATGGCAGCGGCAAGGGGACCATAAGGCTGACAGCACCCAGGCGCCAGGTCTAAATTCCTGGTCGCCATGGCGACCTGGCGCCTGGGGTTTGTCGAGCCCTGCTGTAGCCAACCACCAAACCCCCTCAGATATCAGAGTTTACACAGGTGCCCTCTCTATTAATGCTTACCATGGACCCCAAGAGAGCCAGACGCCTCAGATTTGCCCACCCTATTCTCTGTGACACAGGTGTACGTCCCTTCGTCCTCAGCGCTAACTCGAGAGATTCTCAAAGTGTTGTCACTCCGGATTTCGTACCTTGAACCCAAAACCCAGACAATGTTATTTTTCAGTAAAGTGTCAGGGGTGAAAGGTGCGTTGTATTAGACAGTATCACATATTTCACTGGGTTATTTGAGGATCTCGGTCCACCTTTCAGAAGTGCCTTACCTCCCCCGCGGAAGCTCCCCCTCCTCTTTTCGCCAGCGAGTGGTGGGTGCGGGGTCTCCCTGGACCTCACATTGAAAGTCCACTACATCATCCGCTAGGACCACCTGATTTATGGGTCTCCGAACAAACGTGGGGCGCTCTGCCGAGAGAACCAAGCAAGATGCTGGCAGATCAATATTTGATTCAATACAAAAACACCTTGTCCTAACCTTACTCTCCTATACACTGTTTTGAATCTCATCACTGCACTGTCAAGTCTAATGAGATTATAACTAAATTCTTGGGGAGTTTATAGGTGACTTATAATATTTTTAGCTTAAAGGGACCTTATAACATTGCTCTCTGAATGTAGAGCATAATAAAGAAAATTAAAATAATCTACACATTGTGTTGGCAAAAATGCATAAATTGTTTCTAGAAAAATGTGTTTTAAATGTGTCTGCGGAGTCTACTGTTTATGACATCACCTGTGGCTTGATATGCAAATCAACTGTTTTTCAACAGGAAATGTGTCATTGGCATACAGTCCACAGTTGATGTCATAAACAGGAGACTCCACAGACACATTTGAAAACACATTTTTCTCCATATTAGGAGAAACATGTGTTTTACATTTGTCTGTGGGGCAAATGCCTATTTTGAAGCATTTGCTTACAGTTTTTCTAACACAATGTACATTTTCAATCATTTTTTTTATCCTCTACCATGACAGTTAAAAAACAATGTCTATGTGATACAGTCCTTGTAAGGAAAAAAATATATTTTAGGATGGAACATATATTTGTTGCTAAGAGTACCCATGAGTTTACCAATAGAAAGGCTGTTAAATAGCTGATTTGGGATGGTAAATATGGACCACGGCAGATTATTATCACCCCACAGTTCCAGATATAACTAGGAGATATCTAAACGCATGTGTTAAGGCGGCATGCCATCCTGCCTAGATCCTTTCCGTGTTCCATCTCTGTACTCCCTATGTGACCCCTGTTGTTGCATGATGTTTTGGACAGGACATGGCAGTGTTTGCTAATCTTATTAGGGTATGCGTCCTGCATCTGAGATAATATTAATATATAGGGGAAGATGATATTTTATCTTTAATACCACAAGACCAGTAACATTGGATACATATTAAGTGTGGCAGTGGATTCTAGAGCATCATTAAATTGTACACATATTCCACCTACAGTACATGTTCCCAGCTCAGTTACCCATTGTATTATGTGCACAACATACCAAAGACTATAAGTTGAGCATGTTCGCTGTCCCGCTCTCCAACCATGTTTGTAGCCACACATATGTACATCCCAGCATCGGTTTTCCTTGTGTTTGAGATCATTAATTTTCCTCCTCGAATCTAAAAACAGAGAAGTTACTGGTATTAAGTGAATGTTCACAAAGATTCCATCTTTGCTAATAAGGAACACAGAAAACGGAACATTACAGCTAATTCCCAGAATGCACTGCCCTTACCGTAATCCTCTCATCTCGGTCACTGATCCTGATGTTATCTTTCTTCCATGAGATGGTGGGTTCTGGGTGACCCCTGGGTGGGATACATTCCATTACTGCTGGTTCTCCTGCAGCTACAACCACATCGTTCGGGGCCTGGCGAAAATCATCCCGTAAAACTGAAAGAGAATACAAGATGTCTTGTCGGGTCAATGGCCTAACTGCAGTTTCTAAAAACGATAATTTAATTAGTTTGGCTGCCACTAGTTTTCTCAAATGAAGAGCTACAGTCATTATAATTATAAAATTATCCTTTTTGTTTAAGCACAGATCCATTATATCAGCCCTTAACACATTTTTTGTAGATTTTAGAAGCCAAACAAACAAATTTAGATTTTAGGAGGCAGCCTAGTTATTTCTAAATCTGCCACATACCACTCAATTTCAAATAATCTATCAATCGCCTAGATTAAAAACCAAGCGCGGACGCACTTGCCATGAATCTGACAGCGCAGTGCCTAATGAGAGCGCCTCTCCGAAATCCGGACACTTTGTATAATTGGCCCGGAGATCATTTGAACGATGTGATTCGACATTTTTTTATGTGATTATCCACACGCTCACAATTAAAAAGAGATTCTGGTCTCTCTGTCTGGGCGTTAAAACCAAAATAACATCAAAAATATATCAAACTATCAGTCAATCCGCAATTACTTTGCTAGATGTTTTTTTTAAATGCTAAATGGGTCATTATTTTAAGGGGCCATTGGCACACACACTGTATATGTGCTTAATAAACAAGGAGTTTTTTTTTTATTCCAAGTTATTGGAATTCCCTTAATGCAAGGGAATGTTTTAAAGGAGCAGCTACAACTTAACAGCTCAAAAAGCAATATCTTTGGCACCAATAGTTTAAAGCAAAAACTTGTCCTTTCTTTACTATTGCAGCTCATTATTACCTGCGCGGATGGCAGAGAGATAGAAAAGCGTTGTGTTCTGATTAGGGGCTCTCCCGCGTATGCTCCCACCTCTCTTGCCCACTGTAAGTATCAACATTCTATCTAAAAGAAAGAACGTTTGGAGGGTTGTAGCTGTAAGGGTGCATTTCCCTTTAAGTATTCAATTTATTATTCTTTTTTAGCAGCTAAACTTGGAAGGAATATATATATTTTTAATTTTTTTTTGCAATTTCTTCAAAACTGCAATTATTGTGAATTTTTAATGAGACACTTATAACGATTGTGGTAGCAGCCAGTTGGAATTTCTGCAATTAAATGTAATTGAATTTTCAATGTCTCTTCTTCAAACTGAGACATATAAAATTATGAGGTTTTTTTTTTTTTAATTCTGAAAATGTATATCACCTCGTTTGGATTCCATCAATAGCAATCATTAAACTTTAAAGGAATATAACTTAACTCGGAATGAGTTGATGGATGGAATGTATGACTATATTAAAGGGACACTCCCATCCAAAAAAATGAAAAGGTTTTACTTAATTTTTATATTTTGTATTGTTGATTTCAGATTTGTCTTTTGTTTTTCTTATGTGACTGTATTTAATAAAATATGTCACTAAAAAACTGTGACTGGGTGCGGCTTTTTTTTAAATTTGTTTGTGTGTTTTTGGGTGCCACCAAATCAATCAGTCAATAAATAGCACACACCGGTTTGGATATTGACATTCAACCGATCAATAAATAGTACACTGATTGCAGACCAAGGAAATCCTTCAGTAACTTCTAAAACATCTGTTAAAACAGAACTAACTAAACATCCAATCCGACCCAGCCTCCATTTTCTCATATTCCTACAAGTTCAATAGACAACGCATTTCACACAAATGCCTAAAAGCAAAGCATAAAGCTATCCCCGGTGTGTTTACACTCAGCTCGGTTGTCATAGACGAGTTCATGCTAATCTCACACAAGTAAATAACTGGGGAGAATTAGCCAATGAGTTACTTGTATCGCAGCGTAAGTTGAAAAAGGAAGCAATCTATTAAACTCAGCCTTTACCACTCGGACTAATACGACCTCAGCTATAATCTAAATTATATTCATTAGTGTATGATTTAATGTTCAATAAAAAAAATACTTCACAGAAGCCGCATATACATTACATATTGAATTCTCTCGGCTCGACTCCCACTGAGTCAAAGATATTTGTTCAGTTCTCCCCCGCACAGTATGGACATATGGTATAAGCAGATATAAAGCATGCAAGATATAAAGGGAATCAACACAGTAAAGGAAGAGAGTATATTTAAAAGAAGAAAAACTACCACAACGAGAGGACATCGTCTTAAATTAGAGGGACAACGATTTAAAAGTAATATAAGGAAATATTACTTTACTGAGAGGGTAGTGGATGTATGGAATAGCCTTCTAGCGGAAGTGGTAGAGGTAAACACAGTGGAGGAGTTTAAGCATGCGTGGGATAGGCACAAGGCTATCCTAGCTATAAGATAGGGAACGGGGGACTAATAAGTATTTGGAAAAATTGGGCAGACTAGATGGGCCGAGTTAATGACGTAAAAGGACGACCTTAATAGATTCCCACCCAGACCATGTCAGAGGGTCAAGGCTTAAAGGAGAAGTTCCACTTAGCTTGGAGAGGTGGGAAGGACTGTCGCTAATTTAGAAGACAGGATAGTGGATAATGAGTGGAAATCTTGCCATCCCAACAAGATTACAGACTAATGTATTCATAGAGCCAGATGTGGAACTGCATAAACTGAAAGAGTGACGACAGGAGCCCATGACGCCAAACATTGCAGTGTGCAGCAGTGGCACAATACCCATATATAACGCTATAGCTAAAGTCGCCTGTGCAGACAATGGATACGCCAAATACTCCATCGGCAGTTTGGGGTATTTTATTAGAGGATAATGTCACAGAAAGTAATCAAGTAATCATTTTAAAACGAGTTCTGCGCGAGAAGTAAAATTGTAACGGTATCGCTTGAGGAGTAACGGGTTGGATAAAATGCAACGTATTTTTAAATAATGCGTTGCGTATCTAAATAGCAAGTGAAATTGCAACAATTTGAGGGAAAATTGAGTAGCAATTTCTTACATTAATCCCAGCAGTTCCAGTTCAGAGGTATTAAGAAGATCTGCGTATGATGCAGTGTAATATAATATGCTGACGAATAAACTTGGAAAGTGCAAACCTAACAAACAATGCTACAAACTGGTGACATCGCACTCTGATTTACAGAAAGACAGATTCATTTAGTTCAAATAATGAAACTGCTGCCTTTTTGCTTTATTGCTCAATTCCCCAGGAAACCTTATTTAATTTGCTAACGGTGGGCTTTGTGGACACAGTTACATGCGCTGGGACCCTTTTACCAAAATTAAACTCATGGAATGGCCACCGGCACAGAGAGTGATGTATGCCTCCACTGACAGATGGTGAACGGTACCTGCCGATAGTCAAGGATTTTATCAAGGAATATTTTTCCTGATCTACCATTAAATGATTCATCTCTTTCCGAAGGCAACGCATGGTTGTAGAGGTACGAACAAAAAAGGGAAATAGTGAAAAGGGAAACTCTCAGTTAAAAATGAATGGATGATGGGGAAACATACATGATGGGTAAAACAAAATATTGTGGGTGCAGGGCAGGGAGCAAGGGGAGAAATCAAATGAGTGGCAGGGAAGAAAATGAGGGAGTGGCAGGGCAGGAAGCTGGGCAGGGGTAGGGCAGAAAGTGAGGGAGTGGTAAGGGCAGGAAGATAAAGGCAAGGCAGGGAAAGTGTGGGTGGCAGGGAAGGAGTTGAGGGAGTGGCAGGACAGGACGGTAAGGGCTGGCAGGAGAGGAAGCAAGGGAAGAAGCGAGGGAATGTAAGGTCATGAATTTAAGGGGTGGCAAGACAGAAAGCTAAGGCACAGCAGGAGAGGAAGATGGGGGGGGTTGCAAAGGTAGGAAGAGGAACATAGGAAGTGGCATGGCAAGTAGCGAGGGATGGACAGGGCAGAAAGCAGGGGAGTGGCGGGGCAGGAAGCGAGGGGGTGCAGTGGAGCAAGTGAAGTAGTGGCAGTGGAGAAAACAAGGAGAATGCAGGGGAGAGAATGAGAGCAGGAAGGAAGGAAGCCAATAATAAGGAAGGAAGCCATTCGCAGGGGAAGGGAGAGAGGCAGTATATCCCTGTTTTGGATTTTGAAGACACGCACAGGGACATGTTTCATTAAGGAAGCA
Source organism: Pelodytes ibericus (assembly GCA_036172795.1). Taxonomy (NCBI): domain Eukaryota; kingdom Metazoa; phylum Chordata; class Amphibia; order Anura; family Pelodytidae; genus Pelodytes; species Pelodytes ibericus. The sequence continues at coordinate 14,850,307 of CM069866.1, read as the reverse complement.
TGCAGCCCTCACAGAAACAATCCAGAAAAATCACACACCTCCTGAAACTAATGATTGTTTCATCCAACCCCCAATATCACAGCCTTATCTAAACATAAGAGGGTAGTGGATGTATGGAATAGCCTTCCAGCAGAAGTGGTAGAGGTAAACACAGTCAAGGAGTTTAAGCATGCGTGGGATAGACACAAGGCTATCCTAGCTATAAGACAGGGGAACGGGGGACTAATAAAAGTACTCCAAAAAAAATTGGCCAGACTAGATGGACCGAATGGTTCTTATCTGCCGACACATTCTATGTTTCTATGTTCCATATCTTTATCAAGAGAGGAACCTCCCAGATCTCCCGGCCACCCTGACTGCGAGATATTTAAATTTCCTGCTGTCACTGTGACCGATCAGTCCTCCTGAGCAAGATACAATAGTTCATTAAAACGTATTAGGAATCTCCCCCCCCGACTGTCCCTTTCCCCTGTCATAGAGCAAAGTCTACCCAGAGTGATTAATCAGGCAGGCTCATTCCTAATGAATAAGACAGAGCTGCAAGCTTTAACCCCACGACAGAGAAATATGGGTTTAATACTCTTTGCAGACCCCACTCATTGGCAAAAAAGGAAAAGGACCAACTGATGATGGAAAATGCCTTACTGGGAATTACCTTTAATGTCTCCATTGTGCTCTAGCTAATTGTCTGCTTTCCAAGAAACCATGTTAAAAATATGCATTAGTATAATGATTCACACTCCACTCGCACTACCCGAAAGCAAACATGTCACTGCAATACAGGGCACGGTGTCGGGGCATCTCTTTGGGGCTTGTCTCCTGAGGCTGGCAGTACAAACTCTGTGCCCCACGGGTGCCAATCCACAACCATGAAATTTACGCACATAGCCTATGTTAGAACAATTTGGGGGTCGGACTATTTTTAGGAGCCAGAGAAACGGAACCTCCATGTTCTATGTAAAAATAAGTTGGACACTTGCAGTCAGGGATTTAGGAGCCATGGCTCCCTGGCTGCTGGGATTTGTCATATGCCTTATGCAATAATGTATGTACGGATAGCAGAGACACCATGAAGGATCTGTGAAGCATACAGTTCTACAATACTAACATAACTATGTGTGCAACCTTATGTTACAGTATGCAATATATTACTGTTTATTATAGCAAAACTGTACAACTTGCAACTTTGCAGAACTACACTCACTACATGAAAGGATTACCCAGGATGCAGTGTCAGCAGCAATGCTATTTAGTGTGAGAAGGAAAATGGCGGCTGCCAGGAAAGGCCAAGACCAACATAGAGTGGCCAGCCCTAATATAGAGTGCAAGTAGCTCTAATACAGAATTGATATTTTTTATACAGAGTGACTTGCCGTAATACAGAGCAGATAGATCTAATTGAGAGGGACTGCTGCTAATATAGTAAGATTAGGTGAGCTCTAACACATCAGAGATTCTGATCTTTAGAAGACACTCCATCAATATTTGTTCGTATCATATGGCACTTCTATACCACAAGCGGTGTCCATAGGAACAACCAATGTCCCCAAAAATACTAACTGAGGGGGCACATACAGGTCCACTGAGGGGCTGTATGGAGCTTTGAATATCTTTTATATATAAACTTTTTAACTCCAAGGCCTCCGGATATATTATTTACATAGTACCAAGAACTAACATAGAGCGCAGTACAAAACGTAAGGTGTGTAAACTAACAGATACACAAAAGGTAGAGATGATTTAATTCAAAGATAATAACACTGATCTCCAAGACTGATACTCAGTATCCCAGTGATGTATAAAATATGCTCCTGTGCATTGTGCAGAGATTGGGGGTGGGGAAGGTTGAAGTTATACATTTGAGGATTGTGTTGTCTTTTTGTTCTTGTAGCGATAGATTACACACGCTGGACTTTCTAACGATACTCTAGAGAAACGAGGGCTGAACGTAAACACTGGAGTCCTGCCAACTGAAGAGCTAAGTACCTCCCTGAGCGACAGACCTCGCCGAGAGGCAATTAATAAGCGGATAGTAGCCGAAGGTTATGTCATAGGGCCACTCCGAGTCCGCTATACAGCCAGTTGATACCTTGAAAAGTCAGCTTCCAAACACAATGTGTGTGAGTGGAGATTTCAGATAATGGGGCCCTTTGTTCTCAGTGTAAATTAGAGTGATAAGCAAGAACCATTTCTGCACCAAAACACCCAACTGTCTTTAATTAAAGGGTGTATTTACTGAAAGCCTGATTCTTATCCTTGCTAATCCGATCCCTTAATGAACTCTACGGCTGATTGTCACAAACTCACGAAAGCCGTCAGCTCTGGTCGAACCGTGTGCCTTTACTCTAAACAGCATTAAAAACGTGTGTTTTACTCTCAACAGAAAATACGATACATTGGGGGTCATGTATAAAAACTCACTGCAAAGTGTTCGGGAGTTTTATTTTAAAAAAGCGCAATAGCCGTTTGTTTTTTTATATATATAGCTGCTCTGGCGCAATGAGCATAGGCACAACCTAAACCTGCGCCATCAGAGTAGATAACGCAGCGAGTACTTGACGCAGTCTTTATACATGCCCCCATTATGTCGGCGTGACGCTGATCTGATCCGCTTACAGGAGCGCAAACTTGACTCTACTGATAATTAGTATTTCTAGCGACTGCCGCCATTTTTAAAAAAAATTCACGCCAAGCATTCCTTTATAAATCCTTCTGTGTCAAAACCTTACAGTTGCAGTACCCCACTCGTCAGTAATGTATAGAAGAACTCTCACCCCTTCTGGAGTAGTTCACATTATGATACCTCCCAACTTTTAAAACTGCTGGATGGGCAGAGGTGCTGCCCCCAGAGGACATAGTGTGTTACTGCAGGCAGCAGAGCACAAATGTGGTACGAGCTGGTTCTAGTATTTTTGGGGTACAATAATATCAATATATAATTTAACAAGGCATAGATTTTAGAATGTCCAATGATTGTATAACGTGTGACTGTGTTCTGTTTTAGTGCATTATAACCTACCATCCAATAAGGTATCCCTGATCTGATCTACACTTTCTACAGAAACAAAGGACAATGTCACCGAATGACTCTAGAAATCTCTTTAATTTGGTAATGCCAGAGCCAACAAGGCATAGTAATAAATTATTAGACCTAAAGATGATATCATGTAACATTGTGGGTGACCGGTTATAAACTCTGAATATTCTTCTGACGGACTATAAAACGATGCTGAAGATACAATTACATGCCTTGCAACAATTTAATGACATTTTTACGTCAAGTCGGCCGACATCCCCATCAATTTCCGAAATCATATATTTCCCAAGAACACATACTCTGATCCTTGAAAGCGACCTCTTGGACGCGTGTTGGCTAATGAGGGGTAATTTGTAGCTTTTGATGTTCCGGCTTGGAGATACAGATTTGGTGCAGCAGCCGGTGAAATAGAGACGTTGTCAGGGGGCCGGCTTGTGTATCCCACTTACCTGGGTCATGTTTGATCTTGGGGCGGCCTCAAAGCCGTATAATTAGAGTAATTCAGAGATTAGCAAACCAACGTCCAAAATTCGGGGCTTTCTTTTACAAATATTTGCCTCAGAAAGCTACAAAGCTTTTTTATACATTTATATATATATATATATATTTTTTTTTTTCTTTTTTTTTTACCAATGCTATTGTTTTACATTTGTATAATTGCATTTTTTCCCGTATATTTATTTATGACATATTGGGATCTATTCACTAAAAGTGAGGTGCAGGTGAGATTAACATTTCCTCAATACTTACCAAATGTAAACTATGCAGGGCTAACGGAGGTCCTCCAGCAGGAGGAAAGCACCAGGTAATAGTTAGGTCCTTGAGATGAAGTGTTTATCTCACCTGGTATTAAATAAAGCACCTAATTGAGCCCTCTATGCCTGTATAGCTCTATCAGAGGGCTGACATTGTGCTCGGAATCTTGGGCCAGATCAAGGAGGATCCGACCCATCTGGCCCAAGATGTCTGTCTCCTGATAGAGCTGCGCAAGCAAAGAGGGCCAAGTATGGTGGTTTAGTTATATTCTTCCATTAAAGAATTTCTATTTAAGATGCCTACACTTGATGCAATCTTTCAGTTAAACATAATTTATTTTTTCACGCTGACGCACCATCTGTAGACAATCTTCCACTCCTAGGGTTGAAGGTTGAGTCCCCAGTCGGGTTGTTGCAGTGCTTCATCTTTCCGAGTCGGATGAAATGAAGACCATTAAATTGGGTAATCGTAACATTCCGGGGGAATATTTGAAAGTGAGATCTTCATGTGCCTATCTTATCATTAGGAAGGATTTCAAACACTTGTGATTAAAAGGAACCAAACAGCAAACTCAAGGCATCCAACTCACATGAATATTTTGGAAATCTGGCAAGCCGCGTAAAACACGTAAAACCGCCCATTGTCCGCGCACGCAAGGAAACCATGCGCCAACAGCACGCAATGAGCAATCACCGTGAGTCCCACGCATTGCATGTAGGAGAAATTGTAAACTCTATACCACAAGAAGTGTTAAGTAGCTTCCCACCTCATTAACAGTATCTACTGCTCCTGCTAATTAATTACGTATTGGAATTAAATAGACAATTGTTATAGCACTATGTGTAATTACGTTTATAGACTTCTAATGTTATAGCACTGTATATATTACAGTGCTCAATTCCCGAGACGTAGTTTGCCAGGCAGGAGTCTCACGGGCCCGATACCCAATCAGCGATATGATTGACTGAGCATCATGGGATATTTAGTTATAAAGAAAGCTTTCCGACAGGTATGTAGTGCAGTTTCCTGCTCTGTCCACCAAGTACAATGGCTGCCTGAGAAGCATTCTCAAAGTAAATCACTCAATTAAAGATTAAATTGTAAAATGTCCAATTACAAATGAACAATTTAAAACACATTTGTGGCTATTCAGTAAAATTCAACAATAGCTCGAGGAGGTTGAATGTGATTTTGAGTTACATTGGTCACCCAAGTTTGGCTTACAAAAAAAAACCTCAGGTTTGTATCTTTTCCATTGAAAGTAATGTGAGGTGAAATGATCAAAGCTGTTTTTGAGACAAGTCAAGATTGGCACCAGAGTTTGACTTAGTCGCAAAAACATCTTCAATCGTTTTGCCTCCCATTACTTTCAACAGGGAAGATTCAAACCTACGTTTCGGGTGCCGAATCTGACTTAGTCTCAAAATCAAAGTTGACCTTCAAAATCGACCCCCTCGAGCTATTCTCGAATTTTACTGAATAGACCCAATTGCCATTTCAAATATAATGACATTACATGAGTTTATTAAAATAAACACCCTACTCTGATATCCTTAAACCCCTTGAGGACCAGCAACGGTCAGGTAAGTCCTGCCTGAGAGGCCATTAGGATTTTAAAAACACATTTAAAAACCAAATATGGTATGAAAAGAAAACCCTACTTTTGCTTTAAAAACAATATACAGATGGAGTGGATACACTAAATGAGAAATATCCAAAAAACAGTTAAACAATACGATTTCTAAAAAATACATCTTGCTCATAAAAGCCCTTCTTCTGGCTCCTAACTTATATGTTTGTTTTAGACAGCGAGGAAGTACTATTTGCTAGGCTTCTAAACTGAACTAGGCCGGCTCCTGATTTGGTCTTGCTCCTAAAGTCTACTCTTATTTGTCAAGCCCTGTAGGGAAAGGACAGGCGTTCTTTTGTCCATTGTAATTCAAATTGGCAATTCCTGATTTCAATGCAATGAACAGGAGCAGCCTGCAAACTTATTTTATTCATAGCCAGGACCCCCCAGGAGAGAAAATCATTATCATCCCCTCTTTGTGAACAATGCACACGCAGGAAAAAAACAACCCAAAATATGAGTAGATTCTTCCTACATAGCAGAATACACCTTATTACAGTACTATGTGATATTACGTTAAATATTCAATTTATCTATTCTATTACTGCATTATATATTAAACACGATATTGTATATTTGTTCAAAACGTTTTTACTATATGCATTTACATTGAATATTCTATTTGCTATCATATTGCTATAAATATATATCTATATATATTAAATATTCTATTATTTTACTATATGAGGTAACATTATGTATTATTTTTGTCTGATATCACATAAAATGACTGTGCTATTTTGCTAAATCTCTATCACTGAATTATTTTCCATTACATAATGAACAGCGGGGCCTTTGTGCTCACCTATAAAAAAAAATCACTATTATATGGTGTGTGTATACATACACACACACACACACACACATACATACACACACACACACACACACACACACACATACATACACATATACACACACACACACACACACACATACACACACACATAAATACATACACATATACACACACACACACACACACACATAAATACATACACATATACACACACACACACACACACACACACACACATACATACACATATACACACACACAAACACATATACACACACACACACACACACACACACACATACATACATACACATATATACACACACACACACACACACATACAGGGTTGTTACTTGCCAATGTTTACAGAAAGATTTGAGTTCATTCCACAGCTAAAAACGACAGTAAAAATATCTAATTCTAAACATTAAAGGTCAGTGATTTGTTCCTCAAGTTACAACGTTAGAAATCTTGCAGCAATCTGCTTTATGCGGGGTCTCAAATGGTAGAAATCTGTTTGCATAGTTTTTTTTATTTTTATGAGGTTGCTTTATAAATAGCTTATTTGTTGTTATCAAATTAAATAGATCATTTTGTTGACTCACTGCTCCAGTTTTTGTAATAAAGAGCTGTAATAGAGAGTGAGGACTAATAACATAGATAGAGGTTGAATGATGGAAATGTCCCCCCATAATCAGAACTAGCCTATAATAACCACTATTTCAAGAGTATTTGGTGATGCTGACCTTTAACCCAAATATCTATTAGTAGTAATATTCCATTATGACTTTGAACATTCTATTTCTGTGCTGAATCTTCGCTGTATAATTTATTTGTGAAAATGTATGCTTGGTAACAAGGTTTCTCATCTCTAGGATGCCGGGGATCAGTTGTCATGGAAAGGTCATCCGAGATATAAATATTACCTCTGGATCAATATCCTGCATTGTTACAGAAAGAAGCCTTCGTTAGAGACTAACCAACAGATGGATGCAGGGGCCCAATGGGGCCCCACGGGTACAGTACATGTTTCTTTGAATGCTATAGCCATATTGGGTAAAAAGGCAGCAATTCACTGAAACATGAGGCGGGCTGAGGAATTCCTTCAGGGCTTACAAAACCAGAGACAGTGTAACAAACCAAAATAATATAAAGCATTGGCAGCAAACACTCCAATATAATCAAACCAAATACCCCTATGTAATTTAACAAAAGGACAACAAACACCCGAATATAATCTATCCCAACACCCCATTGTAATCTAACAGAGGACCACCAACACCCCAATACAATCTAACAAGGACAGTAAACACCCCAATAATATCTAACCCAAAACCCCCAATGTAATCTAACACAAGGACAGCCAACACCTTAATATGATCTAACCCAACACCCCAATACAATCTAACACATGAAAAGCCAACACCCAAACATGATCTAACCCAACACCCCATTTATTATAAGAGAGGACAACCAACACCCCCACATAATCTAACACAAGGACAGCGAACACCCGAATATAATCGAACCCAACACCCCAATGTAATCTAACAGAGGACAACCAGCACCCAAATACAATCTAACAGAGGACACCCAACACCCCAACACAATCTAACAGAGGACAACCAACACCCCAATACAATCTAACAGAGGACAACCAACACCCCCACATAATCTAACACAAGGACAGCAAACACCCGAATATAATCTAACCCAACACCCCATTGTAATCTAACAGAGGACACCCAACACCCCAATACAATATAACAGAGGACACCCAACACCCCAATACAATCTAACAGAGGACAACCAACACCCCAATACAATCTAACAGAGGACAACCAACACCCCAATACAATCTAACAGAGGACAACCAACACCCCCAATACAATCTAACAGAGGACAACCAACACCCCAATACAATCTAACAGAGGACGACCAACACCATAGCTCTGGCACAGCAACACACAATAACAGATCATTCAGGAAGAGCGGCACACAATGCAAAGCACTCCAGAACAGCGACACACAATGCAGAGCACTCCAGAACAGCGGCACACAATGCAGAGCACTCAAGAACAGTGGCACACAACGCAGAGCACTCCAAAACAGCAGCACACAATGCAGAGCACTCCAAAACAGCAGCACACAATGCAGAGAGCTCTGGAACAGCAGCAAACAATGAGGAGTACTGAAATATTTATGTGTAAAAATATAATACTTTATCATAATTGCCAAAACACAAATAAAAATGCAACTAAATATAATAAAATCACACTGTCTGTATATGCTATATACTGCTATATGGCCATACATTTACTGACTGGGTATATGTGTTTGCTTGGCTCAAACATCATGCAATCCTGTCTGAATTAATGCACCCGGCACCTGCAGAGGTTCTGCGCAGTAAAAATAAATGAAATTGATTGACTGTGTGAATGAAAATCAAACAGACCCTGTGAGGGGTCCAGGTCTCAATGAGGTAATCCAGACACGTGCTCCCTCTGACCTGCTCCTTTCTACTCAAGCCAGAGCTCTATTGTCAGCTACTCTGTCTCTCTGGAAAACAATACCTGCAGCAACATCAAAGAAGGCAAAGCCTTTCACAGACAAGCGGGGTCTTGTCTGCAGAGTATTGGATAGTGCTGCTGGAGGGCATGCTTTCTGAAATCCCCCACATGGATAATCTCTGTGCAGGAGCAAAAATCAAACCACAATTGGCTGGTTTTACATCTCATAAAACGCCAGTTCTACAGCAAGTGAAATAAGGGATTTGTCTCTAGATTGTGGACTTTTTTTGCAATGTCCCTGTAAATTTTGTACTGCTATATAAGTATCAGTGTCTTTTTCAGGCATAAAGATCTGCTTTAGCTAAAACATGCAGGAGATTTAATTAATAAAGAAACTAAGTGCCCATTATAATAATGGCTGGGTTTGTACATTTAGGTGGACAGACATCAATGATATATAGGGGTATTTCTGTAAAGTAAGGTACTACGATGATATTTGTAAAACATTGTGGGCACAAATTAACTTACATTTCGTTGAAAGATTGCATCTAGTATAGATGTTTTAAACAGATGTACTTACCGTTTAGAATCTTGGGATGGATCTTAGTTTATCTGATCCAAGATTCTAAACATGTCAGCCCCCTGATAGAGCTAAACACTGCAAAACAGTGGACAAAACGGGACAGTTTTTTTTTATCTAAAGTTGTCTTTTAAAAAAAAAACCTGTGGTGTAAGTAACGGTTATTCCTTAATTATCATTGTGCAATATTTTGTGGATAAATATCTTGGCTTCACCAAGAGGAAATGTCTCTATGAAAAAAAAAAATCGATATGTTATTAAGCCAGTTCTTCTCTCCTTGGAAAGTTTCTCCTCTATACCAGTAAGTCATTTCCATACACTTGGCAGATACAGAGATAGTGCACTTAGGGGCAATGTGAGGTCTCAAAATAAATGAGAGTGATACCATTCTCTGGAACAGGGGTGACTTTGTCTGGTGTAAAAGCAGATCCCCCCTTCCCCCCTGTATCACATGAGCTTTACCGCAGGGGTAACTAAATTAAAATATCAAAAAGAAAGCTCTGCCATCCGATATCACCAATTAAACAAAACTGAAATTATTTGTCATGCCTCCGTCATTATATTGCGAAAGTAAGACATTCAGAGACAGTTTGTTTCTCCGACAAACGTGTTTTATATTAGAAAACAACTCCTGACAGACGATCATGAACATAATCTCACCCCAGAGAGGAACCAAGCTCAATCCATCCAAATGCAAATTCAGATCTTCTGCCACTGGAAGGGTAAATGGTACACAATAATCTTTCGCTTATTCCTGCTACCAACAAGAGGTCATCTTCTTGACCTTGAGTTCCACGAGGTTCTAGAAGTAGATCCAGTAACATTACATCCAGTGATCTCTCCTCACTTTCCCTCGTAATCACCCAACACATATAGTTAGCTGTTTTGTACCATGGCAAGGATGTGTACACACAATGTTGTAGTAAAAGCATGGAAGGCTCCCTAGATAGAGCTAGATAGCTCCAGCATCTTGGTTTAATAGTGTCATCAGTGTAGGGTGAGCATGTGGATTGACTGGGACAGGCCCCTATTTTGAACAAATGTCGCTTGTCCCAGACATCACTGATCCAGGACAATACAAAGACTCAGTATAGTGTCTGCCCCAGGTCTTTTAGGAGCAGGAGTCACATTTGTAACTGATAGAGAGCTGTCCCCCCCTGATCGTTGGCTATAGTGATACCTGCAGGACTGTGCCTCTTCCAGCACTCAACTGCTGCCGTCACTCATCTGGGGAAGAGCCAATCACAGAGGAGCACAGGGATGTGAGTTCACATCTTTGCCCCACAAGTTCAGCACACTATAGGACTGACCTAAGTAGCCACTACCATTGATAAAATGATTAGCCAGGAATGAGTCGTATGGAGGGAAGCTTACAGTAAGCTTTTCTTTCTAAACCCCCTGTGGATGTGGAAAATCATTTCCAGGATGCTCAATCAGCATCATGGGAACCTAGGATGGCCGGGCATTTTGAGAGGTGCAGTTCACAGCTGGCCTCAGTCACTTAAATTCTGTTAATTAAATTCCAGTATCTTTTTAGTTTTTGCCTGGCTCAGCCTCATGAGAGTTGTAGTTAACGGCAAAATAAGTGACAGACCTTAGCAGCGAACTACACAACCCATGCTGCGCAGCCAGCCAAAACTCACCTATGATGCTTTCTGAGAAGCATTAGGAAAGGCAGCCAACAGCAGCTTTGTACTTTAGTATCATCCATCGGTGAAGTAAGTGTCCCTGAACAGCAGAAAGGAAATGTGGTCATCAGGAACAGGACAGACAATCTATATAATAAACTCAATCTAATCAAAACATCTCAGTTAGAAATAGCACATAAAAATAATCCTCATCATTCACCCAAAATACCTAGTCAGTTGTTTTGAACCATGGAAAAGATGTACAGACAATGGTTTGCAGAGCCTCTCTTTCTGTTGCTGCCAATTTAATTCAATTTTTGGGTTTGATCCTTTTTTCCAATCCAACTATTTGTCAGCTCTGCCAGAAACATGTGTGTGCTGCTTGGTTTATATGCTGCAGGACCACGGAGCGAACTAACAAAAGTGACAAGACCTCGAAAAAATCTCCACTGTTTGCGAGAAGATTAGTGAGCACATGGTGTACTATTTTTGAAGGAATTCTCTTTTCCCCAGAAGTTTAATGTGGGGTCTGTGGGGGTTACTTGTGCCACAAGGTATACTGTGGTTAGAGTCAAACTTTTTTTTACCATTTCCTATTCTTATTTCCTATACTGTTTCTATTGTGTTTCCTATTCTGGATGTATTATTGTACACTGTGCACAATGTGCCCCACAGCCCCCCACCCCCCCCATGATCCCTCCCCCCCCCCTTCCCCTGGAACCCTCCACAAGGTCTTTCATGAATTTTCATGATGATTTTCAGCTGCTATCCTAAGGTTGAAGGGTCAGCAATGTCTGTCCACCTCCTGAACAGCCTGTGAACTAGCTCCGTCCCTGCGGGGGTCTGAATTGGAAGAGAAACAGCAGGTTCCCCCCAAAGAGCGAGCGCTAAGTGCTTCCCCTGTGACCCGGAGTTGCACTGTCATGGGTTGCCCTCTGTGTTAGTCCTGACTGTGCAGTAACCCAGCAAGCTAGTCTGGATACAAGGATTGCTATCATTTATTTACAAATATCTGATGTATTCCTTGAAACTGGGCACAAAATCTAAACTCCAGCTAAATAAAATAAGGACAATAAAAAAGCAGATGGGCGCGAAGGAGTGGGTACCTTAAATAAAACACACAGTATAATAGTGCAATATTGCCTCTATAAAATAGTATAAAAGAAGATATAAGTGGATGCACTCACAAACATACGTGAGTGTCAATCAGATCAGCTGAAAACTTGTGGGTCCATAAAAACAGCTTTAATAATTCTGAAATAAAATGAAGAAATATACATGTGCAGGACCAGGGTGTAACATATGCTAGCCCCTAGCACTGGAAAAACTCACAGAGTAGTAGATATAAAAAGTCGTTGTAAAAGTGATATGGCTGTTCCTGCGGTCACAAGCGGAGCTGGACTCCAAATAGGTCGTGGGAGATGCAGCGCTGGAACAGTGGTAGCCTTTACGCGTTTCTCCGTGTGTGGCACGGTGCAGCCTTCTGGAGCACTCCGAAATTCTCAAATACAGTGACAATAAAAAAGCAGATGGGCGCGAAGGAGTGGGTACCTGTAGCAGGACTGACTGGGAAATGGAGAAAGCAAAAGGCTGCACCGTGCCACACACGGAGAAACGCGTAGAGGCTACCACTGTTCCAGCGCTGCATCTCCCACGACCTATTTGGAGTCCAGCTCCGCTTGTGACCGCAGGAACAGCCATATCACTTTTACAACGACTTTTTATATCTACTACTCTGTGAGTTTTTCCAGTGCTAGGGGCTAGCATATGTTACCCACTGGTCCTGCACATGTATATTTCTTCATTTTATTTCAGAATTATTAAAGCTGTTTTTATGGACCCACAAGTTTTCAGCTGATCTGATTGACACTCACGTATGTTTGTGAGTGCATCCACTTATATCTTCTTTTATACTATTTTATAGAGGCAATATTGCACTATTATACTGTGTGTTTTATTTAAGGTACCCACTCCTTCGCGCCCATCTGCTTTTTTATTGTCACTGTATTTGAGCATTTCGGAGTGCTCCAGAAGGCTGCAGTGAGTGTGGTACCGCAAGTATCCAATTTTTATTCTGCACTAGGTTCACTTTACACAAATCACCTTTGTTTGCACCAAATAAAATAAGGACCCTGGAGCTTCTAAACTACAGAACATTTCTAGCATTTGAAAAAGAAGGAGTTTTATGGCAAATAATCTAGATAGTATGGTCCTTGTGGACTGGGAAGTTTTATAGTGCAGGGTCTGATTCAGCAGCCAACACTGCTGGGTAATAATGCATTCTGTATGTGTTACTGTAACACTGCTGGGTAATAATGTATCCTGTATGTGTTACTGTAACACTGCTGGGCAATAATGCATTATGAATGTGTTACTGTAACACTGCTGGGTAATAATGCATTCTGTATGTGTTACTGTAACACTGCTGGGTAATAATGCATTCTGTATGTGTTACTGTAACACTGCTGGGTAATAATGTATCCTGTATGTGTTACTGTAACACTGCTGGGCAATAATGCATTATGTATGTGTTACTGTAACACTGCTGGGTAATAATGCATTCTGTATGTGTTACTGTAACACTGCTGGGTAATAATGCATTCTGTATGTGTTACTGTAACACTGCTGGGTAATAATGTATCCTGTATGTGTTACTGTAACACTGCTGGGCAATAATGCATTATGTATGTGTTACTGTAACACTGCTGGGTAATAATGCATTCTGTATGTGTTACTGTAACACTGCTGGGTAATAATGCATTCTGTATGTGTTACTGTAACACTGCTGGGTAATAATGCATTCTGTATGTGTTACTGTAACACTGCTGGGTAATAATGTATCCTGTATGTGTTACTGTAACACTGCTGGGCAATAATGCATTATGTATGTGTTACTGTAACACTGCTGGGTAATAATGCATTCTGTATGTGTTACTGTAACACTGCTGGGTAATAATGCATTCTGTATGTGTTACTGTAACACTGCTGGGTAATAATGCATTCTGTATGTGTTACTGTAACACTGCTGGGTAATAATGCATTCTGTATGTGTTACTGTAACACTGCTGGGTAATTATGTATCCTGTATGTGTTACTGTAACACTGCTGGGCAATAATGCATTATGTATGTGTTACTGTAACACTGCAGGGGTAATAATGCATTCTGTATGTGTTACTGTAACACTGCTGGGCAATAATGCATTATGAATGTGTTACTGTAACACTGCTGGGTAATAATGTATTCTGTATGTGTTACTGTAACACTGCTGGGTAATAATGTATCCTGTATGTGTTACTGTAACACTGCTGGGCAATAATGCATTATGTATGTGTTACTGTAACACTGCAGGGGTAATAATGTATCCTGGATGTTTTACTGTAACACTGCAGGGGAAATAATGTATCCTGTACGTTTTACTGTAACACTGCAGGGGTAACAATGAATCCCTGCAGTATTGCATCCCTGCAGTATTGCAGGGGTAATACTGTGACTTATTACTAGAATTTTGCAGAGGTAACACTATGTTTTATTATTGGAGTATTGCAGAGGTAACAGTGTGTCTTATTATTGGAGTATTGCAGAGGTAACAATGTGTCTTATTATTGGAGTATTGCAGAGGTAACACTGTGTCTTATTATTGGAGTATTGCATAGGTAACAATGTGTCTTATTATTGGAGTATTGCATAGGTAACAATGTGTCTTATTATTGGAGTATTGCAGAGGTAACACTGTGTCTTATTATTGGAGTATTGCAGAGGTAACACTGTGTCTTATCATGGGAGTATTGCAGAGGTAACACTGTGTCTTATCATGGGAGTATTGCAGAGGTAACACTGTGTCTTATTATTGGAGTATTGCAGAGGTAACACTGTGTCTTATTATTGGAGTATTGCAGAGGTAACACTATGTCTTATTATTGGAGTATTGCAGAGGTAACACTGTGTCTTATTATGGGAGTATTGCAGAGGTAACACTATGTCTTATCATGGGAGTATTGCAGAGGTAACACTGTGTCTTATCATGGGAGTATTGCAGAGGTAACACTATGTCTTTTTATTGGAGTATTGCAGAGGTAACACTTTGTCTTATTATGGGAGTATTGCAGAGGTAACACTATGTTTTATTATTGGAGTATTGCAGAGGTAACACTATGTCTTATCATGGGAGTATTGCAGAGGTAACACTGTGTCTTATTATGGGAGTATTGCAGAGGTAACACTATGTCTTATCATGTGAGTATTGTAGAGGTAACACTGTGTCTTATCATGGGATTATTGCAGAGGTAACACTGTGTCTTATCATGGGAGTATTGCAGAGGTAACACTAAGCCTTATCATGGGAGTATTGCAGAGGTAACACTGTCTTATCATGGGAGTATTGCAGAGTTAACACTATGTCTTATTATTGGAGTATTGCAGAGGTAACACTATGTCTTATCATGGAAGTATTCCAGAGGTAACACTGTGTCTTATTATTGGAGTATTGCAGAGGTAACACTCTGTCTTATCATGGGAGTATTGCAGAGGTAACACTGTGTCTTATTATTGGAGTATTGCAGAGGTAACACTGTGCCTTATCATGGGAGTATTGCAGAGGTAACACTATGTCTTATCATGTGAGTATTGCATCCTTTAATGCATTAAGTGAGAAAATACATGATTTCAGAGAATTGAAGTGATGTCAATGTAACTGTCCAGAAACACAATGTTGCTGTTAATTTCATTGTAGATCATGACATTTTGATTGCGCCCTTTAGCTGGAATCCTTTTCTTTAATTAAATTAAAAAAAAAAAAAAAGCCATTTTCCTTGGAACAAACAAGGAGTGGGAATCTGTCAGATACTAACGTAGTTACCGGCAGGACAATGAACACAAGGCCTGCTCTCCGGCCCTGAAATATAATTTACTAAATCCATCGAGTCAGAAGCAGAGCATGAAGCCAAATCGAGCATGAGCCTCAACGCACACAGCTCGCCCCCTCTCCCCCCGTCTTCCAATGCGTTCACCACCTCCAAGAGTTTAACACATTGACTGTGAAGTCTTAATCTAATTAATGCATGACTTGTAATCTGACTGCGACTTAATGATATCGATAACATCCGCAAATCTTCCAAAGAAAGGGGATTACTTTAATCTAATAAAATAAAAACCTTTTCAAAAGACCTAACAGGGGGGCAACTGCTTCCATTATGATCCCTCTAATTAGCCCACTTGAGTCACGGACACTGCCGATAAAAGAGCTACTCTAAGAAACTGTCCACGGCAGTGCTGCTGCTCTGGGCTATAACTCTCATCACACTCAACCAACCAGCCATAAAATGAGGCACTACAATATTCATTTATTTATACCACAGGTAGGCTGTGCCTGGGCACATTGTTTGCGGATTTATTGCACACATTTCCTGGGATGAGCACGATGGGAGTTGTATAACCCAGTTCCAGCCTGGTTTGTCCAAAAAAGAGCACAGTTTATTCTGGGGAGACAATAAATCACACAGCATCAAACAGAGGTGTCCAAATAGTGGCGTGTGGCAGCTGCGAGATGTCCACAAATGGCTGAATTGAACCCCTGCTGTGTCAGAAGTCACCAGGAGAATCCTTTACTTATTTATTTGTTGTTCTTTTACCAAGATGTACAGTATTTAGAAATGTAAGTTCCCTGTGCCTTGTAGCAGCCCATTGCTAATTATCTCTTAAGGTCCTAGAGATCAAATAATTAAGAAAGCCCCCAGTATTATGGTTATTTCATGGGATTTCTTGGCAAATCCTAGAAGGTGTATAGTGTTTCATGAATGTGTTACTTGGCACATTCCGGAGTGTAATCACGCCTGCGAAAGAGACAACAATACTATATACGGATTTGAGTAACAATTTAATACCGTTAAATCTATTTGACTTTCACCTCCATGTTATTAACAGGAGACTCCACAGACACATTTTAAAACACATTTCCTTGCAATTCTACTAACACAATGTGTAGATCATAGATGTCCAACTGTGGCCCCCAGCTGTTTCAGGTCTACATCTACCATAATTCCCTGCTATTCTAGTAGGGAATTGTAGTTCTGCAGCACTCTGCTTATTCAGGAGAGCCCAGAACCCTCAGCTCAGTTCATTGATATACCCTTCTTATTCAGGAGAGCCCAGAACCCTCAGCTCATGCCATTAATACACCCTCCTTATTCAGGAGAGCCCAGAACCCTCAGCTCATGTCACTGATACACCCTGCTTACTCGGGAGAGCGCAAAACCCTAAGCTCATGTCACTGATACACCCTGCTTATTCAGGAGAGCCCAGAACCCTCAGCTCATGTCACTGATACACCCTGCTTATTCAGGAGAGCCCAGAACCCTCAGCTCATGTCACTGATACACCCTGCTTACTCGGGAGAGCGCAAAACCCTAAGCTCATGTCACTGATACACCCTCCTTATATGGGAGAGCCCAGATCCCTCAGTTCATGTCACTGATACACCCTGCTTATTCAGGAGAGCCCAGAACCCTCAGCTCATGTCACTGATACACCCTGCTTACTCGGGAGAGCGCAAAACCCTAAGCTCATGTCACTGATACACCCTGCTTATTCAGGAGAGCCCAGAACCCTCAGCTCATGTCACTGATACACCCTGCTTATTCAGGAGAGCCCAGAACCCTCAGCTCATGTCACTGATACACCCTCCTTATATGGGAGAGCCCAGATCCCTCAGTTCATGTCACTGATACACCCTGCTTATTCAGGAGAGCCCAGAACCCTCAGCTCATGTCACTGATACACCCTGCTTATTCAGGAGAGCCCAGAACCCTCAGCTCATGTCACTGATACACCCTGCTTATTCAGGAGAGCCCAGAACCCTCAGCTCATGCCATTGATACACCCTGCTTATTCGGGAGAGCCCAGAACCCTCAGCTCATGCCATTGATACACCCTCCTTATTCAGGAGAGCCCAGAACCCTCAGCTCATGCCATTGATACACCCTCCTTATTCAGGAGAGCCCAGAACCATCAGCTCATGCCATTGATACACCCTCCTTATTCAGGAGAGCCCAGAACCCTCAGCTCATGCCATTGATACACCCTCCTCATTCAGGAGAGCCCAGAACCCTCAGCTCATGTCACTGATACACCCTGCTTATTCAGGAGAGCCCAGAACCCTCAGCTCATGTCACAGATACAACCTCCTTATTCAGGAGAGCCCAGAACCCTCAGCTCATGCCATTGATACACCCTGCTTATTCAGGAGAGCCCAGAACCCTCAGCTCATGTCATTGATACACCCTGCTTATTCAGGAGAGCCCAGAACCCTCAGCTCATGCCATTGATACACCCTGATTATTCAGGAGAGCCCAGAACCCTCAGCTCATGTCACTGATACACCCTGCTTATTCAGGAGAGCCCAGAACCCTCAGCTCATGCCATTGATACACCCTGATTATTCAGGAGAGCCCAGAACCCTCAGCTCATGTCACTGATACAACCTCCTTATTCAGGAGAGCCCAGAACCCTCAGCTCATGCCATTGATACACCCTGCTTATTCAGGAGAGCCCAGAACCCTCAGCTCATGCCATTGATACACCCTGCTTATTCAGGAGAGCCCAGAACCCTCAGCTCATGCCATTGATACACCCTGATTATTCAGGAGAGCCCAGAACCCTCAGCTCATGCCATTGATACACCCTCCTTATTCAGGAGAGCCCAGAACCCTCAGCTCATGCCATTGATACACCCTGCTTATTCAGGAGAGCCCAGAACCCTCAGCTCATGTCACTGATACACCCTCCTTATTCAGGAGAGCCCAGAACCCTCAGCTCATGCCATTGATACACCCTCCTTATTCAAGAGAGCCCAGCTGTTGGCATCAAACTAAGCTCTTGTTTGTTTTCTTTCCAATTAGTGGGTACTTTATCTGACAAATGGATCACGCTGCTTCTGCCAGATGATTCTGATCAAATGCAGCACAAGCTAATGGAGAGGAGGAGACCCATATATCACAAGCACATCTTACATATTATATTAACTCTTACTGTGCACAGTACGGTAATCTTTCTGTATATCTCCATATAACTATTTGTAGTGTATTTCCATTGCACATTATTGGGTCTACTCAATAAAGACAGAATTGAATGGAACTGAGATGGGAGTTTCAAACTTAAGGCCAAAGTTGAGTTGGTAACATACTCCCATTCAGCTGCACTGGAGCCGAAGTCTCCAACTCTGGTACTTTGGTCTAAAGTTTTAAATTCCCCTCTCATTTCCCTGCAATTCTCTCTTTATTGAGTAGACCCTTATATTTTAAGAATTCCACACATACAGCTATACACCTGGTGGACAAAACTAGGGGACACGCTCTCTGTACAGAATCCTGCGTAAGGCAAACTAGCGGACACGCTGTCTGTACAGAATCCTGGGTAAGGCAAACTTGCCGACATGCTGTCTGTACAGAATCCTGGGTAAGGCAAACTAGCGGACACGCTGTCTGTACAGAATCCTGCGTAAGGCAAACTAGCGGACACGCTGTCTGTACAGAATCCTGCGTAAGGCAAACTAGCGGACACACTGTCTGTACAGAATCCTGCGTAAGGCAAACTAGCGGACACGCTGTCTGTACAGAATCCTGCGTAAGGCAAACTAGCGGACACGCTGTCTGTACAGAATCCTGCGTAAGGCAAACTAGCGGACACGCTGTCTGTACAGAATCCTGCGTAAGGCAAACTAGCGGACACACTGTCTGTACAGAATCCTGCGTAAGGCAAACTTGCGGACACACTCTCTATTCAGACACCTGGGTAAGGCAAACTTGCAGACATGCTCTCTGTACAGACTCCTGGGTAAGGCAAATTTGTGGACAAGCTCTCTATACAGACTCCTGGGTAAGGCATTTTAACTTTTGTACACACAGACTCCAGCCAAATGTGAGCTAGCTGAGTGACATAAGCAAACTTGCAGACACGCTCTCTGTACAGACTCCTGGGTAAGGCACACTTGCGGACATGCTCTCTGTACAGTCTCCTGGGTAAGGCGCACTTACAGACACGCTCTCTGTACAGACTCCTGGGTAAGGCATTTTGACTTTTGTACACCCAGACTCATGCCAAATGTGAGATAGCTGAGTGACATAAGCAACAGAAGCTTAAAAATTAAAGCACTTCTACTTAAAATGCCTACACTTCATGCAATCTTTCAATTAAAACAGAATCCCTGAGGAAAGATTCTATATATATATATATTATATATATACCTGCCATGTGAGCGCTGTATCACACAGCTCCCTGATTGGACAGATTAATGGCATGGACGCACACCTGTAGTTTTACATGTTGGGATTCCTGGCACCTCTCTGCAAAGACAGCTTGATAAACAAACCAATGAACAGGATTTAATCATCCTGAAAATGGGCTTTTGGAGAGGCCCCTTCTGTATCTCATTCCACCCCCCCAGCAAGAGCATCCCCCATCACAATGAATAATTTCAAATGGTCAGTGAAGTGGGCCGTTTGTAATGTGCACTGGCCTGGTATACTTTGACATGGATAATGTTTTGTACTGACCCAGATGCTGTGATCGGAAGAGTCCAGTAAAACATTGCTTGCAAAGCAAATACCCCATGGGTATTACATATCACTAGAGCCTTGCCTGGCATATTTATTGTACACAACCTTCCAAAATGTATCTAAAATATACTTTCCAACAATCCCCATGAGATGCCTGTCAGGAAATTCCTAATTACAAATCATTTCAACCAAACCTTGATTGTCATAAACTTCTAACCCCCCCCCCCCCCCCCCCCTCAGCTGTTTCTGGACTGCAATTACCATAATTCCATAATGTTTGGGGATTATAGGGTTTGTACTTCCTCAGCAGCTGGAGGGCCGCAGTTGGGCAGCATTACTTGGCCCCCAGGCTCCCGAGGGTTAAAAGGAAAGCTACGCAGGGCAGACTTCTTGTTGAACCACTTAAGTCTTTATTCGTGTAAGAGGGGAATGCAAGGAATTGACAAGGGAATTTCAAACTTGAGGCTAAAGTAGCCAAACTGGAGAATGTTTCCAACTCGGCTGCTTTGGCCTTAAGTTTGAAATTCCCTTGTTAATTCCCTCTTTTTATAATTAAATCTCTAAGAGTCTTCCTCTCACTTTTCTTGCACCTGCATTGTATACCGAATGAGCACACCTCATAGACTGCACAGTAAAGTAACACAATATTGTGACTAAAACCCCCAAAAACTGGAATCCCTGCAATCTGGCCCCATGTCATTAACACATCCCAATATGCAGAGCAGATAAGAGGAACCAATCAATCAGAGCAAGAGCGTGTAAGTGACAGCAGCCCCGGCTATCTATCACAGTCCTGCTTTACAGAAACACCTGCTCTACCAGATTCTCCATAATTCAAGCAAACAGACACCAAAATGTCAGGATGACTTATTTACCTTTAAATGTAATCTGAGAGCCGGATCTATAGCTCAGGGGTTTGTCATCCTATATTGGCAAATCTTACAAATGACTAACTAGCCAAACTGCGCCACCTTGACTGTCCCTGTAAGATTATATATTGCTTGATTTTGTCATTTTGTAATATATGTGTATCCTGAGGCCTAACAGTAAAAAACACGGTTTCCGGGCGTTTGGTTTTTTTTTACATTTTTGCCCTGGATTTTATTTTTTCCTGTATTGCCACAATACGCGGCTTAAGAGGGTGGGGGGGGGGTTAAGTTATTATCATTAGGTGGTGTATGGTTTATATCCAGATCATAATGTGAATTCTCCATTAAAGAATGTAAGGGTCAAAGCTCCCTGAATTCTGGGCAATTACTGCATCTGCTGGGGGGGGGGGGGGAGAAAGATCTTTGTTTACTGGGGTCTGTCCCGGTGAGATCACAGATAACAAAAGTCACAGATGTTAAAGCATTCATTAACCCAACACCTGTTGGCGACACATTTTGGTTTAAGTGGGACCCAGAGCAAACAAAAACATAAACACTGCTGAAGGAGGGCAGCTTTTTGCGGCAGTGAGAAGCTGATACAACGGAGATTAAATAATTAAATAGATAATCAGTTATGAGAGTCAATGCGTGGACTGCATACTGACCCTAACAAGGTGTAAAATCTCAGACAAAAATTATAATAATAATAATAATAATTGAATAGATAATCCGTGACCAGAGTCATTGTCTGGACTGCATACTGAACCTAACAAGGAGTCAAATTTCAGACTAGTGTTGTGAATACCACGGATGAGAGGGGTCACTAACCTCCCCCTGGAAAAGATCACCAATTTTTGTTTCGTTTGGGGAGATTTCTCAAAAACAGCCGAGCAAACCCTCTTGCGTGGGTACATATGACCCCTCTGCCACTCCTTGTTTCGAGCCACAGTGTCGGGTGTAAGGTCATATCTATAGCAGGATCTCAATACCTATGCAAATGGTCTTCTAGGTACATCCCCTCTTAGGCCAACGAGGCAAGACCAATTAGAAAGGGGAACAATTATGACATAATTTTTCTGGTGTGGTAAGCTGGCCCATGGTGAATACTATACATATAGATCTAGGTGCCTGTCAGTACTCACACAATTAATACAAAAATAGTGAAGCAGTTAAAGGTAAAGGAATAAAAAAAAATAAACCCACAGGTCACATTTCAACATAATGCTATCATTATCTGCTAATATTATGCTGAGGGAGGGATGAAAAGGGGGTTTTGTTTAATATATTGTAGCACTAATTAGCATAATTCGAAATAATGTATGGCAATTTCCAGAAAGGGAATAAAATAACCATGGAAACAATACCTCTGTTGAAGACAACAAGAAATGTTAAACATATTTATTATCACTTTGTCTCCAGCATACCTTAAAAAATAAAAAATAAAGTACTATTGCTGTTTGTTATGTATGTATTACGGCAAATGTAACTATGTTGCTGACGCAGTATTTAAACTATTTCTTTCAAATATTAGATCATTTTGGGCACCTGTAATAATTTACAAACTGCTGTAATAAATACAATAACTTAGTTGAGACATGGGTTTTTCCAAATCTAGAATCTTATTCTATCCCTCATACATGGGGGACCTTTACAAGGTTGATCCCATTTGTAAACGACTGTCTCTCTCTGCACCAGCAGTGCGAGACCTCCTCTCCTTTCGGACCCCTATCAGATGAGCGGGGCAAGACAGTTTCCCAACCAGTTCTGCCTCAGCTCTGAGACTGGGCTGAGAGTAAACCCACATCTATCTGTAAAGAAACACGTCGGGTTAACTTGGGATAAGGGGACACCTTTATTAAACCTTGCTTCCTCTAAAGAATCAAGGGTTAAAAAAAAACACGAAAACACTTCATTATCCTTTAAAAAAGCACCAACGTGTTGTGGCCAACAAAATATGTGATCTAATTATTATTTAAGAATTTTGCCGCAGGTGGCTTACGAAAAATGTAGCTTTTTGCGCTTCACCGTATTTGATTACAAATCTCTGACTTTCTGGCGTGGTCTGCCCTGCTCCACAATTTACAAGAACCACGAACGCAAATTAGCGAATGTGTTTTTTTTTTAAATATCTATAACACCCATTGATACAGCTTTTTATATACATGATACAGATAATAATATGATTAAAGAAATTGAAGACATAGAAACAGCCCCATCGTCACATAGAGTAACCCCCAAAGTCTTTATTTTCAGGCACTTGTCTGGAACACCTGATCCTTCCAACGGGCAGATTAGATATGTCCTTTACATTGCCCTATCCTCCAATTAGGAATTACCAGCAGGTCTTCTTCAATTATAATTACCCTGCGCCACCATGTTACCGTGGTAACCAGGAATCAGAGGTATACTTAATAAAACAACCCAAAAAAAAAAAACACAAACATCCAATTACTTGGATACACATTGACTATTTTTCTTTCTGTCACCCAGGTAAGTAAAAATATACAAACCTTGTATCACTGCTGAGCAAATAACAGAATAACGAAGCTGTTTGTAGTCATTCAATAGCTCAGTCTATTCAGATAATGCCTTATGGCTAATGAACTCCCATGTGTAAAAGTCCTGGTTTCCTAACTCAGTACAAGACAAGTCAAACATTGAAAATGATCTGTACATCGAATTGGCAGAATTGCAAGCAAATGTCTAAATTAAAAGAACAATGTGTTTAAAGGAGTTCTATGGAGTCTCCTGCTTATGACATCACGGTATGCAAATGACACATTGAAAAGCGGTCCATTTGCATACCATGCCGCCAGTGATGTCATAAGCAGGAGATGCCACAGACACCTTTAAAACACGCAGTTTCTCCTAATTAAGGCATGCACAATAAAAAAAATTAGGTGATACAGTCCCTTTAAGATTTGTACTCGGTGCTAAGACACACAAAAAATTCAAGATATTGCTGAGCAATTTATAAAATCACAGGAAGGTTTGATAAATTGCTAGACTGTATATATTGTAAACATTGCCGGAAAAATGGGGACATCACAACAGTGCTTCTTCTGAAATATAAAATACCATGTTTACTGTTCTATTTGTTACAATGTTTCGTTTTTTAACGTTTGGAATTGGCGTTGGGGGCGTCGGCCAACAGTAGGAGCTGTTTTTGCTGTAAATTGACAGAGATCCTGATTATCCCATCAATTGTGTAACATGAAAATCTTGGGAGTCATTTAGAAATCATTGGATGAAAGGGGGGGGGGAGGGGGGGGTGGAACCTGCAAGTTATTTAAGAGTTAAAGGCAAACAGGAGCCAATCTGGATAAAAGCTTGGTTCGGCTAGACCAGTTTTGTGTTGCAAAAACACTGACTTTGGAGCTGAGCAAGCATCCTGCCAGTCATTTCAAGAAAGTATTATTAAATTGGTCTTTAAAGAGGTCTTCATTCAACAGTCTGTGGTTTATTTTAGGACATGCAGAGATCCTGACACGAAGAGTAACCAACTGTCAGACTAATTAGGGATTTCACAGCATACTACAAATGTATGTAGGCTTATTAAAAAGAGAAACCATCAAATCTTATAGCATGATGAATTTAAAGTATATGGGATCTTTTAAGATGCAATGTTTCAATCACATATCCGACTATTAGAGAATATGACAGAGTAGAACAGGCAATAAGAGGATTATATTACCCCTATTACGTTTACCAGCTTGTGCCCAGACATTTTTTAAATCTTTTGATACACACACTGAATGATTTTTTTTACCTCCCTTTGTTTAATGAGATTATTTGATTTCCTAACTTTAACACTGATATCCTTGTATTTTTTGTAAACTGTTACAAATCCTCAATAACAAGGCTGCATGACAAGGAGTTTCTATCAGCCAAACTTCAAAAAGAAATACGTTGAATTGTGGATTCACTTAAGTAAGTTAGAAGCTAATTTAGAACTCATGATGAATGGTTTCCAATTAATGTGTAAAAGCAGTGGCCAAACGGACAGAAGAAATACTGTAATATCGAGTAAATAATAACACATAATATACGCATCTGACTTGTTACAATCATGCCTGACTGTGACGTTCCCCTTTCTGGTATCTATCTAGGGGTCGGACATGTTGTTTAAAGTCTTGGGACAGATATTCATTCACTTTGAGTCAGATGACCCAAGATTCTAAACAACATGGCTGCCCTCTGTTAAAGTTGTTTGCGGTATAGAGGGATCAATAAGGTACATTATTTCATTAAATTATGAATGTAGCCCCCAGACAATGTAGCCCCCAGACAAGGTCGGAGAGGGGCAATCATGACAGGGTGCTGAGGGGATATGTCAGCCTATAGTGGGAATTAGTGGGAAGAGTTGGGAGTGTATAAAAACTAGGAACAGGAAGTTTGGGGGCCATTTTATGAAAAGTTTTCCCCATACCTGTTGTCCCACCCACCCTCCCTAATTTTATGGTTAATGAGCCTTTATTTATTTATTTATTTCCATGTCACAGAGTTGGCGGAAGCTTGCAGGGTATCCAGGAGGGTTAATGGAAGAATGGATTGGGGAGAGTCAATCGGGACTATGGTGGGAAGTTCGAGGGGAAAGTGGTACCTCAAACCTCAGGTATTGGGGGCATTGGTATATGCCCAGAACATGGACTTATTCGGCAGCCACCTGGATACTCTTGCAAGCTTGGTTGGTTTTCTGTATATGGAATGTTATGTTTATGTTTAGTCATTGTATAATTATGGATATATATGTGGAAAGTATATATATGATTGTAATGCAATGACTATTTAAATAAAGTGCTGTGGCAAAGTGTTTTGAACAATTGCCCTTTAAAAACAGATTCCAAATGTGGCCATCCACTGTACTGAGAGCAGTAATAGTTTTCTTTTGTATAGGTGAATTACATACCAATATGGTAAGTTATAGGAGGAGAAACTCAGACACAGACATGTAATACATGGAATAGCTCATTACTGCTACCGCTCACTGTCATTTATGATGTTAATGAGCAAAACGAAACATATTAAACCAGAAATAAACCAGTATGCTGTGCTTGAGGTTTAGATGTTTGTCAAAGCATCTCAGGTTCATGGATGGATGGGAGTGATAAATAACAGGTCATCATTTTGGTCAAGTTAAGTAACCTATGACACAAACAGGCCACGGACCACACATTAATACTACATGAGGCAGCGAAAGCTCCGAGCGTATAATATGTCATTTAATACGAAGGTATAAGATGCTTTGTGCTGGAAAAGCCTCAATAGGAGATACATATCCCTTGACCATGTCTGGAGACCACGTCTGAGACCAGCTCTACAGTGATTTCTGTCATGCAAGGTATACACATCTTATGTTACTTTGGATACATTTTGTGGAAGGTGTTTTGGATTCCCAACTCTGTGGTGGGATGCATCCTTAAAGTGACAGTACATATAATCAGACACAAATGCTTACAATATACCAGATTGTCTTTATCTCAAGGGGTCTTTTAGCCTCATGCTGTGATGTAATATACAAGGATTCGTATGTATTTCTAGGTAGTAATATAATACATGTCCATCGTACATAAGGATCTATTCTGTTTGTGTTATCACACTTTGTACGCCACAGTCCAGTCACTAGACGTACCAAGGGAATCTATAAGGAGATCTAGGTCTGTCCTATGTATACATACGCTTCCTGAATTGGTGGTGGGGGGAGTATATAACACACAATTCAGATCTGCAGGTGAGGCATTTCTCTGCCATCACGACTGATTCTATTACTTTAGAACTGTGAATGAATTACTCAGTTTCAGGCACTCTGTTCCCCATAGGAATACTGCAGAAATTGTCACAATTAAGACATTTATTTATTATTCAATCGAGCCAGGTACATGATCTTGGCGATGCAGGATAACAGTGGTGATTTGTATTTTTAATACTTTTTTTTTTCTTTCTAAAAAGACATGAAACTATGATATTTCAATGAAGGGCAGATTGAAATCCAAGCCGATATGCGATAATGGGTGGTCCGCTATCCTGAGAACGTAGATGTGAGTGATAAATCGAAATACAAGAGTCATTAGAAGCTGTAAAAGCGGTCTGTAAGTTCTTTAATCCTCACAGAATATCTTTATGACCAGATAAAGTGATCTGTTCAGTGTCTATATGGCAAAAATAACACACAGGGAACTCTGATCCAATACGTGCTGGATACATTAGAAGATGTAGAAGGTCTGTGTAAATTACAAAATTGGGAGAAAATGGAGTCTATTTATACTTGCTTTTTTTTCCCGCTGTTAAAATCCTCTTTCAAGTAGCTTTTGGGAAAATGCTGTCCAAATGACTTAAATGTATCCTGCCCGGGTAATGCAGAGAAAGTGACAGAAAATCAATAAATAATTCCTACTTAAGAATAGCTGGATAGAACTCCAAGTGACGAGATCCCCGCTGTTCTCTCAACGGAACTGTGTCTACATAGAAAGGAAGAGCTCTAGAAAAGCACAGGCCTGTCTGCATAGGATTGAAAGGCTCTGGAAAGCAGGGCCTGCTTCACAAATAAACAAAGGAGCTCTAGAAAAGCACCGCTGCCTCAATACGGAAAAGGAAATGTTCCAGACAGGCAGGTCAGGACTGCATGGAATTAAAGGGCTCCAGAAACACTGGAAATACCACAGGGAAATAAAGGGTTCTAGAGCATCTCTAAACACAAAGGAAGTTTTCCAGAAAAACAAAGCCATATCTGCAATGGAATGAAGGGTTCCAGAAAAACAGAAGAGTCACTTCCGTATAGGGAAAAAAGGGGCTCCAGACGCAAAGCTTGATTACTTCTGCATGGAAAATGAAGTTCTCTAGATAAGCTGTGCCTAGGGTTGCCACCTGGCCGGTATTTTACCGGCAGGCCGGAAAAAAAATTGGCACCAGGCCAATGTTAAGTCTATGGAGACAGTAGCAAGGCCGGTATTATTCTGAACAAAAGGTGGCAACCCTAGCTGTGCCACCCCTTCATACAAAATAAGTGCTCTATATAGCCAGGATGCGTCTGTCTGGAAAGGCAAGGCTCTACAATACTGAAAATGTGAATGTCAACGTGTGTGATTTTACACTCTGGATGATGGGAATAACCCACAAGGAACAAATGCGATAGAAAAGAAACCCTGCTTTCTGTCCAGTGGGAACTATAACCTTCTGCATTAAAAACCATTTTCCCTAAATAAAATAACGAGACAATAAATAATTTTTTTGCACATAGGAAAACGACACATTCCGAAATGTATACATGTTGCAAAAAAAAAAATTGAATGTTAAATGTTCAGTTTGCTTTCTATATGTGTAGCCTTAAAAGCAATGCACTTTTTTTCCTTCTATATAAACATAGTAAATAATTCATAACGTTGCAACCGACAGGCACGCTACAAAGATATGTGTAAACTAGCAGGTTCATGGGAACTTGTGTTCACTCTTTTGCCGGTATTTGAAAGGTACTAAAAGAAAAAAAAAAAAACATGTTAATCTTCCTGCCTCTCACTCTGTGCCATTAATACACTTAGGAAAGTGCGGATAATGGTGTGTGTGTATATACGGTCACAAATCAAGGGCCCGGGTGAGTCTGGAATGTTTAAAGCATTTGTAAACATACTGTAAGGTGGAATGGCCACTTTTATTGCTGATAATAAACTCACAGATGGAGGTTACTGATTGTCTACAGGAAAAGGCTCTGTTTACTAAAAGGCATATATGTGTCTCGTCTGCAACTACCGTCAGCTCTCTGGACCGCACAGGGCCCGGATCAAACTTTTTTGGGTCAATTTGCGAGAACATGCCTTCTCTACAGCGTTTAATACTATTACGTAGCATGGCAGGCTCACGATTAAAGGAAGGTTTCCATTTTCCTGCACGGTTATTTCTGTCTCATCACTTTACGAAACGTGGATCTCAAAGGCCGTGTCTGTACAACCCAAGGCCTTTACCTTTTTTGCGCCAGGTCACTACAGATTTAAAAATGCTTTAAAAAAAAATAAACACCTGTATGAAAATAAAAATTCCAGCATAGTCAATCCAAGAGTGGCTCGCTGTCATGGTAACCATTGCCATGACATCACTAAATGCATAGTACTCCTGTTGGGGAGCGATTTGAGCCAGGAGCACGTGCTGGAGTTTAACTCAGCCACAGGAAACATAGAAATTCGCCTGAGCCCTTTTTATTGTCAGCTGAGATCAGCTGCCAAACCATGAATTCTACCTGGTGTACTGAAATGAAAAGCACTGTAATTGGCCAATTT
Source organism: Pelodytes ibericus (assembly GCA_036172795.1). NCBI lineage: Eukaryota > Metazoa > Chordata > Amphibia > Anura > Pelodytidae > Pelodytes > Pelodytes ibericus. The sequence goes on along the minus strand of CM069866.1, from coordinate 14,820,682 downwards.
CTATTGAAGAATATAAAAAAATATTATTTGTAAGAGCAGTACTGTCCTGGCTGATGTGAGCCCCCATTATTCTCCACGTGAGCCCTTTGAATGTCTCTGAGTAGCATGGTGTCTCCCACTGTAGCACAAGCTGAGGAGGATTCAGAACCAGGGAGGAAGCTGCAAAATGTATGTGCAGCAAAACATACTATACAGGGAAAGCTGATTCCTGCATTTTTTTTTTTATTTAAATCATTTTATTTATATAATATTTTTTTCTAACAGCGGGCAAGAAAAAAAAGGGTAAAAAATCAAAATACAAAAAAATAGGAAATATAAACCATGATAAAAAAAATGTATACACATGTCTTCTCTACTCTTTTTTTGCTTTCTTTTGGGAAAAAAAGTGGGGGTGGGAGAGACTTTTCTCGTTAAATGTCAGCTGTAATATGCATAATGTACAAGTATTTAGCCTGTGTTAAAAGGTGGGCTATATCCCATTGTAAGGGGCCTATCTGTGCCTGATTACTGGATAAATATACAGCAATTTATTCCGTTTATTAAGATTTGGAATTTAGCAACGTGTGACATTATTAAGCAATAACCTGCTTCAATTAATCATCCAAATATGTATATGAGCAGCTTTGTGAATGAGAGAATTGCAATGAATTGAAAGGGAATTTTCTTTCATTTTTCCAACTTGGCTACTTTGGTCTTAAATTTGAAATTCCCTTCTCAATTTCCTGCAATTCCTGGCAATGCTCTCTTTCAGGAATAAAGCCCATAGACCCTGACGTTTGTTATAAAATAGTGCGTGCCAGTCACTTGTTATTATGATGGTCGTCTAGGCTGACTACATCACAGACTGGGACACTGGTCACAAGCCCTGAACCTACATGTTTTATAAAGTGCTCCCCCCCCCCCCCCCCCCCCCCGACTTTTATTACAGATTCCTTCAGATCTCCCTTGCGCCATTTCAGAGATTAAAAAAATTTAAAACACAAAGTAAAGAGGTTTCTCTTTCCCCCGAAATTAAGTCGTTAACTTTAACCAACCCCTCAATTAGCCAAGAGCTCAGTATGGGAGCCGAGCAGTTTTTGCAGTAGTAAAAGTCAGTACTGACCTCTTGTTTATTCAACTGTCAGAAATACTCGTCTTTACTCAGAGCTTAACTGAGAGGATACTCTCTTTTCCTTGCTTAATGTGTGTGCGTTGGGAGGACCCCCACTCTATCCATGTCAGGAGTATGCAGTCATTTATCTTTATAGGAGACACTGGGGGGTCCTGCCCTATGTTTGGAGATCTCAGTAAAGCCATTAGCGGCTGCAAGGGAGACTGGTCAGAGGCCTGAGGTCACAGATAAACACAGTGTAAATATACACTGACAGGTCTGTCACAGACACATAGGGTGAGCCATGCACTCACACGCAGGGCTGGACTCACTAGTACTGCATGAAATCATACATTTATATTATATCACTATATGTCACCACCTCTGATACACAGCAATAACCCAGTATCCTAGAACCACCTCTGATACACAGCAATAACCCGGTACCCTAGAACCACCTCTGATACACAGCAATAACCCAGTATCCTAGAACCACCTCTGATACACAGCAATAACCCGGTACCCTAGAACCACCTCTGATACACAGCAATAACCCAGTATCCTAGAACCACCTCTGATACACAGCAATAACCCAGTATCCTAGAACCACCTCTGATACACAGCAATAACCCAGTATCCTAGAACCACCACTGATACACAGCAATAACCCGGTACCCTAGAGCCCCATCCGATACACAGCGATAACCCAGCACCTTAGAACCACCTCCTATACACAGAATAACCAAGCACCCTAGAACCACCTTCGATACACAACAATAACCCAGCACCCTAGAACCACCTCCGATACACAGCAATAACCCAGCACCCTAGAACCACCTCTGATACACAGCAATAACCCGGTACCCTAGAGCCCCGTCCGATACACAGCAATAACCCAGTACCCTAGAACCACCTCTGAGACAATAATTACTCAGTACTCTAGAACCACCTCTGATACACAGCAATAACCCAGCACCCTAGAACCACCTCTGATACACAGCAATAACCCGGTACCCTAGAGCCCCGTCCGATACACAGCAATAACCCAGTACCCTAGAACCACCTCTGAGACAATAATTACTCAGTACTCTAGAACCACCTCTGATACACAGCAATAACCCAGCACCCTAGAACCACCTCTGATACACAGCAATAACCCGGTAGCCTAGAGCCCCCTTCGATACAAAGAATAACCCAGCACCTTAGAACCACCTCCGATACACAGCAATAACCCAGCACCTTAGAACCACCTCCGATACACAAAATAACCCAGTACCTTAGAACCACCTCCGATACACAGCAATAACCCAGTACCCTAGAACCACCTCCGATACACAGCAATAACCCAGCACCCTAGAACCACCTCCAATACACAGAATAACCCAGTACTCTAGAACCACCTCTGAGACACAGAAATAACGCAGCACCCTAGATCCACCTCAAATGCACTGCACCTAGACCCTAGGCATTCAACTGCAGCCCTCCAGCTTTTCCTGTACTACAACTAGCACAATTCCCTGCCATTGTAGAAAGCTAGTGAGAATTGTGGGATTTGAAGTTCTGCAGCACCTGGACAGCCTGGAAACCTCGGACCTATACCAAGTTCTAATACACCGCAATAAGCAAGCACCCTAGAATCACTTCTGATGCAAAGCAAAAAGCCAGCACTCTAGAACCACCTCCGATACCCAGCATCCAAGAACTGTCTCCCATACACGGCAATATAATAAAGCCCTAAAACGCCTCAGCTAGACAAGAATATCACAACAATCTAGAACTGCTTATAATACACATGAATATCACAGTGCCCTAGAACCCCTTTAGATACACATCAATATCACAGTGCCCTAGAATACCCTTAGATACGCATGAATATCACAGTGCCCTAGAATCCCCTTAGATACACATCAATATCACAGTGCCCTAGAATCCCTTTAGATACACATCAATATCACAGTGCCCTAGAACCCCTTTAGATACACATCAATATCACAGTGCCCTAGAATCCCCTTAGATACGCATGAATATCACAGTGCCCTAGAATCCCCTTAGATACACATCAATATCACAGTGCCCTAGAATCCATTTAGATACACATCAATATCACAGTCCCTAGAATCCCTTTAGATACACATGAATATCACAGTGCCCTAGAATCCCTTTAGATATGCATCAATATCACAGTGCCCTAGAATCCTTCTAGATACACATTAATATCACAGTTCCCTAGAATCCCTTTAGATACACATCAATATCACAGTACCCTAGAATCTCTTTAGATACACATTAATATCACAGTGCCCTAGAATCCCTTTAGATACACATGAATATCACAGTGCCCTAGAATCCCTTTAGATACACATCAATATCACAGTGCCCTAGAATCACCTTAGATACACATCAATATCACAGTGCCCTAGAATCCCCTTAGATACACAGCAATATCACAGTGCCCTAGAATCCCCTTAGATACACAGCAATATCACAGTGCCCTAGAATCCCCTTAGATACACAGCAATATCACAGTGCCCTAGAATCCCCTTAGATACACAGCAATATCACAGTGCCCTAGAATCCCCTTAGATACACAGCAATATCACAGTGCCCTAGAATCCCCTTAGATACACATGAATATCACAGTGCCCTAGAATCCCTTTAGATACACATCAATATCACAGTGCCCTAGAATCACCTTAGATACACATCAATATCACAGTGCCCTAGAATCCCCTTAGATACACAGCAATATCACAGTGCCCTAGAATCCCCTTAGATACACAGCAATATCACAGTGCCCTAGAATCCCCTTAGATACACAGCAATATCACAGTGCCCTAGAATCCCCTTAGATACACAGCAATATCACAGTGCCCTAGAATTCCATTAGATACACATCATTCAATATCCCAGTACCCTAGAATCCCTTTTACACAGCAATATCACAGTGCCCTGGAATCCCTTTAGATACACAGCAATATCACAGTGCCCTAGAATTACTTTAGATGGACATCATTCAATATAACAGTGCCCTAGAATCCCTTAGATACACAGTAGTCACGGCACTCTAGAAAAACCTTTGATACACATCAATATCCCAGTACTGTAGATAGGCAGCAGCATCCCAGTGTTCTATATGCTTCCTTATTCCCAGCCTTATATAACCCTCACCAATACAACAGCACTGCAGAGGCTATAATGTTTATGAATTCCCTTGTGTACCCTCAGCACATTCATTTCTTCTGAAATGTCTACGTGTACGCAGTGGCGTACTAAGGAGGGGGCGGCCCGCCCCGGGTGCCAAATGCTCTAGGTACGCCACTGCGTGTACGACTTCTTTACATCCTAACATAGAGCTGCTAATCTCAACATTAATATAGGTTTTAAGATTAGTAAACAGTAAATCACTGCACTGACCCTCAGCTAAAATCAACACATTAATCTTCATCAAACATCAGCATACAGCGATATTCATCTAAAATCCACATATGGATTTTTATTTTTCTAAAAATAAGCCTCCTTTCACGACTCCTTGCAAAATCAATGCGGTCACCCAGCTCCCTAGGGGTCAGGGCAGGCATGAGACTGTGAGATACACTCCTGATCCCTGAATTCCTCCTCGGTGATTGAATTAGAGAGTGTCGACGCTGATGTAACAAAAGTACGAAAGCTGCACAAAATAAATAAAACATGTAATTAACATAACAAAAAAAGCTCAGTGAGTTCATTCCAAAGCTGCGCTAATAACTTTGTATAAAAATCATCACATGGGTGGGTTACGAATAAAAAAGGCGCAAGTGACGATGGCGCCAAATACTGGCGTGTGCGACAAATTTCGAAAGACTGCGTCACCTCCGCTGGGTTGCGCCTGCCCTGAAAACATTGGCGCAGCGCGTTTATAAAAAAAATCAGGCGCTGAAAAGGATCTGAATAATGTCGGACAATGTCCGCCAAACACAGCTTGGCAGAGGTTCTTGCCTTTTGCACTGAAAAGTTTCAAGTTTATTTTTTTTTATTTTTTTTAAAAGACCTAATCGCCATTATACGTAACGAATGGCTGATTTTTTTTTTTCTGTGCGGAAGTTTGGATTGAAACAAAGAAAGCCTGGTTTATGTACACATCAGTAACGTGGCCAGCAGACCGCCACAGGAGAAATCACACACAAAAAATCCCTGAAATAATTAATACTTAATTACAACTCCATTTACTCACTTACATAGGCTTCCAAGCTTAAATATAAAACATTCATGAACATTCTACCGTACTTTTTTTTTTTTGGTTTGGCATCACTATTAACCTATTCTGTGCTGGCACACTTTCATTGCTCCAAACTCCCTGATAACTAGCGTTCAGTCTGCTCTGAGGACTCCCTTCATTTGGGTAACACAGCAGTGTATTGTCTCTGGCAACCAAAAAGCGTAAAAAAATTCTCCATGCTACCCTAATATCTAAACCCCTTCAACAGTCATATGCCACCTACATTCAAATGGTTAAATACCTGCAATCCAAGGGTTAAAATTACAGAAAGCCTGATAATGAATAGTTAATCTACTGTATTTAATAATTAATGATCGTTCAGTGTGAGGTTATTGCCCCCAAATGAATAAAAATGGTGTGGGAGGTAGAAAAATTGCAGATTTTTAACCTCTTGATGTAGAAACATAGAAACATAGAATGTGTCGGCAGAGAAGAACCATTCGGTCCGTGTAGTCTGCCCAATTTTTTTTTGAGTACTTTTATTAGTCCCCCGTTCCCGGTCTTATATCTAGGATAGCCTTGTGTCTATCCCACGCATGCTTAAACTCCTTGACTGTGTTTACCTCTACCACTTCTGCTGGAAGGCTATTCCATACATCCACTACCCTCTCAGTAAAGTAATACTTCCTGATATTACTTTTAAATCGTTGCCCCTCTAATTTAAGACTATGTCCTCTAGTTGTGGTAGTTTTTCTTCTTTTAAATATACTCTCTTCCTTTACTGTGTTGATTCCCTTTATGTATTTAAATGTTTCTAACATATCCCCCCCCTGTTACGTCTTTCCTCCAAGCTATACATGTACTGGGCATCCAAAAGCAGGTTTACTGAGATAGAAAAGAAAGAAATCAGTTGCCTTCTATAGGAATGCAGTGCTTGTGTATAATCACTCTCCATGTATCTGTATCTGATGGTGGGAGTGCGTGTGCTTTAATACATGAGAGACAGAATGGCAGGGAATTGAGATAGGCCAAAGTAGCCGAGATGGATACATTCTCCCATCAGTTGAATGGGAGAGAAAACGATTTTCCAATGCGGCTACTTTGACCTATAGCTGGAAGTTCCCTTTGCAATTCCCTGCAGTTCTCGGTCTCATGAATACAGCCCTTGGTGTACAGCTGTAGCTTCAGGATTTTCAAAACTAGATTTAAGGGTGGAGCAGGCCATTTATTTATTTATTTTTGGCTTCCTCAATATTGAAAAAAGAACTACTCCTCTATACCTAGAGTAGCCCCTTCAAAGTCCCAGGTGGGACAGCTTCTTGCAGAAACACAAAAATAATTTAGACTCGTTTTGTATACGATCTATAGATAAGTGGCAGAGAATACAAATGAGACAAATACCAGCAGGGAGAATGCGCGTGAGACACAAGGGGATTTTCACTAAAAGGTGAGTTACAGGTGAGATGAGGTAAGTTACAGGTGAGATGAGGTGAGTTACAGGTGAGATGAGGTGAGTTACAGGTAAGATGAGGTGAGTTACAGGTGAGATGAGGTGAGTTACAGGTGAGATGAGGTGAGATGAGGTGAGTTACAGGTGAGATGAGGTAAGTTACAGGTGAGATGAGGTAAGTTACAGGTGAGATGAGGTGAGTTACAGGTAAGATGAGGTGAGTTACAGGTGAGATGAGGTGAGTTACAGGTGAGATGAGGTGAGTTACAGGTGAGATGAGGTGAGTTACAGGTGAGATGAGGTGAGATGAGGTGAGTTACAGGTGAGATGAGGTGGGTTGAGGTGAGTTATAGGTGAGGTGTGATGAGGTGAGTTGAGGTGAGATGAGGTGAGATGAGGTGAGTTACAGGTGAGATGAGGTGGGTTGAGGTGAGTTATAGGTGAGGTGTGAAGAGGTGAGATGAGTTACAGGTGAGATGAGGTGAGCTGAGGTCAGTTACAGGTGAGATGAGGTGAGCTGAGTTACAGGTGAGATGAGGTGAACTGAGGTGAGTTACAGGTGAGATGAGGTGAGCTGAGGTGAGTTACAGGTGAGATGAGGTTTGCTGAGTTACAGGTGAAATGAGGTGAGCTGAGGTGAGTTACAGGTGAGCTGAGGTGAGTTACAGGTGAGCTGAGGTGAGTTACAGTTGAGATGAGGTGAGTTCACCAGTTTAGCTATACATTTCAGGGACGAACCTGGTGAGTTTCTCCTGCAAGACAAAGTCACAAAGCTTGCCCCTGCGCAATATTGGTGGGATATAATATTCATCTCACCTCAATTCACTTGAAATTCATCTTTAGTGAACAGCTCTCACTGTGTAACATGACATTGTGCTGTGTATGATGAATATGAAACAGTGATTATTGTGGATTTGTCTTTATTCAATATTTGTGTGTTGTGTGGCATTATACACTGTAACATACTGTATTTGTTTGTGTCACAGGAATCTATCAATTCATCAAAAACAAATGAGCAGATGGTCAACAATTAATACTGGGGAAATTAAATAATCTTACACGCTGAATAAAATAGAAGCAAAAATGTAAATGTAAGGATTGCAGTGACTTAATTGAAGCGCAGAAAGAGAGAATTCCCCCATTACATGCCAGAGAAGGTCCCCTGTGTCATTTATTAACCACCTGTAGTGTTCAGGCAGGAAGAGAACATTTGTAATTTCTACAAAGAGCAGGTAAATGATCATGAGGAGGGGGGGGGGAGCAGACATAACGATTACCACCATCTGCAGGTCATTCCCAAAACGTGTCCCAACAAACAAACCCACATTGTCCTCATAGCGCCTGTGAGGAGGGGAAGAAAAACACACACATTAGCCCCAGAGACCCTGAGGGTGGGGGTCTGAATAACTCCCACCTGGTTCTAACTACGGTTTCCAATTCAAATTGTTACAGACCAGAAACCACATCAAGAAACAAGAGGGGGGGGGGGATAGGACCACACGATTAATGTGCAGTGCAAATCTAAATTCTCTGCTATTTTGGGACATGACTGAAACGTAAGGTTTTGTTAACGGAAAATACTTGGTTAGTTAAGTTGGGAAACAAAACAGGTTGGTTGCAGGCCGCCATGCTTGCCATCTTATAATAATTCCATGCCAAGTGTTCCGCTAATGACTTCCTTGCAGCTAGCAACGGAATTTTTTTTATTCAGGATTGAACCATTCAATGCCACTCAAATGCGGGGGGGGGGGGGGGGGGGAGGTGCCTCTGACCTGGCTAGAAAACCAGTTCATTAGATACCAGACGTCTACCTGACTTCCCAAGAGCTAAATGTGGCCCGCAAGATTTTTTATGTGTCCCCTTTAATAGTTGAAATGCTCACAGGCTCTAAGACAGGCATATGGGAGATACATATGATGCTCAGTCAGGTTGACAAGTATAATTTGATATATAGTTCCAAAACAGTGGCAAGTTTAGCCATCACCATATATGTTTGGCCTCCCTAAGTAATATTCTGCGTGGTAGGTGGTAAACAATACTGCATTGGCTAAAATAAGCCAAATGGCTCATCATCCAAAAAAAAAAGTTTAATTAGTTATAAACATCCCATTTCGGTTGGAAGATCTGCGACAGTGAGAAACAGCATTAAACCTACTTGCTACTTCCAGCGATGCATTCCGACTGACGGATTCTCCCAAGTAGTTCCTGGCGACACAAATATAGATCCCTTCATCAGGCTTACTGCGACGACCGTGAACAATCCGCAGGAAGAAGAGCGAGCCGCTCGGTAACAACATACGATGTGAGCGAGGGTCGTCTTTATCAGTCTCCACTCTCTCGCCATCCTTGTACCATTCAATAATGGGGGTGGGTCTCCCCTCGGCTTTACAGTTTAGGGTGGCTGGTTCCCCTTTGGAAACAATATGGTCAGAGGGGTGTTCAATGATTCGAGGGGGGTAATCTTCGATCCGTGGTCTAGATCCTGAATAAAGAAGAAAAAAAAAGGATATAGATTAAATATTATTTTCTCTACTAATAAAGAATATGTTTTAGAGTTACTATAGTAGATAATGATCCCCGGGGATGTAACAATATAAAAACACACACAAGTCCACCTACATTATGAATTCAATGACTCAACCCACTATGAATGACCCCTGATGAACCTATTGGAAAACAAATTAAATGAATCAAATAACAACGTGACAAGCTCTGTGAATAGGGTTGCCACCTTTTCTTCAGAAAGACACCGGCCATGCTACTACATCCATAGACTTAACATTGGGGTCAAGCCAATTTTTTATCGGCCTGCCGGTAAAATACCGGCCAGGTGGCAACCCTATCTGTGAATCCAACGTGGGGATCAACAGCACTTTTTTAAAAGGTTCCTAAGCAGGTGAGATTGCACAATTCCATAACAATCCAGGAAAATTATATAGATATTTATATATAGACAGAGAGTAGTGTTGCCACCCAGCCGGTAATAAATTGGCTTGATGCCAATGTTAAGTCTGTGGAGGTGCAAGTAAGGCCGGTATTATTTTGTTGAAAAGGTGGCAACCCGAACAGAGAGAGAAAGAAAAAGAAAAATGGGGGGGGGGGGGGGGGGGAGAAAAGAGAGAAGGCAGAAGGGGAGAGGGAGAGAGAGAGAGAAGAGACGCGGATAGAGAGAAAAGAAGCGGATAGAGTGAGGAGAAGCGGATAGAGCGAAGAGACGCGGATAGAGAGAAGAGAAGCGGATAGAGAGAAGAGAAGCGGATAGAGTGAGGAGAAGAGGATATTGAGAGGAGAAGCGGATAGAGAGAGAAGAACAATAATCTCTAGTATTTCACCCTCTCTCACGCTTTCTTATTTTGACAAATAAATAAGTCAGTTCTGCCCGTCGAGCCCAGTACAAAGGTCACAGTGAATACAGTCGGGGTCAGCCAGTTGTACAGTGCGCCATTTAATTTCAGAGAGTTGGAGACAGACACCCTCTCCTGCCAGGTTTACAAAGCCAACCAAAGCGACACAACATGAGTCCTGCTCATCTCTTATCCGTCCACATCGCGAACAGCGGAGGGACTGACATTAAACGGAGATACGTCCTCAGTACAGGACTAGGCTGCGTACAAACCCTTTAAACTGATGTTGCTCGGAAGAGAGAACAAGAGAAATCCTCTCCACCCCAGTGAAAATACATTAAGGAGGGTTTTTTAAGAGGCAATGGCCTGTCTCAGCTTCATCGCATAGCGGCCTTGAGGGGGATTTACTAACGCATGGCTGGAGAAGGCAGAATCACTACAAATGCAAATTATATCTTAATAGAATTTATGGAAAATGTACTAGGAAGTCATGAATTAATAAGCAAAAACACCCTTACTCCCATTACAAACCACCAAAGCTGTCACTTTAAGAAGTAAACACCAATTTATGATCATTGGTTACTTTTATATGATCAAAACAAACTACTAAGTGTCACACCAATATAATATAACAATGCTTGGGGAAATATTTGTAGACCAATTTAGGATTCAGTCTAATTATTTGAATAGCCAAGGACATGGCCTCATAGAGAGCTCTGTAAAGCATTCAAGATTTCCTGATATATCATTTAGATTTATTGTTTTCCATAAACAGTTGTGTTGATAGTGGATCCAAGTTTTTTTTTTTTTTAATAAAATCTGCAGTATTGCTGTACTGTGTTTATTCCCAGATGGCAAGAGATCAATGGCAATGAAATGTTAAACTCTCCTGCAAAATATTGATTAGTCTGTATACTGTGATGATCTTATTTATCAAGATTATCTTTTTTTTTCAAGTCTGAACCAAAGATCAGCTGTTTTAAATAAACATCCCCTTGGTCACCCCCCCCCCCCCCCCCCCCCCAGTCATCCAGTGTCTGTAACATCACACATGTGCAGTATTCACGGACCCCTTCAAAAGCTTTGACCCCCCCCCCCCCCCAAGGTATTGCTATTTATTTTTTTATTCCAATAAAGAATCATACCAGAAACATAAATGAAACAACCATTTGGGATAAAATGATGCAGAGGTTGGAAGCTCTTGCTGGCTCAGCCCATTCACTCTTTGATACTGTCATGAGAAATCACAGTTTACCAAGTCATTAGCCTGAATTAAAGGTGACATAAAATCACGCGGTAATAAACGAAGAAGAAGATTAGCGATGGTTCCCTACTGTGCCCATTACATTTTATGTACAGTGCAGGGTAATTAAGAAAAAAAGTTACTAATACAAATAGAAGCTCATCGTAGGAGCCTGGATTAAATAAACCTTTTTCATCCGCGCTATTCACACCTGCCAGTCTATCAGCATATAAACATATACTTAGCCCTCATGCATATAAATCTGAGCTTTCATAATGAAACCCATAAACATACTTTGCTCCTCGATAAGAAACTAAATTGGCACATCTAACAAACTAAACTACCAATAATGAAAGCTCAGATTTGTATGCTTAGCCCAGGCATTATTTAATTCCTTCACAATGTTAGTCTCTTTACTAGAACCAATTGGCCAGACTAGTTTACCCATAACAAAAGCTCAGATTTATATGCTTAGCCCAGGCATTATATAATTCCTTCACAATCTTAGTCTTTACTACAACCTATTGGCCAGACTAGTTTACCCATAACAAAAGCTCAGATTTATATGCTTAGTCCAGGCATTATATAATACCTTTACAATGTTAGCCTTTACTAGAGCCAATGGGGCAGGTTAGTCTACCAATAGCGGAAAGCTCAGATTTATATTCTTATCCCAGGCATTCTAGAATTCCTTTACTAGACCCAACTGGCCAGGCTAGTCTGTCTACCCATAATGAAAGCTCAGATTAATATGCACCTCCCATAGGCTTACACTGATACAATGTTAGTCTTTACTAGTTCCCCTGGAAGGCTATCTATACACTACTCTTTCTATAATACGGACTTGTATGTATAGCCAGTATTCTGTACTTGGAGCTGACCCAGTGCAAATAAACATGAGTCAAATCCCAGGAGACTCCTCTTCTAGTCCCCTGTCGAGGGCAATCAATGTTAAGCTCATCGAAAGCCTGAAACTGGAAACTTAGAAGCCTGAAACTTAGAATGTTTTCTTGACTGTGTTTCAATATGTGTTTGAAAGCAGAAGATGGATGAGGCTATCTGCAATAGAGAGAATGTAATGCTAGCTGAGAGAATATAGTGCTATAAGAGCATGGCACACTTCAACCAGAATCTACGCTTCCGAACAGGGCCCGAAACCTCATGTATCAGTCTGTCTCCGTTTGTCTCACATCGTCTGTAATTTCCTTTTACACTCTGTACCAAGTGCTGTGTGAATTGTTGGTGCTACATAAATAAATGTTCCTGTAATGTAACAAAGCCCTATGTGAGAGATACAATATCACGCTACACAAACAGCCGACAGACGGAGTGATGCATCTTACATAGACTATATTCCATTAACGCATGCTCCCAATCCATTACTTGGTGGAATGCGGGCTATGGGAGTTGGAGGAGGGGTGTAAAGGTCCCACAAATGTAAAATGAACATTTAACTTGACACATTCTCAGTGATCTGAATACTCCGGGCCTTCCACAGAATAGTGTGTTTAAAGGAATAACATAATTCCCCTCTCACCCCGGGTCCTTAACTCTGTGTATCACCCAGTGAGTCAGATGTCAGGTCCACAGGGAGTGGGAAGGAAATAAATCACATCCAAAAACCAGCAACGGGTCAATGTTAACGCTTTGTGCGCGGAGCGGGGAAAGTTAACGGCTGAAACGTGACTGGCACCCAGCGGGTTAAATCCACATCATTTAAAAAAAAAAAAAAAAAAAGAGCCAATCACTTATCCATTCAAATGGTAGATAGGGAAGATTAAACGGGAATCTGAGAAAAAAAAAAAAACCCGCCACTAGAAATCAGATTAAAAAAAAAAACTAAAAATGTTAATAAACAGCCCACCCTCCAAACCTGAGAGTACGGGAAGTAAAAATCTATTTACAATACTTTCCAATGTCCAAATGGATTCAGTGTCGCTGGCCTCAAATAAAGAAATATGCAATTAAGACAATACCCATCCTTCCCCAGAGCAGCACCTGACACGTTTCATACTATAATTAATGCCCAAAACACGGATCATTTTTTTTATTAGGTCACGGTAAAATGATACATGCTCACACTCCATGAAATTCGCTGCTTGACAGCGACAGAAAAGGAGAGAAAAGAGAGAGAGAGGGGCTGCGCTTTCTGAAAAATATCTCGAAGCAGTTTTAATCACCGTCAAATGTCTCGGGGTCAGCGACACCCTTTCGACTTACAAGATCCGCACAAAGTCAGGCTGCGTGAACGTTTATCATTTATCAACCTGCTCTTGCTGATGTGGCGAAGTCTGGCGGCACTTTAAACTAAAAGAAACGAATTAATAAGAAATGTACATTTATAAGCTGTGTTAATTTCGTCATTGTTTTCGTCAACTGCATGCTTTCAGTGGCTGAAACTAAACAACTACTAAATAAAAACTAAGTTAGTAGGAAATGTGTTTTAAAATGTTAGGTAGGGACTATTGCATTTACATATTTGGACTTCTGGCTCCCTTGGATCTCTGCCAAAGCCCACTCCCCAGATCAGTAGTGTATCTTCCACAAGGCACTCGGCTAGGGCGGCACTTTGCCAGGGGGCGGCACTTTGCTAGAGGGTGTTAAAGCACACTTCTGGTGCTTCAAATATTTTCGCTCCCTCCCCCACCGTTCAGCAAGCTTTAGCTCCTTCCAATTAATCGGGGTGATGGGGGCATGTAATGGACGTGATGGGGAATTTAGTGTGTATGCAGTGTGGGTGATGGGGTTATGTAATGGGGTGATTAGGCATTTAATGTGTGTGCAATGTGGGTGATGGGGCATGTAATGGGGTGATGGGGTATGTAGTGTGTATGCAACGTGGGTGATGGGGCATATTGTAGGTGTGCAACGTGGGTGAGGGGGTGCCCAAACTTTGTCTGCCTAGGGCAGCACAAAACCAAGATACACCACTGCCCCTGATATGTTTCCCCTCCCATGTCCCTAGCAAGTTAACTTAACACTATGTAACAGCCTTCTCGCTTCTCCCTCCCTCACTGCTGGAGATCTAGTTGACTAAAACTAGACTAAAACTAAAACAATTCAGAAGACTAAAATACGACTTAACTAAAATTGTATTTTAGTAAAAAGGCTTTGACTTAAACGAAATAAACATTTGCAGTCAAAATTAACACTGTTTCTAAAGCTGGGAATTTTTCAAAAGATTTTTACTACCTATGTGCATTTTAATGATCTATTTGCAAATGTCTCATTTAACGAGACCTTGCTATAAGTAGAGATGTATCCACCGTAGCTATGTGTTAAATGGATTGGAAAGAACAGTAGCTAACAGGCCACACACGGTACACAAATCCAATTTGTGTTGCATACAATCTGCCTTTCCAATTACACACCGCTTACACCTTTTCTGCGCAGTCTGTGAAGAATAGATGATCTATCTCTAGAATAAAACATTAAACTTGTTGCATTACTTGCTCACCCCAATGCATTTCACTGGGCTTTTATATACATTCTTTACAATGCCTAGTGTCTTTCAAAACAAATGCCTTGTATTGCTTAATATGAATATATTTTTTCACACACATGAGGTGTCAATAGATACAGATACACAATGCTATAACCACAAAACCCCTCCATATACACAACCACACACAGAGCTCTACACACAACCACTTGCTGTAATAAAAGCAAGGATCAAGATATTGATTTTTACCCAATTTTCTTGATGATCAAAGCTATGAGGCTACGGAATAAGGAGCAAACTGACAGCTGTCGCTGGCCTAGGGAGACATAAAGGGTATTCACACACTGGCCAATCAGGGTCAATCCTGTATCCAGGGCCTGCCCCAAACAGCTGGCGCTCAACCCTTGCCCAACTGCCCACGGGATCAGTCCACACTTTGCAATAATAACTATAACCGCTAATAACATTGATGCAGTATTAGAGGCAGAGTAAAGCCTTGAATCCTCATTATGTGAGTCTCAAGGATATTCTGCCACTGATGGGCCACTGTGTTCCTTAAAAAAGGTGAATTAGAAACAATACCCATAGTTTGAGATATATGTATATATTAACAGGCTTTTCAAAAGGGCAACTGTATAATATCACATTGACAAATGGAAAGAAATTAGCATTATATTATAATTAAACTGTGCTTACTGCAGATGATACAGAATATTCCCCACATGATTGTTTGAATGTAACATTAATGGTAAACTTTTACTACTTTAATGTAAGAAAGTAAAATGCTATTTCCTATTGGTCCAGTCATTTTCCATGTTAAGCCATTTCTTGTTACACCTTCTTCTGGGCCTCAGGCAAATAATACAAATTCCCTATGAACTTCCCACCGTCCTTCATTTCTAACCATTGACTATACATTAAGTTCTGCCCTCAGGACTGCTGAAAGCAAGCCCTCTGGACTCCTCCAAGCACGCCTTTTGGACTCCTGCAAGCACACCCAAGCACGCCTTTTGGATTCCTGCAAGCACACCCAAGCACGCCTTTTGGACTCCTGCAAGCACGCCTTTTGGAATATTGCAAGCATGCCCTCTGGACTCCTAAAAGCACACCCTCTGGACTCCTGCAAGTCCAGCAATTCCCTTGCTTATTCTTGCAAGCACGCCCTGCAAGCACGCCCCCTGGACTCCTGCAAGCACACCCAAGCACGCCTTTTGGACTCCTGCAAGCACACCCAAGCACGCCTTTTGGACTCCTGCAAGCACACCCAAGCACGCCTTTTGGACTATTGCAAGCACACCCAAGCACGCCTTTTGGACTCCTGCAAGCACACCCAAGCACGCCTTTTGGACTCCTGCAAGCACACCCAAGCACGCCCCCTGGACTCCTGCAAGCACACCCAAGCACGCCTTTTGGACTCCTGCAAGCACACCCAAGCACACCTTTTGGACTCCTGCAAGCACACCCAAGCACACCTTTTGGACTCCTGCAAGCACACCCAAGCATGCCTTTTGGACTATTGCAAGCACACCCAAGCACGCCTTTTGGACTCCTGCAAGCACACCCAAGCACGCCTTTTGGACTCCTGCAAGCACACCCAAGCACGCCCCCTGGACTCCTGCAAGCACACCCAAGCACGCCTTTTGGACTCCTGCAAGCACACCCAAGCACACCTTTTGGACTCCTGCAAGCACACCCAAGCATGCCTTTTGGACTCCTGCAAGCACACCCAAGCATGCCTTTTGGACTATTGCAAGCATGCCCTCTGGACTCCTGCAAGTCCAGCAATTCCCTTGCTTATTGCTGTTGGTGTTTTTTGTTCTTGTTTCAGAGCCTCTTTTTTCGTATAATTTTCTGGTTTAAACCATGCCGTGCCTTTAATACCCTCAGAAAAGGATTAGCCTGCCCCTAGCATAATGCTCCTTTCTCAGAGGGTTATCTGGGAAGCTTTTTGGCTAATGACTCATTTTTCTTTCTTTTTGCTGTTGTTGTTGTTGTTGCTCTGAAGATTTGAGCCATGGAAGTGTAGAAAAGCAACAATTTGCATTGCAGAGGTGAAAATAGCTTTACACAAACCCCAGGGTGTGTTCAGCAAACAAGCATGCGAATCACAAAGTCCAATTAGACCAAAAAGGATTGTGAGAGTTGCCTGCTTGACTAAGCAGCAGCTGAAATCCATGTCTAATGGAGCTTTCCTTAAATTATAATGCATGGCGGCAAATGTATAGTGTGCATCCTAATCCAACACTTTCTCCAACTAACGGCTCGTGAACAGGTTAAACATACAAACAGTCCGAAAACCAGAAAAGGGCTCCAGTTTTAACACCGTTTCTAAACAAAGAAGGCCGCAAAATAGAAGACAATTCTACAATTTCTAGTGAAAAAAAAAATTTTTTAAATCCCAGTTTGGAAGGATAATGTGGAGTGTGAGTTGAGATATATCCCAGGAGAATTACATATCATGACTCAGCCAGCACTGCAAATCAATGACTGGGCTTAATGAATCCAAAATTCAATCATATAGAGGACAGAGCGCAAAAGCCGAAATGCTGCAAAAACAGAGATGTGGGTTTTTTTTCCCCAAATCTCCGAGAGAGGCTCAGTGTAGAATATCAGTGCCTGGGTAATTTCTAATCACTGTATCAAGATACATACTCAGTTGTAATAAAATCCTTACACTCTCTTGAAGAAAGTTAATTACGCCTCATGCCCCCGTATAATAATGCCTGTGCGCTACAGAGAGTAATGAATATTTTGTAGGGTTTTTTATAATATATATATATAAATGTGGGGTTTTCATTTAAAAAAAACCTGAGAGTTCCGATTGCGGTATATATTATTGAGGTCAATTCCTCGGTCAAATGCTTTCAGAGCTTGGAATTGTTTTGCACAGCTCCAATTTTTCCAGACTAAGGGTTCTGGGTAGATGCAACCAACATAATGGGAACGGACAACTAGAATTTGGATTAAAAAATCATTCAGCGGATCATTGATTTAGTTAACTACTCCTGCAATGACCTTGCGTTCTGTAGTATCAGGCTGATTTCAGGATATCTATTTAGTAAATCAAATACAGATACGCTTTTGGTGGCTTTTATTAAAAATAAAAAATAAATTGATTTATTACCATACCGGTTAGCACATTCTACGTCATGAGTGACCAAACCAGATTATTACGCTCCACAAGACCGTAACTCCTTGAGGACAATCCTTGGGGATTTTATGTTATATGTTTGACTGTATTTTTTCTCATTTTTCATTTAGTGCACTCAAAATTAAACTATATATTATTTTTAAGGGCATTCTTTTGATGTCATATTTATCCTTATAAAGCAGAATTTAAGATGGGACCGCCATGTTTCCTCAACCCCTTTCTGCCTGTAGGACATTCTATTTCGTCCTAATATATAGGACACCTATAGAAAGGAGTAGAACATTGTTTGCTCTGCAGAGCATCATGGGCCCCAGCGATGAGCTGTGTGCTCTCCTGTCAGTTGAGGCCATTTTGGTTGGCCTGAGTATGACAAGATAAATGTAACAGACGCTCAAAGTCAACATTATCACTCCGAAATTCCAACGGACTTACCCCAGGTGGAAGGAGATGTTAAATCTCCTCCACAGCGATTGGTTAATATGTGCAGAAAAATGTACTCTCCCACACACCAGTCACGAAAACAAATCGTTCAAATTGTGCAAAGACTGAGGACAAATAGATTTTGAGTAATGCACAATAGGACTAACATTCAAAAGCCATTTTTAATCAGGTATAACTCATGTTCTGCCTAAATAAAACAGATTTGGTTGGTTGGTCCCGATTTAAAAATGATAGAGCGGTCAAAGTTATTTGTGTGTAACCGATTTAAGCCTTATTTATATAGCGTAAACAATTTCCATAGCGCTAGGTACTCAGCCTAGAGGAGGACTATATACCTAGTTAGACAAACAGGGACAGACAGATACATGAGGTTGAGTGGCACTGTTCGTACGCTTAAATTCTAAATGGCGTGTGCCATGTTCCTTCTCTTATATTATATCTCTCACATAGGCCCTTGTATACATTACAGTAATATTTATTTATTTAGTGGGAACAATTCACAAGCACTTGGTACAGAGAATACAAGGGAATAACAGACTATGTGAGACGAACATAGACAGACTGATACATGAGGTTTAGAGCCATGTTTGTAAGTGTATATTCTAGTTGAAGAGTGCTCCTGCCCTTATAGCACTATATTCTCTCAGCTAACAGTACGTTATCTCTTTGAAGATAACCTCATCCATTTTCTACTTTCAAACAAATATTGAAACACAGTCAAGAAAACATTGCTAAGTTGTTATTTTATTCGGCTGAATTGTCTCTTGCTGAAGGGCTCTCCAGTCCGGTTTCAGGATTTCGATGAGTTTAACATTGATTGCTCTCAACAGGGGGATAGAAGAAGAGTCTCCTGGGATCTGCCTCATGGTCATTTACACTGGGTTACAATCTAGAGGGAGTGGGGGGGGACATGAGACAGATAAGTGAAGAGGTGAAAGGGAAGTTGGTGATAGTAACAGTATTAGGGATGGTGGGAGCGATATGGGTTTGGCCAGAGATTAATTATGTGTGTTCTAGTTGGATGAGTTGTAAATTATTTTATTCCGAACGGTGTTTGAGGACAGTGAGAGCTAGGTGGGATTGGCCAGAGGTTAATTAACAAGTATTCTAACGGAATAAGTAGTAAGCTTCATTAAAAGAGGTGAGTTTTAAGGGGGCATTGGAAGAATACTAGATGGGTCCCTCTACTAAAATGAATTTCAAAACAGGGAGGCAAGTCTAGTGTAACAAATATCTTCTAAAACTCGATTGATTAACGTAATTTCATTTCAGCCAAAATACACACTTTTAGAAAAATAATAGTCACAACCTGGGAAAATAGTTGCATTGGGTTTTGACTTGGCTCCCACAGACAGCCAGGCCAAACCATCTCCATAACTTGCCAACTTGAGGCATCTTTGTCACTCAGTAAAATGGAAAAAAAAAAAAAATACATACATTAGCCTGTTTCTAAGCTCTAAAAAGTTAAGAATGGCTAATAAAGTCCAGTAATAAATTTTTGTGGAAAAGATAAAATGGTAATAAAGCCATTTGTAACTTTGCAACCCAGATGACAGTAAAACCAAGTGGGAGGTCATATCGCAGTCTAGAAGGAGAAGAAAGGCCAGTTTAAGGGTCCCCTAATACATCATGCAGATAAGAGGTCCTCCCCGACCCTTGTGCTTCCTACAGCCCAGAGGTTTACTGATTAGCAGAGTGTCATTGTAAATTTCACTGTCTTCAGGCCTTTTTCACATTCTGATCCTGCCTTTCTTAGTTGCTATAGACCTTGTCTCAAAGAAACACCTAAAAACAGATAATCTGTCTTGATCCTATCTTTAAAAAAAAAAAAAAAAGCCCATTCTACCATTTTATCCCTATACCAACCAGGCCGCCTCCCGACATTCTCCTCTGCCCTGGGAATTCATTTGCAAATGTAGTCACAGATTGGGGTGGAAAAGGTTTTTTTTTTTTTTTTTTAGTCAATTACAACATTCCAGTCCTAGACAATAGAGGTGAACCGTAAGGAACATCCCAAGACTCCAGCAGCTCTGTACAATTGTTGTATTTTATTGTTGTTTAGAGGGTTAAGCTGCTGTTCATGCATAATTATTTCCTCCATTCTTCAGGAGGTCATAAAAGACAAAGTGGAAACCTAATGATTTATGGCTCCCTGGATTTATATCTCCCTCTCAAACTTCCCTCCATCAAGCTGTTTTGACCCCAGGAAAAAAAAAAAAATTATTTTCAATAAAACATTGTTCTACGGAAAAGTGACAGCTTGATGTACACTTCCCAGGGGAGTAGTCGGGCTACATATCACAGGCGTAAGAGCGAAATATTTCCAGAGAGAAATCCATGGCATCTTCCTAAATTAGGTATATATTGCTGTAAACATGTGGGGATAAAGACCATTTTATGGGAGGGGGGGGAGGGGGGGGGGTCAGCAAATTAGGAGTGGCAGTTCTACCTAGCTTATTTTCTGTATTTTTCACATTAAAAATAATTTCAATGGGGTCTTTAAATTCAGTGACAGGCTGGGCTGTCGCTGTAGCAACAGCAGTAAAATGAGGAAAATACTGAGAATGCGATTTGTACATATCGAAAAATATTTTTCCGTACACCGAAGTTGTGACTGCCCCTTTAAAAGCAATATGTCTTGTGGTAAGTACAAATGTTTTCACTGAGGGGTTTGCATACACAATTACGGCCAAGTAGGGGATATTTGGAGCCAAACCTACGGACCGTTGCTGGATACTTGGGTAAGTACGGTCATCCTTCCTGTACTTGGCATTTAAAAAAATAAAATAGACTTGTATAGAAAATAAATGAAGTGTCTTTGAAATGATTTTATACAAAAGAGCTTGCAATCAGCTGACAGCAGCTTGATCTCAATTCCTACTGAAATGTATACCTATTTATCATGCGATGTCCACATGCGCCAGACTGTAAGACAGTGATTTCCTCATTGGCACAAAGATAAAGCTTCGAAAGGTCAAATGGCAAAACTGCAGAACGGAACCCTCAGACCTGAGTATCGAAGGGAATCAAAACCATAAAATTCCACATCAGTTTTCCAGTGATGAGAATCTCCCGACACATTCCTCTGTTAAATTTAGATATTGAAGGAGAGGGGGCCTTCTTACGTCAATTAAGGGTCTATTCAGTAACGAGATAATTGCAGGTAATTGAGAGGGGAATTTCAAAACGTAAAAAAAAAGTAGACGAGTTGGATAAAGTCTCCCCATTCCGCTGGAGAATTTTTCCAACTGTGCTCCGTCGGAAATTCTAAATTCCCTGCAACTCTCTCGCCATCGAGCAGACTCCTCGGAAGGGAGATTAAAAAACGTCTAAGCCAAATCGCGCATGAAAGTGCCGGCATTTTAAGAGGTGAGGTTTTTTTTTCAATTATGGGGAAGCGCTGGGACAATTTTTTTTTTTAAATTTAAGTAAAATTTGGGTGAAATTTAGAAAAGTGGAGCAGTCACCCTAGAAACCAATAGAATGTCCCTGCATCTTAGACCACTTTAAGAATTTTTCCCAGCATGTATTTTTTTTTTTTTTTAAATAAACCTCCCATTGTCTCCTATAACACTTTGTAAAGAGTATGAGTGTTTAAAATCATTTTTTAGCTTGTTCGTAAAGGAGACTTTTCTCTCACTAAATACAAGGCACCCAGACTCTTAGAGGTCCTGCGGTTTAAAACATGATTAAGAGGAATATAAAAATGTTTTCCTTTTTTTTTTTTTTAAATATACAGCCAGTTCATTTAACCTCCGTTTATTTACATTCTGTGCTGCGTCACTTTAAAAAAAAAAAAAAATCTCACTTAAACCGTTTACGTTCCACAAGAAAAATGTAAACTTTAGGTCCCTTGTGTTTACTGCCCCCTTCCTGCCGCCTGGGAAGACAATCAGAGCCGGAACATAAGAGGCTGTGGAATGTGGGATTGGAGGCCGGCACTTTACTCAATCACTGCACAATCCCGGCCTTGACATCTCTACAGAGGATTTCCTCTTTAAGAATAATGTTTACATCACAAGGGGGGGAAAAAATCCATTCTACACTTGCAAGAGGTTGGTCTCTGAAACTCACAGAACATCTGGCACACACGTGAAATTTTATATAGAATAAGGTAACCAATTTTCATACATCTGGAAACTAATTGAATGATCCTGGAGAGGGCCATGCCCAAGACATTGTGCTGCCTGGGGCTCCATAGACTTAACAATGGCCTCAAGACAATTTTTTACCGGCCTGCCGGTAAAATACCAGCCAGGTGGCAACCCTCTGAGAAAGGGACACAGTAAACAGAATATTAACTTTGGTTCATCTGTTAGTGTTTAACCTGTACACTGTACATGATTAGGTTTCAGACAAGAGCATGCAGGTATTCTTTAGGAATCTCCTGCAAAGGTTCCTGCTCTAGTCCTCCCTCTGCTTATGCTTACTTGGAAGAGGATCAGTGCAGTCGCACTGGGTCACAGTTTGTGAGCATGTCCAGTAACAATCTCACTCAGAAGATAGTAACTGTCTTCCTGTGTGTGCATTTTGTTTCTACACCAGTGATTGGAAGGGGCAGAAGAGTGGTGTGATGTCACAATCCCCATAAGAATTTTTTGAAAAATGTACATTTTTTTTAATATATTTTGATGTATATATATTATATGAGGAAAGTCTTGAGTGTAGACTGAAACGTTGATTGGCTTTTTTTTTTTTTTCAAAAAATAAACAATGATATTTTTCAACAAATCCTCATATTTGGAAGTTTTGTGCAATAAGCCGAAAGCACCGAGGTCATCCATCTGATCGAAGTTAGCGGTGTGCAGTGTATCCAAGTTTTATATATAAATAAATGAAAACTGGAACAAATAAATGCATTTCAGTCTTTAAAGTGTCAGCATTAACATGCTTTTATTTTTCCAGGTTTCTTTTCCATGCTGGACTTATTCTTTAAAGGGACTCTGAATACTGTAATTATATTTATACATTGTGTTAGCAGAATGGCAAGCAAATGCTTAAATTAGGAGAAAAATTTGTTTTTGCTGTGTCCTGTTTATGACATCACCTGTGACTCGATATGCAAATTACACATTTCCCACTGAAAACTAATTAATTTGCTTATAAAGCCAGTTGTGATGTCATAAACATGAGACTCCACAGACACATTTATAACACGCCTGTCTTCTAATTTAGGCATTTGCTTGCAATTTTTGTAACACAATGTATAGATCATTATCGATTTTTTTTTTATTTTTATTCTCTACACTTACAGTAAAAACAATGTTTAGTAGATAGCTCTCCTTTAAGTAATAACTAGGAGAGACTTGGCCTCTACATGAGTCAGACGGGTGGTTAGTGCTGTAGTGGGCTTCATCAGACAAGATCCTTTGATTGTAAGCTCACTGGCACAGCATTCCTCCATTTGTGCTCCATATTCCCGCTGTCTGACAAATATATATTTTCCACCACCACTTTTGCTTTAAACACACATAGATAAAGCAAACATACAGGTATATAATGACATATCCATAGCCAATTAAACAAAACAGGAGCATTACAGGATGACTGAGGTTTCAGAAGCTTGGTTGGATCCCCGAGCTGGGAGAAGGGGGGGGGGGGGGGTGACCTAATACAAGGTCATGATATAACAAGCTTCTTTCAGTTTTCGGTAATTGCAGCATAATCAAGACAAGGTTAGAAAAAGAAACAGTGTTTTCCTTTGAAATCACAGCAAGAAGACAATTATAAAGCTAATGTGCAGGATAGATTGCATCTCTGATCGCTGTCTGCATTTCACAACAGAGGTAAATTGGGGCAGAAATTAAGCAGACTCTAACAGGTCATTAGTGGGAAGTAACCTCATAAACTGGCTCTTTTTCACTTTACTACATTGATTGAGCAGGCAGATAAGAGTTAGTCATTCCATGAAGGAAGTACATATTTATTTTTTCAGAATAGTCCTACACACATGCCAGGCATTTGTGAATTCCTTCCCACTGTTAGCCTTTACTGCTTCGACTGGAAGGTTATTCCGGGTACCTACTACCCATCCTGTAAAATAATACATGGTCCCATTTCCTCAGTCTTTCTCCATCTAAATGTCATTTGTGTCCTCATCTCCTAGTAGGGTCAGCGGGTAGAAAATAGCTGTAGGGCTACTAAATGCATTGAATTATTGAAGTAGCCAGTCAGACATTATATGGTATAAGTTTACATAATTGGATCAAGAGTTTACAAGAGTTTTTGAGCTGGTTAAGACTTTAGATTTGTAACATGACTATTACCCCCTTTGGAAGTAAAGCTGTGGTGGTATCCGCTCCAGTAATGGACATCACGCAAAGAGGTTCTGCAGCAGTTGAACCTCTAACACCCTGGGGTTATTCACTAGAAGTCAACCCGGCATTCCTCCCATCTTCGACCCCCAGGCGAACAGGGGGCGGAGCTTGGGAGGTAGAGTTTCAGCGATATTGCACATGTGTGGTAGCACTGCCAGTGTCACCAGGCAACGAAAATCGGGAAAAAGTAGGAGAGAGGTGGAGCTCAGCGGGTAAGAGTGTCAAAATTTGAACTTAAGGAGTTGGCAAAAAATTCTCCATTCCACTGCATTGGAGAATTTTTCTAACTTGACTATTTTTGCCTAAAATTTTAAATTCAATTCCCTTTTAATGGGCACACAACGTAAAATGTTCCTATCTGGAGCGTCGGACTCTGACATCATCCCTTGTTAACCCAGCAATGTTACCGCCAGTAAAAAGCCAGTCTGTTATCTCCTACCCATGCTGTGCTACTAGATTCCGTTATCTACCAATTACTTTCCCTGCACTGCACATGAAATGAATGAGTTGTAGTGTTTGCTTCTGAAGCATTGCTGGGTCTCCGGGAGAATAAAGAGAGAGGAGCCAGTCCCTTGTTGGTATTTTCTCGCCTGGTTTTTTTTCCCCGTTTTTTCCACTAATAGTCACCTTCACTCGCTCTCCCTCTGACCTTTTGGTTCTAAGCGGAGTTCGGGCCTATTCTTATTCTAATCATAGAGAGTCATTACACTAAGCCTGTCCAGTAACTGAAGTCACAATAAAACGGATAAGAGATGAGCATTCAATGTCACTCCGGACTGAATAACCAGTGGTGCACAGCTGATTGCGATAAAATCACAAATTTCAGAATAACAATCATTAACCCTACAACACAGGAAATAATGTACGGAAAAAAAAACCACACTGTAAATTCTATAGAAATCGGAAGAACAAACAATGATGGGAGAACGCAGCTTCCTGCTCTGCTTTCCAAGGTCAGGACCATCCTGATCTATAAGGAGATGTGACACAGAGGAGTTCTGAGGTCATACTAGGGTTGTCACCTTTTCCTCGATATGTGTGGGTGGAGCCACAAAGGGGTGGGGCCATGGTGGGTGGAGCCCCAAAGGGTGCGGCTTCTCAATGAATATATATATATTATTTGTATATCATGCCAGTGAGCGGTGTGTGTGTATATAAATATTTATATATATAGATAGATAATATAGATGATATAATGCAATGATAAAACAAAATCTGTCTCTTTACTGTCTTTTAGTTCTCTTTAAACGCACAAAGGTTTGCGGAAGGAATAGGTTTGTCCCTACAAAATTTATCACTAAATGGGTGAGATGAAATGTCCATTTTACTTTAACTGTTCTTTTAGTGAATAGACCCCTTTGTCTATACTTGTTCCTGGGAAAATAGCTTTCTTAGCAATATGTCTACACAGTAAAAAAGTACTTCTCAATGGTCATACTATATACATTCTGTTGGGTGACCGTCACATACAAGTTGCAATATTTTAAGACTCTACCAATCAAGACAAGTCAAAGGAAAGTATCATCTATATGAAAAAGGAAATCCAATAACATTAAAGGGATGCCATAGTAGAATGAACCCTACCTACTCCCCTACCCCAGGAGTGGTCACTTTAAAATGGGTGTAAAGGCAGAAAAGAGTCCAGCTCTGCAAAGAGCCTAACATCAGATGTTACCTTTAACTTGGGGCAGCTAGTAGATACCACACAGTGACAGGCAGGCTAGATTAAAACTCTACCTGTCTCCCTATAGATAGAAACATAGCAACATAGAATGTGTCGGCAGATAACTATTCTGTCCATCTAGTCTGAACAATTTTATAAATATGTTCATTAGTCCCTGGCCTCATCTTATATCTAGGATAGCATAATGGCTATCCTATGTGTAAACCTCTACCACTTCCGCTGGAAGGATATTCCATGCACCCACTACTCTCTAAGTAAAGTAATACTTCCTGATACATCCCAGCACCCTCAACCCTGCATACATGCCACTGAGATCCGTAAAGTGTTCATAAAAGAAGGAACTGGGCCCTTTAAATAGCATGAAGAAAGATTGTGCAATACACATAACCAGTCCAAATCTCACATACATGTTACACGTAACCAATCCAAATCTCACATACATGTTACATGTATACAGTCCAAATCTCACATACATGTTACACGTAACCAATCTAAATCTCACATACATGTTACACGTATACAGTCCAAATCTCACATACATGTTACATGTAACCAATCCAAAGCTCAGTTACAGGTCACACGTAACCAGTCCAAAGCTCATTTATATGTTACACATAACCAGTCCAAATCTGAGATACATGTTACATGTAACCAGTCCAAATCTCACATACATGTTACATGTAACTAATCCAAAGCTCAGATACATGTTACACATAACCAATCCAAAACTCAGATACATGTTACATGTAACCAGTCCAAATCTCACATACATGTTACACATAACTAATCCAAAGCTAAGATACATGTTGCACGTAACCAATCCAAATCTCAGTCACATGTTACGCGTAACCAGTCCACAGCTCACATACATGTGTGTTTCTGCTAAAGATGCATATTAAGTTGTGGGAATGATGCTTTTACACAGAAATACAATTTCCAAAACTAGGAGAGATTACAAAAGATCTGATCAAACACTTATCTTATACGGTTTGTTTTTTGGAGGACAATTAAATCTAGCATGTAAGGAGTTTAAATACCTCAAGAAGTTTTGAAAGTTATCATTTAAATGTAATGCAGTTATGAAAAAAAGGCCAAATCTGGGCTAAAAAAAGATATTTTCTCTTAATAATCTCACTAAGGTAACACATTATCCAGTGCTGGATACAGTAAGCCAAGGGTATGTATTACAAGACTTAACTTGTCAGAGAGAGAATATAAATAACACAATATATAAAGAGCAATCCTACGAGCGGAGTAATAACATATACACAATGGGTAGCGGAAATCCTGAAAATCATTATTGGATTTAAAGGGCTGGTCCACACCGCAGAGCCACCTGGATCTTCCCAGCAGTGTCAATCAGTATGAGGTGATAACTCTCACAGAGGACACTTCCACATACTTCACATCAAGGCAGAGAATGAGAAAACAGAGCATATCACTTGTTATACTGACAGTTTACCCCAGTGACAGGGAGCAGACACGTTAACCCCTTCGAACCTCAGGCGCTGTGCAGCGGCCCCGATCAGTTAAAGACCTCAAGGCCATCAGACCCTGCCCTTCATTCCCAAAATCTCAATTAATATTATTATACATATAGCGATAACCCGACTACATCAGTGAAATCGTCACTGACTTGATCTCACTCACACGTGCCACTTACACAGGCCAAGAGTACACTGTGGGTGGAAGATGCAGGACATTTTCAAAATGAGTTTTAAAAAAAAGGATGATTTGGAAACTGGTACTTGCAGTTGGAGCAGAACTGGCACTGTAAAATAAAAGCACTAAATACCCAGACTGTAGCTTCCAACTACTGGCACATCACTGTTTGCACATCATTACCCAGCATGCTATGCAATGGTGATAGGACTGGTTATCTGTGGGCAAAACAGGTCTCTTAACTTGTTTCGGGGTGTGGAAATGTGTCTGCTGACCAGTCCAACTAACACACGTAATGACCTGTTCTAACGTTCTAGATAATGGGGGCTATTCACTAAAAAGTGAGTTGCATTGGAGACCAGGTAAGATACACATTTCATCGCACCAATGTATCTATACATTGTGCAAGGGACAAACCTGGTGAGTTTCCTCCCACTATGCAAACACACAGGGTCTGTCCCTGCACAATGTATAGCTAAACTGGTGAGATGAAATGTCCATCTTACCTGCAACTAACCTCAACTCCCTTTTAGTGACTAGCCCCCCATGAAAAACATTACCGCCCCGTACCCCAAACTTTTACATGGTTCCCCAAAATCAATCTGGCCTCCCCTGTACTGGATGAATCTGTTGCTGAATCTGCCACCTAAATATTTTTTATATTGTAACATAGTTAGTCACATAGTAATTTAGGTTGAAAAAAGACACAAGTCCATCAAGTTCAACCCATCTACCTATCATTCCAGTGTTTTGATCCAAAAGAAGGCAAAAACCCCATAGGAAGCTATTTTGAATTTTGCCTCCAAGGGGGAAAAATTCCTTCTTGACTCCAAAAGGGCAAGGGCATTGTGAAAGTAAAAAATAAAATAAAAAAGATCACAGATGTATTGTGTTTGCAGAAATGCAACGGAAATGCACAAATTAAGAGAAAAACGTGTTTTAAATCTGTCTGTGGAGTCTCCTACTTATGACTTCAGCTGTGTCCCGATATGCAAATTACACATTTCCCATTGAAAAGTAGTTAATTTGCATAACAATCCACAGGTGATGTCATACAAAGGAGACGACACCGATCCATTTAACCCCTTGGCGACACAGGACGGACTAGGTCCGTCCTGTGTGCCGAGGCGTTAGTGACACAGGACGGACCTAGTCCGTCCTGTGTCAAAACGAGCACTGAAAGCGGAGTTTTTCCGCTTTCAGTGCTCAAGCCGCATTGTAACGATGCTTCCGTGTGGAAGCATCGTACAATGCTAAAAAAAATGCCCGTCGGCATTTCGATCGCTCCGGAGAGCGATCGAAATGCCGGTTTTAAAGGCACAGTGCCTTTAAAACGCGGGCATTTAAAAAATGAGCATAGGAAGCGAATCTTTCGCTTCCTATGCTCAGAAAGTGTTTCTGATTGCCTCGCAAGTCGAGGCAATCAGGAACACAAAAAAAAAATGCACGATCTTGGTCACTGAGTGACCAAGATGGCGCTGCCCTTCTAAGGGCAAGAGCACAGGAGGCAGGAAGTACCTGCTTCCTGTGCTCTCTGGCTGTCACACGATTGCCTCTTCACAGAGGCAATCAGTGACTGCCAGGCACACTGACAGGCAGTGGGGATGCTCTCCTGAACATCCCCACTGACTGGTCAGATCAATATTAACTCTATATTGATCTGACCAGTTATGATCTGCCTCCCTCTCCTCACATTTTTTTTAGTGAGGGAGAGAGACAGATCAAAGTTACAAAAGTAATTAAAAGTTAAAAAAAACAATAAATACACAACACACAAATAATAAAACAATAAAAAAAAATTTATTAAAGCAATTCCCTGTGTTTAACCCCTTCCCTGCCACTGATCTTGCATAAGCAGTGATCGTGCACATCAGCGCATTTATTTTTGCTGTTTGTGCATTTTTTAGGGGTTAATTTTTTTTGTACTGTAATTTATTACAGTACTAAAAAGGCTCTTCTAAGAGTTATTAACCCCTTATTTGCCGTCGATCACTGCTTACGCAATGATATTGACGCCAAAGCAATTTTTATCTGTCTGCATATTTTTTTTTTACACATACCCGCTAGGGGATTACATGTAAAGTAAAAATATTTGAGGTTTTTTTTTTTAAGCTGCCTGAGCGCATAGCGATCAGTAACAGCGAATTAGTGGCAAAGGCGGTTTGGTGATTTCTCAATTAAGCTCACCATTCGCCCTGGTCAGATCAAAATGAATCGGATCAATATTCACAAATATTGATCTGCCTCCCTCTCCTCACTTACATTTTTGTGACGGAAAGAGACAGATCAGTATTAGTGATATAAAATAAAATTTTATAAAATTGGCAGGTTTTATGAAAGTCTTTCACTGTGTATTAACCCCTCCCCTGCCATTCATCACTGTGTAAGCAGTAATCTTGCACAGCAACAGTATGTTTTGCTGTCTGCACTGTTTTATGGATTAATTTCTTTGTACTGTAATGTATTACAGTACTAGATAGGCTCTTCTAAGAGCTATTAACCCCTTCTTTGCTCGAGATCACTGCTTACGCACTGATTCTGAGGCCGCGGACTCAGGGTTCGATTTTGACCCTATTCAGCTTTCTGATACATCATCTAGCGATGTATCGGTGGCTGCTGAGCCCTTGCCACAAGTAGTGATGGGGGTCTACAGATAAAAAAATATATGGTTTGGTGGGGGTAAATTTCATTGGCTGGCTTCAAAGATATATCCCATAAAGGACACGGACGCAGGTTGACTACATGTCAAAATTCCAAGTTGGAATTTTGAGATGCGCATCTCACAAATGTTGCCTTCTAGCCAAAAACAAACCAACAAACCTATGCATGGGTGCTATCCCTGTACTCGGGAGATGTTGCTGAAAACATATTGGGTTGTTGTTTGGCAGTGACATATACCAGAATCTGTGAATTCATGCCTGAAGTACAATGCATGTGGAAAAAAAACTCCCAAAAAAGTACTACCACAAACTTTTACAAAGGCTGGTGGTAGAATTAGTACCTATACAGTATTAAAATACCACCATTTGAAATACCTTAGGATGTCTATTTTCCAAAAATATATGGTTTGATGGGGTAAAATTCATTGGACGGCTTCAAAAATGTTCCAAATGGAACATGGGCGCAGGCTGACTACATGTCAAAATTCCAGGTTGGAATTGCGCACCCCCTAAATGTGGAATTTTAGACCCAATACAAACCAACAAACCTATGCATGGGGGGTATCCCTGTACTCAGGAGATGTTGCTGAACACATATTGAGGTGTTGGTTGGCAGTGGCAAATACCAGAATCTGAAAATTCCTGCCTGAACTACAATGTGTGTGGGGAAAAAATGACATCCCATCCCTTTGACATAGGTTGGTGGTAGAATTAGCACTTGGAAAGTGTTAAAATACCACAATTTTAAATACCCTAGGATGTCTAGTTTTCCAAAATATATGGTTTTATGGGGTAAAATACTTTGACAGGCTTCAAAAGTGTCCCAAATGGAACATGGGCGCAGGCTGACTACATGTCAAAATTCCAAGTTGGAAATGCACCCCCCCCTAAACGTGGCCTTTTAGCCCCCAAATAATCTAACTAACCTACACATGGGTGGTATCCCTGTACTCAGGAGATGTTTCTGAACACATATTAAGGTGTTGTTTGGCACTGACACATAATAGGATCTGTGAATTCATGCCCGATGTACAATGAATGTGAAAAACAAATTACTATCCATAACATTGACATAGGCTGGTGGTAGAATTAGTGCATGAAAAGTGTTAAAATACTACCATTTGAAATACCCTAGGGTGTCTAGTTTTCAAAAATATATGGTTTTGTGGGGTAGAATACACTTTTTGGCTTCAAAAATGTCCCAAATGGGACATGGGCGCAGGTTTTCTGCACGTCAGAATTCCAAGTTGGAAAACCAAAAAGCGCACCTCTCAAATGTGGCCTTTTAACCCCCAAATAACCTAACCAACCTATACATGGGTGGTATCCCTGTACTCAGGAGATGTTGCTGAACACATATTGAGGTGTTGTTTGGCACTGACATATAACAGGATCTGTGAATTCATGCCCAAAGTACTATGTATGTGAAAAAAAATTACTATCCATAACATTGACATAGGCTGGTAGTATAATTAGTGCATGGAAAGTGTTAAAATACTACCATTTGAAATACCCTAGGGTGTCTAGTTTTCAAAAATATATGGTTTTGTGGGATAGAATACACTTTTTGGCTTCAAAAATGTCCCAAATGGGACATGGGCGCAGGTTTTCTGCACGTCAGAATTCCAAGTTGGAAAACCAAAAAGAGCACCTCTCAAATGTGGCCTTTTAACCCCCAAATAACCTAACCAACCTATACATGGGTGGTATCCCTGTACTCAGGAGATGTTGCTGAACACATATTGAGGTGTTGTTTGGCACTGACATATAACAGGATCTGTGAATTCATGCCCAAAGTACAATGTATGTGAAAAAAAATTACAACCCAAAACATTGACATAGGCTGGTAGTATAATTAGTGCATGGAAAGTGTTAAAATACTACCATTTGAAATACCCTAGGATGTCTAGTTTAAAAAAATATATGGTTTTGTGGGGTAGAATACACTTTCTGGCTTCAAAAATGTCCCAAATGGGACATGGGCACAAGTTTTCTGCATGTCAGAATTCCAAGTTGGAAAACCAAAATGCGCACCCCCTAAATGTGGCCTTTTAGCCCCAAAACAAACCAACAAACCTATGCATGGGTGGTATCCCTGTACTCAGGAGATGTTGCTGAACACATATTGAGGTGTTATTTGGAAATACCCCTTCACATTTTAAGGTAATGTTTACCTAAATTGCAATATATGTGAAAAATTTAAAAAAAAGATTTTTTGCTGCAAACTTTGGCATAGATTGGTGGTAAAATGGCTACATGAAATGTGTCAAAATACCCCAAGTTAAATGCCCTGAGTTGTCTAGTTTTCAAAAATATGTACATGTTGGGGGTCATTCATGGATTTAGTACAGAAATCAGTGTATCAATGTCACTATCGCTAATTTTGAAAGAAGGGATTTTAAAATAGCTTTGCACCACTTATAGTTCTGGCCCTGTAACATGAATAAAAAAGCACAAAAACATAAAAACATGGGCTATTTCTGAACTCAGGACATATATTAGAAACTTTTTAGCAGTGTTTTTTTGTTGTCTCTTGTACATGAGTATACGATTTTTCAAATAAAAGTCATAAAAAAATAATTTTTTCAATTTTTTTGCCATATTTTATTATTTTTTTTACATCAAATTATATGCTATTATCAAAATAATGGTATCAAAAGAAAGCCCTTCTTATGACGATAAAAACGATATATAGTTTGTGCGGGTACACTAAATGAGACAGAAATAAATTACAGCAAAACACAAACTGCTCAGAAATGTTAAAACAGCCCATGTCACCAAGCGTCGGACAAGCCAAAAAAGTCATGTCACTAAGGGGTTAAAGCCCATTCCCTGAATGTATGCAGTTACTTCCATTTCTGCTAACACAATGTATAGATCATTTTTGATATTTTTTATATTCTACATTCACAGCATGAACAAAATTTACGTTCCAACGACTGTTTTTTTTTTCAAAGTATTTCACATTGATTTAAATCAGTTCCCATAACACCTGCTACTACTGTCCCTAATAATTCAAATAAGATCTCCTGATCTCCTGTCCAAACTTCCCAACCTCCAGGCTTGCTAAAAACCACTAGAGCTCTTCCCACACGGATAACATCCCCTAAAGCAGCGATTTATTCCGAAACTGCCAGGAATTTACAACTAATGGGGATCAATGTCTCGGCCAATTATCTTTGTGCTTTAGGCATTTAATGAGAATTTATGAAGGTAAAAGCAATTAGTGCGATACATATTCATGAAAGCCGTCAGAGAAGTCACTGGAGTATTTACTGATGGCAGGAGAACCGTCAACAAACACTTTAATTTGGAAGGATAAACCTCTCCAGCCATCTCTCACCACTGGGCGCTGGTATGACACAAAACGTACACACACTGACACATATACAAATATAAGACAAACAATATTATTTAGTAAGGGCAACGGAAAAAGTTGAAACAAGGTAAAAATCACAAATCTCGCCAATGATGCGTTTCATCTCTGTGTAATAACTTAGGGGGTGAATCTAAATTGCTGTTCACGTCGGTGGAAGAGCATTAGCCAAGGCTGGAATAAGAGGGCAGAAAGCGGATATAATTAACATATTATTAAATGCATTTGCATTGGTTAGGAAGATTCATTCTCCGAATAATTAAAAAAAAAAAAAAAACATATTGCACAAGCAGTGCAGTAAAACGCCTGTGGGGCACTTCTGGAGGTATATAAGCTTTTCTGCAATAATATCACATTACAGTAGCCCTGAACTGACTTTTCTAACCCTACTTTTGTCTGAGAGATGAAAAAAAAAATGTTTTTTTCAATCTGTCAAGATGTCAAACTGAGAATACTACCATAAAAACACACCCCAAGATCAATGACTGCAAAGAATTCAACTCCACTACCATAAAGCACTGAGTCTCCAGTGTGACCCCCCTGGAGGGAAGGAGGGGGGGGGGGTATCAGTGCCTGACAATAAGCTGCAGCCCCCTCCACCTTCATCTCACCAATTGGTAGCTATTTTCCAATACTCTCATCAATTCTGAGAATTCATCTTCCCATCACTGGATTTTGTCTCTCAATAAGTTCAAAAGAGACAGGGCACAAATGGTATCCTATTGAAGTTTAGCCAGGTTACCCCCTCAGCTAGCACGTGTCCCTCCTCCACCACCCCCTTACCCCCCACCCCTCTCTACAATGAGGACCACAGCACACTGGATGCCTGAAAGCACTGCCCTGTGTACACCAAGACATCATTCTAACAGCATCAAACAAACACACACAATATAGTCTCCTCGCTCTCCCCTCCTGGAATTAGAGCTGGTTTTTATCTTGATCTCCGCAATGAGCAGCAGAACAGATCAAATAACTGGAATTTCATGGTTGAGAGATCTGTATTGTTATATTTGTACCCTTTCAGCATGGTGGCTGGCATTTAACCCTTCGTGACCTGCACCTTGCCTTTTACGCCCTGGTACCCTGTAGGGAGGCTGGCATTTAACCCTTAGTTCCCTTCAGCTTGGAGGTTGGCATTCATACCCCAGTGTCCTGCAACATCGTGGAGACTGATATTTAACCCCTGGAGTCCTGCAGAGCTGCGTGGATCTGTGTGCACTTTAGCAAGGATTATCACACTCCACTCTAAGTACATCTCAAGTATCTCCTCTGGGAAGTGATAGCAATCCCCTCTAGGGTAAAGTAACGGGGTCATATACACAGAGAGCCTGGGGGGTGACTCGGGTCCAGAGATCCAGAGACCACCTCAGTGCCCAGTGCAGCCCCTCTTACTCATATGAAGCAAAAGTTGGTCAGAAATCTCCGGTCCTCCCAGGGGAGACCCCCTGCCTTGTCTATCCCCTAGCAATCACGTGTTGGGGGTGAAATAAATGTGCATAAGGAGTGTAGGGGGTCCCACCAAAAAACGGGGGCCATCCAGTGATGTCTACTGGTGCTCCAGTGATGTAAAAAGTGGATGATGGGGGTCCTTTTTACTCCCATACTTACCCTGAACCCCATAAAGAGCAGAATAAAAGTGCAGCTGGGTGTCTCCTTACCTAGGATGGGGTAAATATACATTGGCACAATCCACAGGAAGGTTTTGCAAGCAAGCCACATCTTCTGCTCTTCTCCAAGATAGGACCAGATCAAATCCCCCCAAACAGGAGCTAACCCCTCCAAACAGGAGCAAATCCCTTTCTTGTCCTTGTCTGGATTCCAAAAAAGCCACACCAGAGGGAAACTCCTTCAAGCAGTGAAATCACTTCTCCAAAGTGCAATCCTCTCCTTGCAAACATCAGCTGGAGCCCCTTCATGCCAGACCCTCTCTCCTCCATGCACACAGCACAGTGAGACTAGAACAAGCTCTGCAGCATTGTGTCAGCGACCCCCCCCCCCCCTCCCCCACTCATTTAAAGGCACAGGCACCTGAACATTAGGCAGCACAGTGTGCTGTAGATTGGACCCAAGCTGCTGGCCTCCCCACAGCTTAGCAGAGGTAGGGGTGCTGTGTTACTGTAAGTCACACATCAGGGTGTTTATTAATATTTCCATGCACAGTGTATCTGCCACACAGAGCTAACACTCTAAATGATGGTGTTTGACATAATAGAAGACTGGAAGCTGGATCAAATAAGAAATAAAGCAGCAACATGATTATGTTAAATAAATATTGCTAAAAAGAGCATTAAAAACCTTGTTATCCCAAAAGAAAAGAAAAAAAGATTCCCAAATATTTTATCCACACCTGTAGGTGTGTAATAAACCTCACCTTACAATGTGCACCACAACCAGCAGTATGAGGAACCTTGTTAAATGTATTTGTAAATACTGTACAAAAATATTTGTTAATCAGTTAGTACACAGTGACAGGGACCCACTTGTGTAAGTCACAGAATAGCTGTCATTTCATGAAGTTCTAATTTCAGTTTACAAGCTAAACCCATCTCAGTGGGTATCTCTGTTTAGAACTCTGTGCAGCATCCCTGCATCACTGGGATGATCCATTTTCTCCACTGCTGCTGACATTCTTCCATTAGCCAGCTCCCTCTCATTCTGATGACCTATGGAAAAGGAATGCTGAGGTAAGAGGTGCATGGGGTCATGTACCCAAAAAAAAAAGGGGGGGGGGTATATTTTACGTGCAAAACTATTTTTGCACTTTGCCGCTTGTGAGCAATATGAGCAAGTTTTGAATAAAAAATAGCATATTTGTGAATAAAAGCAAGAAACCCAAAATAAGAATTATTTAGCATGCACAAATATAATCGCAATATATTCCTGTGACCGGAAAAATGCACAATAAATAAAAATAATCGAAAGAGGTGCAAAAATGTCCTCATGTGTTACCTATTCCCCCCCCCCCCCCCCCCCCCACTGCTCTTGTTTAGTATATGACCCCCATAGATTATTGGTAATAGTGCATAAGGTTGAGCTGCTTTAATTTTTCTGATATGGCACTAGTCCCTTGTCAGAGATATATTGCCATTTATTTTAATTAGGAATGAGTCCTGTGGTTGTAAATTTCTGAGATCTCCTTATTAGCACTTCAACAGCTGTAGCATCCCTTGGTTCCCACTCATCTCAGCCTTCCTCTCCACAGCTTGCACCCATCTCAGGGGTCCTGCTTTTTCACAGACACATTAACCCCATAATCGACAGTCGCAGACCGTCCTCATCACAAGAGAATAAATGGCAACTTTTATATTTTTTTTAAGTGGAGCAATAAGCATGACCATTCCATCGGTTTCCATAGTGATTGCTCCACTTTTTAATACTTTGCACTGCATTGCTTTTTTTTTTTTTATTATTCAACTTGTACTCTCTTTATTTGCAACCTTCCAAAAAAACAAAAACACATATCTAAAATTCCTAGCGATATCTATCCCTATGTTAAGTGTCAGAGGGTTACACTGCTCTCCCATGCTCAGGTTGATATCAGGAAGTATTACTTTACTGAGAGGGTAGTGGATGTATGGAATGGCCTTCCAGCGGCAGTGGTAGAGGTAAACACAGTCAAGGATTTTAAGCTTGCATGGGATTGGCACAAGGCTATCCTAGATATAAGATAGGGAACTGGGGACTGATAAAAGTATTTAGAAAATTGGGCAGACTAGATGGAAAAGAAACATAAATCTAGAAGAAAAGGCTGTTTTTTTAATATCAAATATACCGAACTGTAAATGATTTCGACAAATGCTGTTCGTACAAGAAGTATAGAATAAATCACAGCACTGCCACCTGCTGCCCCCCATG
The DNA here is from genome assembly GCA_036172795.1 of Pelodytes ibericus. Taxonomy (NCBI): domain Eukaryota; kingdom Metazoa; phylum Chordata; class Amphibia; order Anura; family Pelodytidae; genus Pelodytes; species Pelodytes ibericus. The sequence continues at coordinate 14,782,772 of CM069866.1, read as the reverse complement.
CCACACTCTGTACTCACTCGCTCACCATACAGACTGGCGTGCAAAGGAGCCAGGACACGGATGAGATAGGAGAAGTGCACGCACCTGTCATCTCATCTAGGGAGCTCTGCTTTACACAGGCACATGACATTTAGCACTTAATGGTTTTCAGAGGGTGAGTGAGGGTGAGGAACAGGGGCTTAAAAAATCAGGTCATTAGAAGACATGTGTGTTTAATAATGCAAGTGTCAGGAACGGAGGAATGATCGGAATGGCAGGAAAATTGGGTCTGAATTTTAAGATATTCTATTCTTTATGATAAATTGCGATACGTAAGGATAGCGTCCATCCAAGCATGCAAAGGTGGCGCCATCCCACTATATATATAAAACAGGATAAACAACACCAGAGTTGCAGTGCGCAAACATAGCGCCATCCCAACAAGCAATGACTGACCTGCACCGTCCCAGCGGCATTAATTATCTTGTTTGAAGCACTATGGTCAAAGCAGTAACACACACTGCCGTGGTCTGTATCATATCCTATATTGATGTATATTCTCCTCATTACAGAGAGATCACGGGGGAAAAGGGGTCAAGTGGGCACGATGCGGTCACGTTTTTTTTCTGGTTGCGCTAATATTTTGCGATTATATTTGCGCATGCTCAGGACTTTTTTGCGAATAATTACGTGGAAAAATGACACTAGCTTTTAGCAGGAGCTCACAAAAATGGTACAAAGAATATACGCAAACTTGCCTGTTTTTATTCGCAATTTGCTCATATTTACTATTATAATTTCCCCCCTAGAACAGCAACTTTCTCTTAGTTGTCCCATTTATCAAGTTGGTGATAAGTGGGCTGGTGAAGTACCATGGGCCAGTGGCGTAGCGTGGGGGGTGCAGGGGGGGCCGGCCGCACCGGGTGCAATATCTGGGGGGGCGCACTAGCCCTATGCGGCCGCGTGGCCGCCAGGGCCGTCTTTAACGCGGGGCAAACGGGGCAGCTGCCCTGGGCCCATTTACTCCTGGGGGGCCCCAAGGCAGCTGTCCCGTGGGCCCCCAGCCCCTGCTGCCGCGTTCACAGCGCATTGCGCTTGTGAACGCTTTTTTCCGGCAAGCCGCATCCGATGGATGCGACGGCCGGAAAAAAAAAAAAACTGACGCCGGATGTGACGTCGTGTCACATCCGGTTTCTGCTTCCCTCCTCCGTGCAAGAGGGAAGACTGCACGGAGGAGACATCCGGCGGGGGACACGGAGCAGCTTCATGTAAGTACGGGGGGGGGGGGGGGCTGGCTGGCACAATATTCCTGGTATCTGACTGGCACTATATTACTGGGCATCTGATTGGCACATTATTACTGGGTATCTGATTGGCACAATATTACTGGGTATCTGATTGGCACTATATTACTGGGTATCTGAATGGCACTATATTACTGGGCATCTGATTGGCACAATATTACTGGGTATCTGACTGGCACTATATTACTGGGTATCTGATTGGCACAATATTACTGGGTATCTGATTGGCACTATATTACTGGGTATCTGATTGGCACAATATTACTGGGTATCTGATTGGCACTATATTACTGGGTATCTGAATGGCACTATATTACTGGGTATCTGATTGGCACAATATTACTGGGCATCTGATTGGCACTATATTACTTGGCATCTGATTGGCACTATATTACTGGGCATCTGATTGGCACTATATTACTGGGTATCTGATTGGCACTATATTACTTGGCATCTGATTGGCACTATATTACTGGGCATCTGATTGGCACTATATTACTGGGTATCTGATTGGCACTATATTACTTGGCATCTGATTGGCACTATATTACTGGGCATCTGACTGGCACTATATTACTGGGCATCTGGCTGGCACAATAATACTGGGCATCTGACTGGCACTATATTACTGGGCATCTGGCTGGCACAATAATACTGGGCATCTGGCTGGCATAATATTACAGGCATCTGGCTGGCACTATATTACTGGGCTCTGACTGGCACAATATTACAGGCATCTGACTGGCATAATATTACAGGCATCTGACTGGCACAATATTACAGGCCTCTGACTGGCACAATATTCCTGGCCTCTGACTGGCACACTATTACAAGCATCTGACTGGCATAATATTACAGGCATCTGACTGGCATAATATTACAGGCATCTGACTGGCACAATATTACAGGCATCTGACTGGCACAATATTCCTGGCCTCTGACTGCACACTATTACAGGCATCTGACTGGCATAATATTACAGGCATCTGACAGGCACCATATTCCTGGGCTCTGACAGGCACAATATTCCTGGGCTCTGACAGGCACAATATTCCTGGTATCTGACTGGCACAATATTATTGGTATCTGACTGGCACAATATTACTGGTATCTGACTGGCACATTATTACTGGGCTCTGACTGGCACAATATTGCAGGCATCTGACTGGCACAATATTGCAGGCATCTGACTGGCACAATATTACTAGGCTCTGACTGGCACAATATTACTGGGCTCTGACTGGCACAATATTACTGGCATCCGAAAGTTACAATATTACTGGCATCTGAATGGCACAACAATTATGGCATATGTGTGTGTGTGTGTGTGGGGGGGGGGGGGGGGTAACATTAGAGGTACAGGATTGAGGAAGTTGGCTCCATCTAGCCCAGTCTTGGATCATCTCCAGGGTATGGTTCCATTTTGATGTTTAGTTTTTGTTCTTGATATTGTTTGTCGTTTACGATGGTTGTGAGACGACATATAATAGCATGGCCCATGCTAGGTTACTACATGTGTATATTTGTATTCATAGACCTGCTGAAAATGTGGAGAATGTGTGTAATGCATGTTCGCACTCAATAAAGTGTTGGAAAATAAACTTGTATTTAGATGCATTTTACTTTAATTACATAAGTATTTTCATAACAAACAATACATGTGCTTGGGGGGTAAGGGTTTCTTTAACCCCTTCCCGTCCTTATGACGAGTTAACTCGTCATAAGAGCCGCAGCGTTAGCGACCTTATGACGAGTTAACTCGTCATGCAGTCTAGCCGGCGGTGCGCTCCGTGGGCACCGCCAGCTAGTCTGCAACGGGTCCAGGACTAAGCCTCGCACCCGAGGCAAAGCTCCTGGCCCCGATCGGTCAGTTTCCGGGCATGTGATCGCGGTGATTTAGTCATCACCGCGATAACATGCAAATTAGATGCAAAGTCAGTGTGTTCACACACTGACTTTGCCTCTAATTCACTCCCTGTGCTTCACATTCTTATAGTGAAGCACAGAGAGTGACCTGTAAGTAAAAATAAATTAATTATACACACATAGGTTAAAAAAAAATAAAAAAATTAACCCTTTCATTGCTGATCACAGTTTTTAACTGTGATCAGTTTCCTTCCACTTTATGGCCCTCATTTAGTTTTTTTTTTAACAGATTTTTTTATTTTTACAATTTATAAAGTTTTTTTGAATAAATAAAGGTAATTTTAATATATTTATTTAATAAAATTTAACCCCTGCATGCCTGTTGCATGATTTTTACTGATCTGACATCGCACTCTTCAGAGTTTTTTTCTGTCTTTTTTGTTATGGGGGGTTTGGGAACCAATATTTTTCTTTTTTATTAGTTAGTTAATTAGGGGGGATAAGTGGGTTAGTGTTGCACTAGTTATGTAGCTTATTATTGGGAAAATAATGGGGAAAAACTTTTTTTTCCTCCAAAATTTCCTCTTTTATATGTATTTTTTAATACTAAAATGTAAATCATTTTTATGTATAGGGTATCAAAAGAAAGCTCTAACTGTCCTCTAAAAAACAACATATAACTTGTATGGGTACGTTAAATGAGAGAGAGGAAATTTATGTTTCAAAAACCGCGTATTAAAAATTGAAAAACGCTCTGGTCCTTGGCCCAGGAAAATCCCTGGTCCTTAAAGGGTTAACTAATCTAGTAGAAGAGACTCGAGTGCTAAAATCCACGGGTTAGGGGGCGCAAATTACTTGCCTTGCCCCGGGTGCTGACAACCCACGCTACGCCACTGCCATGGGCCTCTCTTTTGTTTTTGCCTCCCATGCCAGAGGTACCAAAAAAAGGTAGTAATGGAAGAGTTATCTGGATTTTAGATGGGACCAGGACTCTAGCTAGCTGAATCATATTCAAAAGTCAGGTTCATTTCTGTGTGATTGGAAATTCATAAAGAGAAATACATCTCCAGTGATCAAATATTCCAGCCGTGTGGAATACATTACCTATTCTGCCCACTTATTTCAGCACGCAGGGATGAATTATTCGGGAGGCTTGAGCCCCAGGGGACCCATGTTATCTTTCCCCGTGTTTTAGGGGGGGGATGGGTATGCATAGCGCCCGTTGGGTTACCCAGAATAATGTGGGTGTGGTCTTTAAAGCGGTGTGACAGCACAACTTGCCAGTAGACTGCTCCAGGGGGGCACGTGGGGTTGGTTTGCCCACCAACCAATATTCTAGACACTGAATAATAAACGCACATGTATTGTGTAGTGGTTCGTAGCTGTGCATGCGCAGAGTGCGTTAACCTCTGGTGTCCGCGCTATTTACTTAAAGTAGATATGTTGAATCTTGCTTCCTAGTTCTGGCAACTTCTGGCCTGGGAGGGAAAAACTACGGAGAGGCCCATGGTACTTCACCAGCCCACCCATCATGGATACATAGAGATAAAACAGAAATGCTGATAAATAAAGGTACATAGATTGACAAACAGACAAGACAATTAGCTAGAAAGACGGAAAGTGCTGTGCACCGTGGGAATTTAGAAGTAAAATGTGGTACGGCCCCAGTTCATTGAGTCAAGTTAGAGAACGGACTGGGGGTCAATTACCTCGCAGCATCCTGGCCCCCTCTACTGAAGACCCCAGAGCATGGCATCACCCCTGACGCAGACAGGTAGGCCAGCAGGTGGAGGCACACAGAGATATATAAAGGCATACTATGAATAAACCGTTTCATCTTTAGTCTGCTCCTGTTGTGACACATATTACTTTGATTTCATACTTTTTTGAAGCACAGTTTGGCTAATCCTGTCAGGACACGCTCCCTGACAGAGACACCTTGCTGCAGTCAAAACAATGACATACAAACCGAGAGTCATTATTTCCCCTGGCCAATCATCTCGCTTTCTCTTTTAATGTGTGCTCCCTCCCTGACCAGCAAGTTGCCGGTGACACACAATAGAATGTATAATTTATCAAGCTCCAGCATACTGTCCTATGCTGTACAATGTAGCATCGTTTCAGGAACAGACACAGAAGGGTCTATTCAATAAAGGCAGAATTAAGCCAATGTAGCCGAGCTGGAAAAGTTAACTACTTTGGCCTAAAGTTAGAAAACCCTGCCTCGGTTCTCTGCAGCTCTCTCCTTATTGAGTAGACCCTCAGTTATATCCCTCTCTCTTCCAGAAATGATCGCGACAATAAGTTAACCCAAGTGTTATTTTAGCATTGATATGTATTACATTTTATAATACTGCATTACACCCCTGAATTATTCTTCCGCTGAAAAGGATTCTACGGCCAATTTACAAACAGGGCTTTGCCGGTAACCACTACCCTTTAACTCGAATTACAGCATTATTTGTTCTAATATTGTGCTGGAAAAAAAGGTTTTATGTTTTGGGGGAGATTTGCGTAATGAGGTAGGGTGTGTTATATGAGCAGGCAGTAAGTGTAGGCTCGGGGTGTAACAATGTCTGACTGGACGGCGAATATATAATGCAAGAAATTGGTGTCTGTCTGTAAAGATCCCTGACTTGTGCCTTATACCCACTGAAATGCATAAATCAGTCTTTGGAACTCTTCGGACGTCTAGTCGTGTGATGTTATACATTTAACACATCTAAAAAAAAATAAAAAATATGTTGCTCACTATATAAGAATTTGGGTAACAACAATCAGGGACTGTGCTTGGAAATCCAGGACTGTTGGCGGCTATTAACCTTCTTCCTTGCTTGGAAATGACAAATTACAGTTAGTGTCAGGAACTGTAACAGCAAGCTCTGAGAATACATTTCTTTCAGTTTTATTCAGTTTGATAAATACTTTCAGAGCTGGAACTGAATCAAACCCACTAATCTTATATGCATTATGTCTAGCGAGCTCTTTGTAAAAATACAAAAAAAAATACAAACCATACTACATCCTTTTCTAGTAATGTATTGGCTTCCTCTTAGCGCACAGTGGAATGCTGAAAATGCTATTTATTACCCTTCCTGTAATTGCTTTATTTTGATATTCCATTTGTTTCTTTCCTGAGTTAGTGAATTAATTCCAGAGAGGAGTAAACCCTGTGCCTTTTGCCCAAATCATGGTACCGCCTGTGTGTGGCCTGTTTACTAGACTTGCTTTCAGTATTTCCTCTTTGGGGACAAAGTGTTAGGATCCACCATATGCCTTGGTTTTATGCTGAAGTTTCTTTTCCTTCAAGTTATACTGAAAGCCCCAATTGCAATCTCATTTTATGCCATAATCACACCGCTTCATCGGTGCAACTTGCAAATTTTTGGGGGCCAGGTTTAACTTGTGTTAAAGTGACTGTACAACCTAAACATTAATTACCTGGAAATGTAGAGAATTAACAATGAAGAAAAATTTCAAGTAAATGCCTGAATTAGGAGAAAAACAGGTTTTAAATGTGTCTGTGGAGTCTCTTGTTTATGACACTGCTTGATATGCAAATGAACTGCTTTTCAATGGGAAATTTTTCAATTATGTAATTTGCATATCAAGCCACAGGTGATGTCATAAGCAGGAGACACATTTAAAAAAACAAAACATTTTTCTCCTAATTTAGGCATTTGCTTGCAGTTTTGCAAGCACAATGTATAGATTTTTTTTTATCATTTGTTTTCATTCTTTAGGTGCACAGTAAAAACAACGTTTTGGGGATACGGTCCCTTTAAGAGCGACCTTTCTGTGGTCATGAGGTTGAAGTTGGGTGGCTTCCGAGCCGGTGTTTTTGCTTAGCACGCCCAAGGTGAAGATAAGGTATGGCTCAATCCAAAATGTAACCCCTGTGCATTTGTTATGGTTTCTCCTGGGCCTCATCAGTGGGATACAGATGGTTCTCCCCTAGAGTTGCCACCTGGCCTGTATTTTACCGGCAGGCCGGTGAAAAATTGGCTTTAGGCCAATGATAAGTCTATGGAGACAGTACCAAGGCCGGTATTGTTCTGAAGAAAAGGTGGCAACCCTATTCTCCCCTATGCAAAGAAGCAAGAGGTACACCCTTGGATTAACCTTCAACTGTTTGGTAGAACCCCTAGGAATATTAGGATTAACACAACAAAGCGTAAAAAGGGTATGAGCCCAAAACAAAGCCTAGTAGCTAAGCTTTCAACATCTGGCCCCATACAATTAAAGAAAGGGATGCTCCTTTCATTTCAGAAAGGCATACCAAGGGATTGTACTGTAATACCCTGCAGAGGGCACCTAAACAACCAAGTCTGGCCCAGTTTACGCTGATTGCAAATGATGCAGCATCCAATCTCAATAAATGACTTTTGGTTATGTTCTATATACCATACTTACTGGCACGCTGGCCAGCCAATCACACAAAATGGCCAATATCCTACACATCTGTTCACAGCAACATAAAATGAGCACACTGGCTGTTTTACAGGGAAGCTACGTTAAATCAGGACTCGTGTTGAGCGAACCCGAACCGCACTGTTCGGGTTCGTACCGAACTTTACGGTTTTTGGACCCCGGACACGGACATTTCACTATATGTCCGTGTTGGAGTTCGGGGTTCGGCGCTTACATTTTATGTAATGCTATTGGCTTTCTATAAACCGAAATAGAGTCCCCATTCATAAGAAATTCTTATGAATGGGGACTCTATTTCGATTTATAGAAAGCCAATAGTATTCCATGCATTCCATAAACCGAAAGTCTATAAACCGAAAGACATTCTGTTTATAGACTTTCTTTTTATAGAATACATGTAATGCTATTGGTATTCTATAAACCGAAATCGAGTCCCCATTCATAAGAATAGGTCAATTGACCTATTTGTATGAATGGGGACACTCTTACCCACATTTTACTTCATTTTGCAGCCCTCTAGCCCTTTCTAGGACTTTTTTAGAGGCATTTTAGTGGCCAAAAGTTTGTGTCCCCATTGACTTCAATGGGGTTCAGGGACTTTTTTCCAAAGTCCCGAACATCCAGGTGTCCGCTCAACTCTAATCAGGACCTTTGTTAGTCCTAGCAACTAATGGGGTGTAGGTACCATCAAATACTATTTTGTAGCCGTATTGAACACTTGACAGCTATGATAAACTAAATGTGATTCTGGACTTCAGTCGTATTACTGCTGGCTTTAAGGTTTAGTAATTGAAGGCACTGTAAAACGCGTTGACACAGCTTCCTGGAACGAGCATTTCGCGATCCAGATGGTAATCTTGGTGACAGAAGGTGGTGGGCCCTCCAACCCTGCGTTTGTATAGAAGGCTGTTTGATATACTGCCGTGTGTTTGTTTACAACACAGCTTTATCTGAATTGTGGACACCGGTGTGAAGGCCCTTTTGTGACCTAACCAGCAGTGTTTATATTAGTAACTGAGAACTCAAGTCCTTATAGACAGAGCAAACATGCAAGAAAAAAAAAGAAGGCCCTTTCCGAGTGCAAAATCAACAGCAGCGAGGTGCATAATATATTCATCTTGAGATGTGGCTGATGTAGTTTATATATTTTTTTTTTTTTTAAATTATATACAGACGGCAGTAATGAGGCTTCGGATCAAGGTCAGAAGAGCAGAACATCTGACTGTCAAAAATCAGCAAAAAAAAAAGTATATTAGCAGTGAAATAAGGCAATCCTTATCTTAGGGAATAATTAAATGGTACGGTGGTGCGTGGAGGCTGATGGCAGAAGGGAAGAGGCATTTCCGCCAGGAGGTTCCTGATACAGGCTTCTTGATTTCCTGCCCCTTTGAAATTTGGAGAGCAAAAGTTAATTGATCACAAGGATCTGTGAACCGTGAAACAGCTACTCAGGCAGCAAAAATAGGGGTTTTATTTAAGACGGGGGGAGGAAGAATGGGATCATGGCAGCCAGTGACAACAACAAAAGCCCCGTCTCTAACTGAAAGCACCTCAGCTATGAATTAACAGGTTGGAAAAACACATTCAGGACACGGAGAGCATTGAATGGAATCTCTCGGATGTAGAACAACTGAAATAAACACAATTGCTTGTCTTATTATTAGAATTCCTGGCTTGCCGCTAATAATTGGTATATAACTCAATATGTCGCAGATTTACCGCCCAGAAGCTTTGTGCTCCAGAAAAAAAAAACAGGAAATAACCCATTTCCCCCACGTAGATATATTTTTTGCAGGAAGGTTCTTGGACTGCGGAAAAGTCCACACTTTCATTTATGTGGACATCTTGGGGGACGCATCCTACTTTATTGGGATTCTGTCTTCTCCTGGACAAAATGTTTGTGGCTGAAGTTAGAGTCACAATTAACGGAACCCCGTATGTATACACAGCTATACCACTTAATTCCATGCCACAACACCAGATTCCATGCCTGATGGGACCACACGAGGAGAGGTGTAGAGGGAAATACCTGTTGATTAAATCCTTAGTGTTTAAATCATCTGCCCCGATCCTTCGCCTGGTTTGCTGTATGAATGACTTAAAGGACAACTGTCGGGGGGAAAAAGTTACGTTTAACTTAAAGATTGCATTAAGTGTAGGCATCATAAATAGAAATGCTTTAATGAAATAATACAAATAAAGTACTTTATCGAGCCCTCTCCATTTGTATAGCATTCTCAGGAGGCTGACATCTTGGGTCACATGACTCCGATCTTCTTATGTCTGACTCGTCTGACCCAGCATTCTATACTTGTCGGCCCTGATTAAAGCTGTACAGAGCAGTAAGGGTTCAGTAAGGTACTTTATTTGTATACTTTCATTAAAACATTTCCAGTTAAAATACATACATCTTTCAATTAAACAGAATTTCATTTTTTTGCCGACAGTTATGGTTTAGGGCTATGATGTAATTGCAGCCATCCTCTCAATGACTGAATGTTTGGACCAGCAGAGGTGATCTCCCACTAGACCAACAGGAGAGACGGAGAGGATGTACTGCTAATCCCTTTTGGCATGTGCACAACTCCATGGCTGCTCACACAGAGGTCATCTACTAAGGATGGGGGTCCAGGAAGGCAAACAAACCAGACTACAGTCAATCAGCTGCTGCAACCCCAGCCACCTACCATACTGGAAAATAATTATGCATATCTGTGCACAATGAGTGAGTACATGTGAGCGAGCATATACGTGTGTGTATGATTGCATGTGAGCGAGTGTATACATGTGTGTATGTTTGCATGTGAGCAAGTGTACATGTGTGTGTGTGTTTGCATGTGAGCGAGTGTATACATGTGTGTATGTGTGCATGTGAGTGAATGTATATGTGTGTGAATGTTTGAATGTGAGCAAGTGTATACGTGAGTGTTTGCATGTGACCGAGTGGATACATGTGTGTATGTTTGCATGTGTGCGAGTGTATACGTGTATGTATGTTTGTGTGTGAGCTAGTGTATACGTGTGTGTTTGCATGTGAGCGAGTGTATTTGTGTGTGTTTGCATGTGAGCGAGTGTATACGTTTGTGTATGTTTGCATGCGAGCGAGTGTATATGTGTGTGTGTATGTTTGCGTGTGAGTGAGTGTAAACGTGTGTGTATGTTTGCATGTGCACAAGTGTATATGTGTATGTTTGCATGTGAGTGAGTGTATACGTGTGTGTATGTTTGCATGTGAGCGAGTGTATATGTGTGTGTATGTTTGCATGTGAGTGAGTGTATACGTGTGTGTATATGTTTGCATGTGAGTGAATGTTTACGTGTGCGTGTTTGCATGTGAGTGAGTGTATATGTGTGTAAATGTTTGCATGTGAATGAGTGTATATGTGTGCGTGTTTGCATGTGAGCGAGTGTATATGTGTGTTTTTATTGGTGACAAGAATGTCCTATGTTTCTGGTCAGAGTTGCACCATCTGCTGGGCTTCTGCTCACAGGACATAATGACAAAAAAGAAAGGATCTCGGAAATGAAATTAAAGGAAACTGCGCAATAAGCCGTCTGTTTATTGTGTCATGGTGACCTCAGAGCCAGCGATTCATACCCTCCATTACCAAGTTCATATACAAATATATAGAACATACGCTTTCGGCTGCTGCTATAGACAATGCCCAGTGCTGTTCGGTGGCGCCTATAATTCCTCCATGATACACAAACATTTTGGGATTACAACAACCCCCTCTTTATGTGTATGCACTAGCCCAATACATTCAAGAATTTTGACAACTGTACACAAATATTGATCTTATGTTTAATAGCAAAATTGTGTCAAGAAATTTAAATTGTAATGATTTAATGAAAGAATACAAATAAAGTCCCTTAATTGTTCCAAATAGCTCTACTGGGGGCGGACATGTTCTTTAGAATCTTGGGTCTCATATCCCTTCATCTCGAGTCAGATAAGGGAAGATATGAACCATCTGACCCAAGAATCTAAACAATATGTCTGCCTCCAGAAGAGCTATACAACCAAGGAGAGCTTCATTTGGATTCTTTCATTACAGCATTTCTATTTAAAGCATCCACTCTTCATTTTTTGGCCACCGTTTTTTGTTTAACTACCCCTGCCAAACACATGATGCTACCAGGTGAGAGGAGGTCATCGTTTAGTGACCTCAGCACTGCCAGATGACATCACGAAGAGTTAACTTATCATCTGAATTTTGGAGGATTAGACCTGTGAGCAGGGCTCTCTACCTCATTTATCGGTCTGTCTGTAACGTAGCCTGTAATTCCCTTCTTTGGTGTATACCAAGCGCTGTGTAAATTTGTTGGCGCAATATATATGGTAATGCCGTGGGACATACGATGCATTTCTAAATGCAAACTGATGTTTTGTATCGTCTGTAAACCTGCCTTTCCAGTTAATATAATACAGCCATATTCCACACATTGTTAAATGACACCTTGATAGGCTCCTTTTATGTTATAAATTGTCACTTATTCTGTTCCTGGACACAGACTGATGTCAGATAGTGTCATTCATATGACTAATTCCATCCCCCTCCCCCCTACATAACATCACAATAGACCCACACAAACAAGAGAATTGTGGGTCCAGACTCTCGAAATCCACCAATAGAACAAGAGAATTTCCGGATAGGAAAAGGAAACTATTTAACTGAATGCCAATAAAATTTCACTAGAATCAGTTTATTAACGAAGCCCCGACGAGCTTCATAAAATATATTCAAAAGGGGAAATGTTGGTTTGCTAACCTACTTGCAACAAAATATTGTACATATAGAAATTATATACTATACCAAACAGGTGTGAGCATCTGCAAATTGTATACACAAATATATATAACATGATGCATAATAATAATGTATTTAACCAGGGAAGGTACGGTGAGATCTCTCATTTTCACGTATGTCCTGGGACTGTTACATAGAAACATAAAATGTGTCGGCAGATAAGAACCATTCGGTCCATCTAGTCTGCCCAATTTTCTAAATACTTTTATTAGTCCCCAGTTCCTTATCTGCTATCTATGATAGCCTTGTGCCTATCCCAATCATGCTTAAAATCCTTGACTGTGTTTACCTCTACCACTTCTGCTGGAAGGCTATGCCATACATCCACTACCCTCTTAGTAAAGTAATACTTCCTGATATTACTTTTTAAATCTTTTCCTGTCTAATTTAAGACTATGTCCTCTAGTTGCGGTAGCTTTTTTACTTTTAAATATACTCTCTTCCTTTACTGTGTTGATTCCCTTTATGTATTTGAATGTTTCTATCATATCCCCCCCGTTACGTCTTTCCTCCAAGCTATACATGTTAAATACATGTATAAATACATGTTATGACTGCACAACACCCAAAGGGTGTTACGTTTACCCAATTTAATGGTACTCATTCTGTCTACCTCGTAAAGGATAAAGAACTGAGTCAGCCTCAATCAGACTCTACAATTGATGGCCTCTCCCTGGCATGATATACAGGTGTCAGAGTGCTATAAATATGATGTGAGTGGCTACATATTGTACACAGAGAAGACTATAATTGGCACCTGAATATACATAATATTAATATATATATATTTTTTTTAATTATATGAATTGGTCACAGGATAGTTATTTTGCAGCACTGTACTATGGGCAAACAAAAACTGACATGAATTACTAGCCAAAGGTGAAAAGAGCTCTGTTGCAAGGAGCTTACAATCCATATTAAAGTCTATATTGCTGATGCATACGAACATTACTCTGACCCATGCAGTGCCTTCCCTGCTGACTTGATACACTTTGCAGTGTGTGTTGCCAATTCTGAGCAGAGTTTATCAGTACAGAGATGAGATTTCACTTCCAATCGTAAGTAAACCACCAATCGGCTAGATATTCACAATGACATTTCAAATATTTGAAATAGGTAATTACATCACCTCTTCCCTGTGTAATCTGCTCTGTACACAGGCCCAGCTGCTCTTCTGTATTCAGCCAGGCAACTGAGCCGGTCGTATTAGGAAGGATTCTGGGAATGTACAGAAGAAGAAAAAAAGCTCTCGGAGATACTCAGGTCAACAAAAACCTGCAGAGCAATCCAACAATGGGATTATATAGAAAATTATTCACACACAGACCAAAGGATGTCCCACAATCACCAGTATAGCATAGCCCTCCAGTACATGTAAAAAAAATAATGTCAATATATATATATATTTATTTAGATGAACAGAAATTATTCAATGGTGTCTTCTAGGTTCAGAGAATTCTGATTTGCGAAATCTTGACTCAAACCAACAGTAAGTGGATTCTGAATATTAAAAACTCTGTTCAGCTGGTAAACAAAGGACTAGAATAATATTATAGTTGTAGTAAGAGGTACTTTTCATTTTGTTATTTTGCTTAGCATCTCCCTGCTAATTCAGGCACAGGAAAACACTCAAAAAGCACAAATGGGGGGTCTGTTAGACCCCCAGCGTTAAACTCCTTATATGTGTCGTTTTTGTTTTAATTGTTTGACATTGGCAATTTTGTTTATAATAAAAAAAAAAACTGGATGCCCTGGTTGTTTTCATGCAGAAAACCATTATTGATGTCAATCTTTCAATTAAACAGTTTAAAGGGAATCAAATGCATAAATTCAGACAAAGATGTATTTTACATGTGGAGTCTCCTGCTTGTGACATCCCCTTGTGGCTTGCTTTGCAAATAAAAAAAATTCACCATTGAAAAGTAGTTCATTTGCATACCAAGCCACGGGTGATGTCATAGACTTGAGACACCACAGACATATTTAAAACATTCTTTTCTCCTGAGTTATGCATTTGCTTGAAATTCTGCGAACACAATGTATAGATAATGTTTCATTCTCTACATTCACTGTATAATAAATGTTGAGGTTGACAGGCTGCCAAACACAATGATGTTACCAGATGAGAGGGGATCATCATTTAATGACATCAGCACTGCTAGATGACATCATTGTGAACAAATAAAAACAAATAAGGTCTATCAGCGCTCACTCTTCAAACAGTGCTGGGTGTAGGACTAGGTGGCGTGGCAACGTTTCAAACCTGCCATGGATACAAAGTGCAAAACTTTATAACAAACAAATCACGCAACAAACCGGACACACCCGGCAGCAATTTAAAGGGACAGTGTGCAATAAAACATAATTTAGAAATGTGATAATCTTTCATTCAAATAAAGTATGATCTCTTGATTTTATCTGACAGTGTTATATTTAGAAGCAGTCATATATTTTTTTCCAAAAATTGTGTTCCGTTTTAACACATAGAAACATAGAAACATAGAATGTGTCGGCAGATAAGAACCATTCGGCCCATCTAGTCTGCCCAATTTTTTTTGAGTACTTTTATTAGTCCCCCGTTCCCGGTCTTGTAGCTAGGATAGACTTGTGCATATCGCACGCATGCTTAAAATCCTTCACTGTGTTTACCTCTACCACTTCTGCTGGCAGGCTATTCCATACATCCACTACCCTCTCAGTAAAGTAATACTTCCTGATATTACTTTTAAATCGTTGCCCCTCTAATTTAAGACTATGTCCTCTAGTTGTGGTAGTTTTTCTTCTTTTAAATATACTCTCTTCCTTTACTGTGTTGATTCCCTTTATGTATTTAAATGTTTCTATCATATCCCACCCTGTTACGTCTTTCTTCCAAGCTATACATGTTAAGTATGTTAACACAAATGTGGCAGATCTGTTTATGTTGGACGCAGTGGGATGGGCAGTTCCGGACCATGAAGAATATTTAAAATCTTTTTTTTTTTACCTTCTAACTCATGAACTTAATGGTTTTCTATAACTTAATAACCAAACAACGATATGCAGAGATATAGTACCAAGCTAGTGCTTCCATTTCTACCTTAAACAACGAAATCTGATTTATGCCTAATAGAAGATAAATAATCGATTGGATTGCCACAGAAATAACCCCGAGAGTCATAATACTGGCGGGTTCATTTATTTTTTCGTTTTTCCTGATTTATTTTAAGACTGAATTTCATATTGGTCCTGAGATAATCGAGATATGATTCTGGAAAGACTTTTATATATAATATTCATTTCCTCTTCCAATTACTCTATCATGGATCAAAAGCCACCAATGGGCTAATGTAATGAATATTTATACAGAGTGATGGGATAGGATTTATTCAAATACAGACACCCCCCTTTACGCCCTAACTGGGGACAAAGCACGATAATGATCAATATTAATTATTCCAAATGCCACTTTCAGTGCGTCACAAAAAAAAAAAAATGTCACCTTGAAACCGCGTTACTGTATCTGTCATGCTACATTTAATGCATGTTAGAGGGGACATGCCTAAACCCTTTAAATGCCAGGAAGGAGGGCCTTGCAATATGTTGCACAAATGTTAATTGGGACAGTTATTATAGGAAGCACTTTGTGTCTGAACATTCAAATTAATTATTGTGCAGTTAATAGATTTACTCAGGATACAGAGGGGGCTGCTCCCCCACCCCCCTGCCTCTCTATTGAAACGAAGAGACACATGGCACAGAGTATAAAACCCACTGAAGAATTAGGTTAATCTATTATCACAACAACACAGGGCTAATTTAACTCCTAATGAAATTCATTGCAAGCTTTGTCTGCTCAGTGGGATCTGCTTCCATCACCTGGTTAGTTTCTACAGCCCCGGGAATGTGCAGATGTGTCTAAACTCAATGCAACTTAGAGGCTACCCCCACCCTAGCCTCTATGGATATGGCTTCTATGGGCTGCTATGGATTAGTGTATGTGGCAGCCATGTGGCATTGTAGGAGCTGTGTTGCCACCTTATCTTCAAAAATATACCAGCCATGGTATTAGCTCCATTCCACTAACAGTGGCCTCCAGCCGATTTGTTATCAGTGTGCCAGCAAAGTGCTAAGGTGAAATCAAGATATGTGGCAGCAACGTGGTAAGGTGAAATTAGTATTTTGTGGCAGCCACGTCATTAGGTGAAATCAGCGTGTGTGTGCACCAAGTGGTTAGTTGTAATTAGTGTGCTTGGTAGCCATGTGGTTAGGTGAAATCAGTTCATGTGGCAGCCACGTGGCTAGGTGTGATCAGTGTGGGTGGTCATACCACAGTGGTCAGTTGTGATCAGTGTATTTGGTGTATTCAGTGTATGTTGCAGCCCCGTGGTTTGGTGAAATACGCATATTACGTGGCAGCCACGTAGTTAGATGGAATCAGTGTATGCAGGGGAGGGCTGTCAAGCGAGACTGAGGGGCAATTGCCCCCTGGTCTGCCTTCTACCCTTGCTAAATTGGCCAGTTTTAACTTGTAAATTCCACAGTGCATAGCAAGTTCTCCCCTTCTATACCATTGTCTTGTTTCTCTATTGGTGCATATCAAATGTATCTCACCATTTCCTTATCTGTGTCACAGACAGAAAATAGTATTGCATAGTACTGCCCCATGGGAAATAGTATGGGAGCAATTTGTATCTATACCTCAGCCAGCATCAGACCGGAGGAGAGTAAATACTCTCAATACTGGATGAAGTGTTCATTCCTTTGGTGAGTCAGGCTCTTACAGGGAGAGTTTTTATATGTTTGTTCATTTACAGAATCAGTGCTTTGCTTTGTTTAAGACATTGTAACTGACAGCTAAACAAACTGATACTGCAGCAAAGTGACAGACTGTAACTGAACTTTAATCAACTGTCTGTAGTAATGTTATGAGAATAGTAAATATTCCCAGCTATGTTTCTCTAAAAGTCATGTTTCCCAGCTCATTGTGATCAAGAAATTAACAGACTGGAATGTGACAGACACTGATCGGCCATAACATTATGACCACTGACAGGTGGCAAGCCGGCGGAGGCAGTGTGATGCTTTGGGCAATGTTCTGCAGGGTCCTGCCATTCATGTGGATGTTACTTTGGCATGTGCCACCTACCTAAGCATTGTTACAGACCATGTACATCCTTTCATGGAAACGGTATTCCCTGATGGCATTGGCCTCTTTCAGCCGGATAATGCTCCCTGCCACAAAGCAAACATGGTTCAGGAATGGTTTGAGGAACACAACAACGAGTTCAAGGTGTTGACTTGGCCTCCAGATTTCCAAAGCTGACAGCTTGCATGACCGAACTACCAGGTCAGCGCGATCACTCTCAACCGCCCAAACTCGGGAGGAGCGAAAGCGGTGAAACACCCAGTGTGATCCACCCCCTCCCAGGGTGGTCCACCTTGTTGTAGAGGGCTGGTGAAGGGAGATCATCTCATCTCCCCAGCCTGTACCTCTACTGGCATTCCCCCCCTCCCCCCCCTAGAACTGGCGCCCCGTCGCAGCTGCGCCCTAAGGCAGCTGCCTAAGCAGTCTTACGGTGGCGCTGGCCCTGCTCCAGGGCAGGAGGTAGCCCTCACAGGGAGGGCTACGCAGTGTGCACTATCCAATGGGCGGTATTGCACAATCTCCTCATGGGCTGGACCCTAGGCAATTATTGGGGTAATTGCACCACGAGCTAGGAGGATGCGGCTGGTGGTTTGCCTAACATCGGAACTAACCATTAAGGATGTTGTTTTAAGCATTATATTTGTTAATACTGTTTAGAAATAAACACTGCGGCCTTAAAATGGTGTGTTGAGTCTTTACTACGGAGAGTAAGTTACTAGTGCTTTTCCCTAAGTAGATGGTGCCGTCATGAGTATACAGGGGCAAAGTTTAAAAAGTGTAGCCAGGACCATGGAAATCCAATGACTGCTCTGCTTTTAAAACCTTACCCAGCTCTACAAACTCTATAAACAAGGCAGAGGTCAGCCCCCCGATGCCTACACTGTGAAAAAGACAGCAGCTATTTTTACAGACATACAGCTCTGTTTGTAAAAATATATAGGATTTCCCAATTTTTACCTGTATTGCTCTTTTAAGTCAGCATTACATTGTATATTGCCACCATAGACTTAACATAGGCTGGAAGTCAAATTTGACCAGCCTGCCGGTATAATACCAGCTGGGAGGCAACCGTAGCTGTACTGAGCTTATTTTTCCCCCCCTCCATCTTTGCAGTTTCTCATTAGTGACGATTATTTAAATTCTAGCTGTTTGTGTAAAGAAGCATTAGGAGAGAAACTAAAATATCTGTAAACGTTAGGGGTGTGAAATCTGATTGGTGTGTTTTCGGCCAATCAAAATGCAGCTCTATTTTCAACGTTATCCTGTCTGATTTTTTCTTCTGTATCTCTCTGATGTGCTCGCTCCCAACTTCCTACACATTACACCGATTTATATAGCAGTAAAATCCATCATGTCATTTACACATATTGTAGGTTCTCTTCTCAGACTCGTCCGCAATAATTTGGATGAGGGGAGCAGTTTATTTTTTTTTTAAAAAGGCTTTGGAGAGGTTATGTGGGAACTAATGGCAATTAGTGAAGGTACCCGACCGTTTGGGAAAGAAGAATGATAATGTGAATCATAGAGCTGGGTAAACATTCAGGGGTTAGGTCTTTATTATCTCCAAACTTGTCAGGAGTTGCCTCTTGAACAAGACGCATCTGCTGGATAACAAAAGACATACCAAAATTAGCCGAGAGAATCCGAGAAGGAATGTGTACATTAGTCAACTTACAGATTAATAATGACTTCACGGTAACAACAAAAAAAAAAAGAAAAAAGTTATTTAAATGTCATTTTTTTTAAAAATGACCCTGAGACATTAAGATTTCATTTTTTTCTTGTTAAAACCACATAGAAGATAATTGAGGATATAGGGAAATGATGTATTAATTGATCAGTTAATTCAATATAATTGAATTCATACACTTTAATTTGTTTGTACTGGGCTAGTAAATGAGGGGGTATTAATGAATGAATGTGTGTGTTTGTCTGTTTTTTATTCATGCTTTTCACCATATGTTGCATGACCTGGTTGGTATAAGTCAGAGGTGGGCAACCTTTCGGGACTCCAGATATTGTGGACTACATATACCTACTATAATGCTCTTATCAGAGAGGATCAGTATGTATTACACTGCCCATAGGAGATGCTTGGGATATATAATAATAATAATAATAATAATAACTTTTACATAGCACTTTTCTCCCAGTGAGGACAATAATGGGACTCATTTATTAACCTCTGAAGGATAGAGGGCTGAGATGACCCTGCCGGGCTTTTACCAACTGAGCTTTCTCACCAGCCTATCCTGACCTCTCATTAAATGCATCCTTCTAGCAGGAGAAACTCACCAAGGTGATGCCCTCCAACTGTCCTGTTTCTCACAGGAGAATCCCAATTCTGGACCACCAGAAGAGAGTGCATTCAGCGCACATCGCCCGAGCTATTCCCCCGGCACAGTTGTATTGTCACCCAGCCGGTATTTTACCGGCAGTCAGGTAAAAAAAAAATCGGCTTGAGGCCAATGTTAAATCTATGGAGGCACCAGCAAGGCCTGTATTTATATTTGGCAACCTTATGTGTGTGTGATTAATAAAGCCATTGTTACGTTATATTAAGTCAATTTATGTCGCTACAAAAAACATTCATCGTAGAGATCTTTTTTCAAAACAAACTCTCCACATTCCAGATCCGGTAATTAGATTAAAAGCTCGAGGCTCAACAATCGCCACAAATTGTACGAAAACCCCCCCAAAAAAACCTTAGTGCTTCCATATGAGGAAAACGAAACGTTCGCTAAATAATTACAGTATGGTGGGTTGAAAGGCAGCTTTTATTTTTAACTTGTACGGTTGTTTTTAATTAAGGAGCTGCTTTTCCAAGCCAAACATAAGAGATACACATGTCTGTTTTTACTGTCTGTTTCCATCTACAGAAACCACTTGGAACAAGACAGGATTATATCTGTCGCAGAAGGCCAAAGGCCTAAGCATGTAATTATTTTTTTAAAAATTAAATTATTTATCTCTCTGTTACATGAATAACTGTTTGTTAATGTTAATGCCTGTGTTTTGGTTTAGGTTTAATGTGCGCCGAGGGAACAACAACAATCTCCCCACCATCTTTTTTTGTAACAGGTAGTTCCATCAAGGTCACAGTAAATCATTAAATTGCCTTGTGAGAGTAAATTGATGAATAATCCCAATGGCCTGTGCGTGACACAGAACCAGAGGACTGAAAACGAGTGAAAAATGACATACGGCTTGACAGACCCGATCTTTCGCTGTGTTCACCGTTAAGGCCAAGGTAGCCGAGTTGGAAAAAATTCGAGATGCGGCTGAAAGGGGGAGAATTTTTCTAACTCAGCTACTTTTTGGTCTTACGTTTGAAATTCCCTGCTCAATCCCCTCTTGATTGAGTAGATGCTTTAAAGGGCACAGACTGAATTAAATATAACAATTTTTAATTCCTATAAAAAAGTTTAAACATGTTGAAGTTGTGTGGTGAACATGTTCCCATTGTCCGTTCAATTTGCCCTCTTCTGTGGCTCCTTTTATGCCTGGACACCAGTGCACTGGACTGCCAGCCTCAGTAGCCCCTCCACCGTCTCTGGTATGGAAACCCCGGAATAAATAAAGTCTGCCATGAAAAGGGATCCCTGGCTATACCTTTATTTGATACAGATTTCAACTAAAAGTGTTAAAATGGAACATTTCAACTTTACAACTCATGGGGCTCATCTACTAAACAAGGGCAGTGTGGCCACAATAGATAAAATATGAGTAAGGAACAATTTGCAAATACCGTATTTGCTCATATATAAGACAAGGTTTTTTTCAGAGCAAATGCTCGGAAAAAGTCCCCTCATTTTATATTCGAGGTCGTCTTATAATCTGACCTCAAATCGAGGTCAGACTATAAGATTGGGATCCAGGTCCCCCGCAGAGCTGCAGGGGACCTGGATCCCCCTCGCTAACAGCCGGTGGATGTCTGCACGATGCGCGCAGACATCCTCCACTGCTGCCCGGCACGACCGCCGGGACTTCTATGACGAGAAAGACAAGGAGGGAGGGGGGCAGAGAGAGACAAGGTGAGAGGGAGGGGGGGAGAGAGAGAGAGAAAAGGAAGGAGGTGGAGAGAGAAAGAAAAGTTTGGGGGGGGGGATAGACAACGCTGGGGGAGGGTGAGAGAGAGGCAGCATAGGCACATAAAAGGAAATAAAGACAAGAAATGCATTTTTTTAATATCATACTTTTTATTAAATATTAAAAAGCAATTTACATGTGAATATATACAAGTTAAACTTTTTTCCTATAGGGTAGTCTTATAATCAGGCTTTTAGTTTTTTTTTCCTAAAGGAATATCCAAATTTGGGGGGTCATCTTATAATCAGGGTCGTCTTATATTCAAGCAAATACGGTATTTTTTACATATTGCATTTTCCATGTTTGAAAATACAGTGTGCATTTTTCCGGATGTGCTAATATATTGCGATTATATTTGCACACGTTAAAGTCTTTTTCGCACATATTTTGTGAAAAATAATTCTTATTCTGCATGTGAGAATGACTTTTAGCCAGTGCTGATAAAAAAAGGCAGAAAGATATTCGCAAACAGGCCTGTTTTTATCCGCAAATATGCCAGTTTATATTCACAATCTGCTCATATTTACTCTTTGAGTGTTAAATGTTTAGTACATTGCAAAAGATGCAAGGGGCATGCCTCCAGTGACATGTAACACGCACACAACATATTCACCCATAAAAAAAACGAGACTGCGAACCGCTGAGGTGAGCAGAACTGTCGCAGGTCCCTGTCGCGTTCGTCAAAGTAGAAAGAGAGAAATTCAACAGCAAAACCCTGACTCATCTAAAGGAGAAACAACTAATACGTGAAGGTTTAAATGAATTGTACTCTACAGAGAGCCAAGTTGCAAAATGTAGACCCGAAAAGCCACATTTAGAAAATAGCCAAGGTGAAGAATGTTTGCATTGTGGGTATTTTGGCCTAGATTGTTGCCGCTTGGCTGTCAATCCATGGTTTGTTTAGTAAATAGGGCCTTTAGAATTCATTGACTTTGATCAATACGGAGTAGTGTTTAGAATCCGGCGAACTGGAGAGATCTGTGGTAAGTAAGTGTAGTTCCGAGTTGACAAGACATGTGAGTAAGTTAAATCAACGGAACAGTGGGTGCTTCAAAGAAGGTGTTGGACTCCATAGATACACAATCACCACTGGTTTCATGGACAGGAGTGAGCTGCAGTCTCCACAGTATATTTGTAGCTCTGCGGTAATCCCAAAATTCCACCTTCAAAAATAGAAGAATTATTTATCCTGTATTTATAACCCATATGAAAAGTGATACATGGCCGGTGTATCGCAGGACTCTCGCCACCTGACGCGTTTCACATACGTCGCTTAATCACAGGTAGTTTCAACCCGATTGGTGGTTTCCCAGCAAGTGCATAGCTGCCAACACTCCTGGATTTTCAAGCCTGAATTTCCAGGTTTCCCATTTGTGTGGTTTTTTTTCTGTACACTTTGCGAACAGTCCTATATTTTTTTTTGGGGGGGGGGGGGGGGGAGGGTATTAAAGCATTGTCTCCTATCCATAAATAATAAAACCTTTTTATTTCTTGACGCTCCATGCGATAGATTTTGTAAGCCTGACCACCAGCTATTTTATTGGTTTTAGCTTTTTGAGTGTGCATAACCTCCACTGATATTTTTTTTTAGCTCGGCCAAGATCGGACCTACACGCCCGACTAAAAGTCACATCCAGAAAATGGTCTGACTCAGAGTATTGTACAAACCGAAATGTGCCATTTTGAAGACATGTTTTTAAACATGTGGGTGGGTGTGGGTCGTATTGTAATGCAATCCTTCGGGTACTTAAGGGGTTAAACTCATAAAGGAGATTGAGATTTTTGCAGCCAGTGTAACAGTTTGAGCTATTTCAGTCACTGATGTGGTGGATCACATATTTCGGAGTAAAACAAGTATCATTTATCAAAATCTCCTGGGTGCAAAAGGAGGACAGTATCCTGTTGTTAAACTTGCGGTATGCTTTCTCTACTTCTGCCGCTGGGAAATTGATGGTCATATATGTTTATTTTCAGATTCTTGCATTTTCCATAGAAGAAAAAGAAGAAATAGCACAAAAATAAACAACAAAATTGTCGTTTTCTGGAATAAATGTGTTAAAAATCAACCTTCTGCTCCTCATAAATAATCACTACAGTGATCTTGCTGACTGTACAGTAGGAAATTGATCATTTTTACTCGTTGAATGATGATATATTTTGTGTGACAGTATTGTATGCAAATGAAAATATATTTGAAAGATTTCATCAAGCGTAGACATCAATCGTAGACATTTCTAAAAGATAGGCTTTAAAGGGACAGTCTAGTCCCCATACTCACTTTGGTGCAAGATGAAGATCACTGCTTGTATAGTGCACAGGTTTTTATCCCTGTGTGATTTGATGCAGGCATTCTGAATAAATAACATTATTAATATTTGACTCAAGTCCTCCCCAGTGATTACTCTGCATGTTTACTACAGGTGCCGCAGCACTGATTCTATAGACACTGAGGATCTCTTAACAGTGCAACACATTTTCTGATGACATCACTAGAGAGACAGGATACACCATTCATTTGAATGGCAATATTCTCATTGGTTCCTGCAGCAAGAAAAAAAAAAAGGAAATTACTTTTGCTCATCTAGTGTGGGCAGTCCTTGTTTCTTGCAAACTGCTGTAATTTCACAATTTCATCTAGCTGTAAGTATTTTATATTTTAAGCAATGCAAAATGTAAAACATGCGTTTTAAAGTACTTTGAAAGCACATGAATATGCATTAATATTTGGAAGATGCATTTTGGGCATTAGACAGTCCCTTTAATGAAAGGAAACAAAGTATCTTATTGAGCTTTGGATGTCTCTAGCAGAGAGCGGACATGTTGTTTTGGAATCTAGGGTCAGATTTTCCTTTGTCTGACTGAAGATGTCAGCCTCCTAGCAGTGCTATAAGGAACTGCTGTGTTACAGGATAGTTTGACTGTTTTGCAGTGTGTTTCAGTGTGGACCATTAAAGCATAAAATGCATTGTTGAATGCCACCCCAAATGTGGGATTTGTGACACTGCCATAAAGCATGGCTGAAGGCTGTGGCTGCCTAATCAGGCTGTATTACTCCCATAGTAAATTTGAGGCTGTCCCAACAAAAATGGCACCTATCCTTGCGCTGTGTATATATGTCTATATATCCATATAGTACATAGTGTAAGTGTGTAAGAAGGGAGCTCTAGACTTGTAAAAAAAACACAAACATGGGTCTCAGAGGCATGGACACCGAAGGAAATCACCAGAATATGTTTCAAAAGTGATGAGCCTATGATTAAGCACCGTGATTGTGCACGAAACGCGTAAGGATTACTCTGCTGTTTCTTTTGGGGTGGTGATCCTGCACCGTTTTATGCCACAATAAATATTCATCACTTTTGAAACATATTCTGGTGATCGTGGTATTCATTTGTTGTCCGTGCCTCCGTGTACCCCTGTTTGTATTTTTTACTGAGCTTTCTCGGTAGTGCGGAGTTTACCTTCACCTCTGTGCTTTACTCCCAAAACGACGGACGGGATTCCATTTAGTACTTTCCTTGTTAGCTCTTGACTTGTGCCATGTATCTGGAGCTCATTCCAGTGGTCAGGCAACGTCGTATGATGTCACATGACATGACATAACCCTGCAACGATATCTCTCTCTACACCGCGTCCCAGGATTGTTGGCGGTCATGTTCTCAGTTTGTAGGACAGTGGGGCCAGTATGTCCGTCGTTGCACGGCGAGTTGGAAGGTTAATTCCCTCTCCTCCTGGAATGGAGGATTCTCCTTTAAATAAGGAGATTGGGTCAGGCATGGCAGCAACAATGGTTATTTTATAGGAGAGAGCTCATCTTGGAAATGTTCCGATAGCAGATTTCGTTAATTGCACTAATGTCTGCCGGAGAATTACATGGATGAGCTGACAATGTTTTTTTTTTTTTTTTATGCCACGCATCATTTCCATTTTCCAGCTGTATAGCACTTTGCTCGAGTGTCCTTGTGGACATTTTATTTTTATTGGTATTAAAATTCACCAACGGGGGCGCCTGTAATTATAGGCAATGACATGTGTGTTATTAGTGCCAGATGTCATTTATAGATATATAATGTAAGCCGAAACGCGTCTACGCTGTATATTCATCGCTTCGCAAATGCTGGGGGCAAAAAAAAAACCCAGTAGTTGCAACAAAAAAAGGCGTTTCACGATGTGCAAAGGAAACACAGTGGGGCTTATTTATATCGCCTAGTAGTGGCGCTGTCCCCATGTATGCCGCTAATGTGGACTCCCGACAAATGTTTTGCGCAAACTTTCGGGTTCCTATGACTGTCTTGGTGCTGCCGCAACCAATATGTAAAACCATCTGGTGCAGACTAGTGTAAAAGTGTTGGGATGGTTCAAAAGGTTTTTGCATAACCCCCCCTCAGCGAACTCTGGATTTTAGAGGCTGTGTGGTTATCACTAGATCTTGGTTAGATAGTGATCGATCAGGAAAGCCAATGTAGAGGCTCATCAATATAATGAGTGCCCTCCTGTGGATCAAGGGGGTGGGTCAAGGAGAGCATTTAACGACCGGTCGTTTTAAGACCAGCAGGAATTCTACTTTCTAAGTAGGATTAGGAGAGTTGTGCTATTTTACTTTAAATTCAATTGACGTGGGTGCCTTAATTAAAGGATGAGACTCACTTTGTGACAATTCATATTCTTTTGGAGGTTAATACAAGGAGTATAAAGTAAAAAATTTAAAAAAATAAAAACGCTCCTTAGTGTCCTACCCAAGATGGAAGAAGATCTACCCCAAGATTCTAAAGAACATGTCTGCCCCCGGATAGAACTAACAAGAGGACTCAGTGAGGTCATTTATTTATATTTATTAATTAAAGTATTTCTCATGTAAAAATTATACTCTTGCAATAAAAACATCAGTTCATTTTTTTGCTATAGTTGTCCTTTGTATAAAGTTGCCCAGGTATATAATTAGAGTAATGACCAGCATGGATAAATATCTAGTTACAGCTGTTTTTAACCTTTGTAGTGTTTTCCTCAACACATCCTCCCCATCTTGAGTTCATTCCGAATGGCCACAGAAATTGATGTTTACATTTTGCACTAATTCTATTTTAGTTAAAGACAATAAAAATCAGACTATTTTCCCAAATAAAGGGAAATTTTCCTTTTTATTCCCATTAAGTCTAACCGAAATCCCATCTGCCTTGCACTGTAAAATTAGAAGAGGCCAATGAATCAGAAGATTTTAATAGTCTGTAAAAAAAAAATGGTAACGGGCAAATGTGAGGTCACATAGTGTGTCCTCCAACGCACATAGTCATCAGCTCGGGAATGCACAGAAAGGCTGGCCAGCCTCACAGCATGGCGGCACAATATCCGCGCCTGTGTCTGTAGCTAATTGATCTAATTAAGACGGTGATTGCTGGAGGGAGGTGTATTTATGTATGGAACAAAGCAATGGCAATCTGCGGTTGGCAATCTGCGCATCACACCATGTACAGTAAAAGAAAATAAAAAAAAATCAAGCACATGAAATAGTAAAAACTGTAAAAAAAAAAAAAAAAAAAATCCCTGGTCAAAGAAATGGAATTACACGTTCAGTAAAAAAAAAATAAAAAAAAAGAACATGTTTTATTTAGTGAGAACATAAAGGCAGAGTACAGAGCGGATTCTGGAAAGGGAGAGAGCTTGCTAGCAGCCGGCCATATGTAAAACCTTTCCCCAGTTCAGCTTTTCTCCACAATTAGATCTGAAGTCGGAGGATTGAAAAGGACAATCCCCGGAGACTGCCGTCATGAATATTCCTCGATTTAATTTCTATAAAACCCTTCTGCCGCTGCAATGCTTATTTAAAAAGGGATCCTCGCTGTCTCTCTCGCTCTCTCTGTATGAAAGGCTGATAGATTAATATTGATCAGTGTGGTCGCAAAAATCCAATTTCTATTTTAGAGGACAGAAAGGGTAAAAGGGGGGGGGGGGGTAAGGATCAATTAGCCTGGAGTGTGGAAAATGTAACAAAACATCCAACAGTTTTTTCGGGGAGATAACTTTAAAGCCATCTGTTACGGCGTTGGCGTCAAATGCTAAACTTCCTTGAATCTGGTTTATACAAATAAACACACAGATGTGCTCTGCGCCAGCATGATTTGTCTAAATTTTACACAGAGCCCCCTTTAAACAAAAAAACAAAAACAAATATATTGCATCCCAGATATGGTTACCTCCTGACACTCTAAGGGTTAAATATGGATTCCCTTAAAGGGGCAGTTCCACCTGCCTTATTTTCTGTATGCTGTCCATGTGAATAATATATGTGAAATGCACTTATCTTTTGCTTTAAAACATTTTACACTGATCCTATCGCTCTTCACTGAACATATATTCACCGGGGCTTCTAAATTCAGGGACAACCAATAACGAGGACTGGGAGAGAAAGGAGGAGCTATTGCTATAGCAACAGCCATCACTCGATAACACATTCGTTTTTATATGATGGGAAGTGTTGAGGACAAAAACAGATGTGTTACTTTTGCGTCACTGGGCACGAGGCAGCGCCTTTCTTATTCCAGACGTTGCCCCTTTAAAATAGTTCTACGGAATGGTGAGGCTATTTTACAAGAATATAGACAAGCACAGTATATAGACAAACATACAAACACTCATCGTATAAACACACAAAATACATAAACATGGAAACTGGCACCACTGATTGGACTGTGCTTGTGATACCCACTTTGTGTGGCTTTAGAGGGTAATTAATTATATGGAAAGGAATATTAATTACAGCCAAATACTCTCGCACACCTCCCTTTCCATAAAGCTTTGGTCTCTGTGCCGGTAATGAGCCTTCTGTGGGTCATAATTGCGGAGGAATATAATTTGAGCCACGTATTAATAATATGTTTAAAACCAAGAGGTGGAGAAAGATGGGGGAGGGGGGGGGGGCAGAGGAAACCCATTAAAATAAGTGTTTTCAGCGCCACTGATGTTTTTATACCTTT
This sequence comes from Pelodytes ibericus, assembly GCA_036172795.1. Lineage (NCBI taxonomy): Eukaryota > Metazoa > Chordata > Amphibia > Anura > Pelodytidae > Pelodytes > Pelodytes ibericus. The sequence goes on along the minus strand of CM069866.1, from coordinate 14,754,193 downwards.
TTACCCAATCTCTGCCAGCATTTCGTGGGCTAGAAATTATCAGCAAAACAAAGAAGGCTTTTCAGTAAAATTGTACTGATGTGGGAACTGAAAAAAAAACAGGCCTTAGTAACGGAGTTAGAAAAAGCTTTCCAACCTGTCTTTCTTGTCGACTCTGCTAGTAATGCCTGATTGCAGTTCACTTCTAGTGAATAACCCCCAAAAGCTTAAGAGACACTGCTCTATAGCCCGTCCATGCCTTGTCCATTCTCAGTGAGTAGGGTTGCCATCTTTTCTTCAGATAAAATACCGGCCTTGCTACTGTCTCCATAGACTTAATATTGTCCTGATGCCAATTTTTTACCGGCCGGGTGTCAACCCTATCAGTGTCGTATCTCACTGATGAGGCCTATGATAGGCCGAAATGTATGTCCTTCTTGTTGAGGCAGATTACTCAAACTTTTTGAGTTTAGTCCACTCAGAGTCCACTAAGCTAAGCCCTCCTCGCACCCCTCTAGTCTCTGAACACTAAATATTTATTGGAAAAAAGTTAACGCTATTGTGGGTGTGGCTTGGGAAAAGTTGGGGGAGTCTGTCCCAAAATAGGTGATACATTAGCAAAAAAAAACACAAAAAGGGGAGTTGTGCGAACTGGACAGTCTATCTGCTCTTTTTAAATCATGAGTTAGAGCAGGGGTCCTCAAACTACGGCCGCGGGCCACATGCACATTTGTCCGGCCCCCGGGGGGTGCTGCCGGCACCCCCCGCTCCCCGCTGTTTACCTTTTTTTTTTTTTTCAGGAAAACGGAAAAAAAAAAAAACCCGGTAACTGTTTCCCTCCTCCGTGCAGGGAGGAGGGAACACTGCGCGAGACGTCCGGCCCGGGGACACAGCAGCTGGAGGTAAGTGATGGGGAAGGAGGGGGAGGAGGGAGGTATAACGAGCACTCTACTATTCCTGGGCATCTGACTGGCATAATTTTCTTGGGCTCTGACTGGCATTATATTCCTGGGCATCTGACTGGCATAATTTTCTTGGGCTCTGACTGGCATTATATTCCTGGGCATCTGACTGGCATAATTTCCTTGGGCTGTGACTGGCATAATATTCCTGGGCATCTGACTGGCATAATATTACTGGGCTCTTACTGGCACTCTATTCCTGGGCATCTGAATGGCATAATTTTCTTGGGCTCTGACTGGCATAATATTCCTGGGCATCTGACTGGCATAATATTCCTGGGCATCTGAATGACATAATATTCCTGGGCATCTAAATGGCATAATATTCCTGGGCTCTTACTGGCATAATATTCCTGGGCATCTGTCTGGCATAATATTCCTGGTCATCTGTCTGGCATACTATTACTGGGCATCTGACTGGCACACTATTCCTGGGCATCTGAATGGCATAATATTCCTGGGCATCTGACAGGCACACTATTCCTGGGCATCTGACTGGCACACTATTCCTGGGCATCTGACTGGCATAATATTCCTGGGCTCTTACTGGCACTCTATTCCTGAGCATCTGAATGGCGTAATATTACTGGGCATCTGACTGGCATAATATTCCTGGGCATCTGACTGGCATAATATTCCTGGGCATCTGAATGGCATAATATTCCTGGGCATCTGACAGGCATAATATTCCTGGGCATCTGACTGGCACACTATTCCTGGGCATCTGACTGGCACACTATTCCTGGGCATCTGACTGGCATAATATTCCTGGGCATCTGACTGGCACACTATTCCTGGGCATCTGAATGGCATAATATTCCTGGGCATCTGACAGGCACACTATTCCTAGGCATCTGACTGGCACACTATTCCTGGGCATCTGACTGGCACACTATTCCGGGGCTGGGACTGGCACACTTTTCCTGGGCATCTGAATGGCATAATATTCCTGGGCATCTGACTGGCATAATATTCCTGTGCAATTGACTGGCACACTATTCCTGGGCTCTGACTGGCACACTATTCCTGGGCATCTGACTGGCATAATATTCCTTGGCATCTGACTGGCACACTATTCCTGGGCATCTGAATGGCATAATATTCCTGGGCATCTGACAGGCACACTATTCCTGGGCATCTGACTGGCACACTATTCCTGGGCATCTGAATGGCATAATATTACTGGGCATCTGAATGGCATAATATTCCTGGGCATCTGACAGGCACACTATTCCTGAGCATCTGACTGGCATAATATTCCTGGGCATCTGACTGGCACACTATTCCTGGGCATCTGACTGGCACACTATTCCTGGGCATCTGAATGGCATAATATTCCTGGGCATCTGAATGGCATAATATTCCTGGGCATCTGACAGGCACACTATTCCTGAGCATCTGACTGGCATAATATTCCTGGGCATCTGACTGGCACACTATTCCTGGGCTCTGACTGGCACACTATTCCTGGGCATCTGAATGGCATAATATTCCTAGGCATCTGACTGGCACAGTATTCCTGGGCATCTGACTGGCATAATTTTCTTGGGCTCTGACTGGCATAATATTCCTGGGCATCTGACTGGCATAATATTCCTGGGCTCTTACTGGCACTCTATTCCTGGGCATCTGAATGGCATAATATTCCTGGGCATCTGAATGGCATAATATTCCTGGGCATCTGACTGGCACACTATTCCTGGGCATCTGAATGGCATAATATTCCTGGGCATCTGAATGGCATAATATTCCTGGGCATCTGACAGGCACACTATTCCTGGGCTCTGAATGGCATAATATTCCCGGTGCATCTGACTGGCATAATATTCCTGGGCATCTGACTGGCATAATATTCCTGGGAATCTAACTGGCATAATATTCCTGGGCTCTGACTGGCATAATATTCCTGGGCATCTGACTGGCACAATATTACTGGGCTCTGAATGGCATAATATTACTGGGCATGTGACTGGCACACTATTCCCATTGAAATACTGGTAAGTTTGTTGATTTAACTTTACTTCATTTTAAATATTGTATTTGTTCCCGTTTTGTTTCTTCACTTCAAAATAAGATATATGCAGTGTGCATAGGAATTTGCTCATAGTTTTTGTTTTTACTATAGTCCGGCCCTCCAACGGTCTGAGGGACAGTGAACTGGCCCCCTGTTTAAAAAGTTTGAGGACCCCTGAGTTAGAGCATCATTTAAGTAACTACAGCACATACAGACATCAAAACATATTCACTGCAAAGAAAAATAAACAGATTGCATATTAAGCTTTAGCTGATGTTTTGTGCAACGAGCAAAACCTTTAGCTTCTGGGGAAACATAAAAGTGATAAAATACCTAAAAAAACACAAGCGTCTTGTACTCAGACTGAAGTAAGATAAAATGTCACAAATGCAATTATATCCAAACATCTGTCAGGTTTTGTAATCAGACCTCCGCCTTGCGCAATATCATTTCTCCGTTATTGATGGAAAGTCAGAAGGAAGATTTTAGAGAACATATAATCTCTGCGCTGAGCTCAGGGAATCCTGCGGCATTTATTAAATCTGCAATATCGGGTATTTAATTGTTTGAGAGAAAACAATCAAACAATTAGCAATTAGGCGGAGTGATTCCAAGAGTTAGCGCCCACCACTGAAATTAATTATTTGAGTGCTACGGGAAGGTAGGGAGCAGGGAAGGGAGAGTGTACACTCAGGCTAATTGCACACACACACACACACCTGTGACCTCTCTGAGGAAGGGCCTTCAGACTCGGGGATTTGTGCTCAAATCTCAGGAAAAAGGGCAGATTCCCAGGGGCAATGGGCAGGTTCTCCAAGTGAATTCCGCAGTTTACCAGAGCAAGTGGGAAAATTACTTGGGTGGATAGGCAGATAACGCATCAACTAGGCAGCCTGACAAGAGTTGGGTACTTAGGGGCCATGGCCAGGTTCAAATGGTCAATGGGAGGGGGAAACCCCAACATGGTGGACACTCAATGGACGTTTTGATGGGCAATTTAATAATCTTCACACACATTGCCATGGACACTGGTGTCCTTGTACAGACTCAATAGGGCCTACTCAAAAAAGAGAGCATTGCTGGGAATTGAGGAGGGAATGTCAAGTTTAGGGCAAACTAGCTGGAAAAAGTCTTTAGTGTAGCAAAATGGGAGAATGTTTCCAACTCAGCTACTTTGGCCTTACATTCGAAATTCCATCTCAATCCCCTGGAATTCTCTCTTCATTGAGTAGACCCTTTTTGTATACCCTTGGTCAATGTCTGGTTTCTCTGATTGAATGGGTCCGCTGATGGTTTCATATTTAGAAAACCCTGAATTATGGCAACGCATTGACCAAAAAGGGTAAAAACTCATCATGAATATCCATTGAGCCCTGAAAGGTTTAAAATGCAGCTTTGTGTATGACTGTGCACAGTACTGAAGGAATAACATGCATAGGTGATGAGACGTATAGCAAACAGTGACATTATTTATAAACACTATACTTGATTTCTATGGATCTAAATAGAGGTAAAAAGAAACATTCCTGTGTGTTTTCCAAAAACCTGCTCCCCCCCCCAGAGCCTCAAGGCCTCCATCACTCCGACAGCAGTGAGGGATTCTGGGTAAATGACAGGAGAACCAACATTTTGCCTCAATCCACTGTGTCCGCCACCAGGAGAAGTGAAGCGGCAAGAGGAATCAGCAGAAGCGAGGCAGGGAGGGGGAAACCGGCAGAGATGCAGCTCGGCTACCAGATGAAGTGTGACGGATAATAAACTGTAATTTATGTTACTGTACTAACTGAGCTTGCCAGTTATACAAATAAATCAGCCGCTGCCTGACAAGATGGATGGAGGGGAGAGGGGCACACCATTTGAGATGTTGGTTTTGACCTTGTGCAGGAATAAATTAATCTTTCGGTTCCTATATGTGAGGTTGGCGAGGCGCTGTGAGAGAGGTAATGGTTTCTGATTTATATTAAAAGGTAACGGCGGTTTGTAACTGGATCCGAGACAAGAAAAAAATGACCACATTACCTTCGCCTAATACCATCCCGGGCGCGAGGCTGTATTGATAGCATCGCGTTTGGAGCAGCTGCTCCTGACCGGAGCACCTATAAGACAATTAGCGAGGCACGGGCATGTTTTATATTTAGGATTCCCAAAGATTTTACCCCCCCCAGATACCCTGAGTTATGAATGTGATACGGAAAACTTGCATTTTTTTTCTAAGCTTTCCCAATGTGGCCCAGGACTCAATGGAAATTATATTTGGAGTCAATTAGCCCAAGCGTGTGTGGGAAATGGTTAATGCATGGCAAGTCTGTGTCTCCATGAATCCTATTGAGGGTTTAGGCCACTCTCCCCTGGGGGTATCGTTCCTGAGGTAACTTCACCAGCCTGAGCTACGTGTATCCTTGTCCCAGCGCTGCATAAACCGGACTGTTTACACTATGATCTCTTAGTCAGCCACCCAGATGGGACCCAGACAGATTTTTCTTTTCTCTTTTTTTTTTTTTACATTTCCTTTATTCATTAATTTCCTTTATTCACTGGGGGGTTTGTTTTCATTAATACAGCCAGGCTGAAAAAAATTGACACAAAGGCCTTTTTTTTTTTTCTATTTTGAGTTTTATTTTTACCCAGACACTTAAAAATCACTTGTCATGGGGGCAGCCATCTTGTGTGATTCCGTGTACCTCGGTGTCGATTTAAAGAGACACAACTGTCGACACAGCAAAAAAGGGAACACTATCAAATCCGATTCATGGTAAGTATGTAGGAAACCTGATCCATTCATATGAATGTACATCAAATTAATCTGTGCGTAATACGTGCAAAATCATTTTCATGGTTAAAATCAGCGGCAAGTCATAAGATCTGATTCATTGCACCCATTATGGGGGGGGTGGTTGTATCCAAACACTTTCCAGTGACAAACCATTAAAGGATTTATTAGGTGAGAATCAGCTGCCGGCTAAAAACTCCTATAACGTGGATTTCCCAGTTAAGAAAACATTGAAAAACAAGCGCGCGTCTCTTGTGCAGAGGCGATCTCACACCAAAAAAAACGTGATTTTTATAGAAAGCAGGCTCAGCATTACAATAATGAGATTGTCTTCACTCCTACACTTACTAGTGCTTTGTGTAAAATGTTATAAATCACTCCTTTTAATTTTTAATAGTCTCTGAATAATGTATGCTTGATGGTTCATCGCAGTTTAATACCTCGGCAGATGATAGTCAGCTTTTACATTTCGCTATTTGTTTAATGGACAGTCGGAGTCTCTGGATGTGGAGGGCACTTGAAGATATTAGAAGGATAATGTAAGTGCTATAGGCGCATATGGGGCATGATTTAACGGGGCAAATCCTCCTACAGTCAAGTGTTAATTTTGATGGCAAATTTTGATTTAGTTTTAGTTATAGAGGGGCGTGTCCTAAAAAAAACGCAAATATATTTTATGTGAAAAACTATTGCTTCGCTCCTATTGCAGTGTATTAAACATTTAACACTCAAACAGTACAGACGAGCAAATTGCCAATAAAAACAGGCATAATTTAGAATAAAAACAGGCAATTTTGCGATTATTTTTTCTACCTATTTTGACAGCACTTGCTAAAAGCTGGTGTAATTTTCACACGCAAATAAGAATTATTTTTCACAAAATATTCGCAAAGCTCTTTAGGGTGCGCAAATCTAATCGCAATTTATTAGCGCAACCGGAAAAATGCACGCTAAATAAAAAATAAACGGAAGAGGCGCAAATCAGGGGGAAAAAAGCGCAAAATGTTACAAATAGTCGCAAATTGCTCCTGACTCATGTTTTACCTACTTTTTTTCCCCCCCCTGCACTTGTTTAGTACATGACCCCCCAAATGTCCAGCAGTGAGGGAGGGAACAGGTCTGAAAAGCTAGGGAGACGGGACAACGTTACCGCTTGATTAGGTTTGCTGGGTGTTTTTGTAGAATGGAAGATATGTCCTATGTAGGGAACACCCAGCAAGCTCCAGGGGTGTCATTTACCCTGCATTTGAAGGGAGAGTGTCACCTAAATACTGTGAATGTAAAGAATTAAACGTGAACCAACACTGTACATGTAGTGTGTTAGCAGAATTGCAAATGCGTCGATTAAGAAAAATGTGTTTTAACATTGACTCTGGTGTCTCCTGTTGATGACATCACCTTTTGCCTAGCCATGCAAACATCCCATTTTCTATTTGCATATCAAGCCACAGGTGATGTCATAAACATTTAAAGCCCATTTCCTTGCACTTCTGATAACACGATGCACAAATCAATTTTTTTTTATTCTCTATATTAAATTAGATTTAGTTGACGTGTCCCTTTAAGACTTTATTCAAAGGTATAAGAAGGTGATGGACCTTTTTCTTAAATACTTTTCCTGCCAAAGGTAATGATGAGTGGGGGAGCTCAGCGTGTTATCTTCCTGTATAACTAGTGCAATTTTCGTGGTGTAATAACACATCTTGTGCTTTTGGTTTATTTCGCGTATAGACAGTGTTATATCACCGACATGTCTGTAACTACCGTACCCATCCTAAAATATGGATTATCTCTCCCCTAAGAGCTGTTATCTGGAGCAGAGACATGTGAAATCACTCCAGTCTTCCCTAATTGCTTTGAGCCTGTTCGGCTGCCCCTGTATTTGTGTTTTATGCTGCGTGATAAACCTTTCATATGTAATATCTCATTTATAGTATGTACAGACTTTCCTCCAGTTCCCCGCGGAGGACTTTTATTACCGCCATTTCACAGTGAATTGTTGTGGTGATGGAGGGCATTCCGTGCCGGGTTTTAAAAAATTTTTTTTATAACGGTCCGGATGTTGGAGGCGATGGCGTGACCGAGAGAGGCCATGTTTCCTGTATAATTTGCGGCAAACGTAACAAGTCTTGTGTGTAAAACAGATCGTTAATCCCAGAACAATTTGCAGTGAACGTATATATATGTACAACAATCTGTGTACGACGTGTTTGGCAATCAGAACCTCCGAGACATTTCATGGTGAAAGCGGTTTGGGGGGGGGGGGGGGGGGTTTATGGCGGATAGCGGAAGGAAGGACATACATTAAATCACAGTGAAATAAATAAACATCTCCGCTAACAAAGAAAAGACGCTCAGTGTATGATCTCCAGTTTGCGACTGTCTGTCAGCATCAGCTTTCCGAACAGCGGCGCAGACGGGACGGAATAAAAAATGACTCCTAGTCTGACTCCTGGCACGATGCTCGCTATCATATTCAAGGGATAGACAGGAAGACTCAACACCCCAACTAAAAAATGCGCAATGCCCAGAGGAAACAGGAAGAAGCCATTTAATTGGATATTGCTACATTGTCTCCAGCTATCCAGATGGTTAGTAAGTCTGGAAACTCTCTTTACATCAAAGAGCCCTCATCCTGCAAACTGTTCTTCCAAACATATCATTTGCTTCAAATTATTCTGTTTGATGTCCAACGCTTCAGCCCCTAATGACCCAAACTAATGTCACACACACATCTCTCCGTGAATACAGGACAGAACATCATGCGAGGAAGGATTAAATGAGCCGCAGCGACATTGGGAAATGTTATTTCTATGTTTGTTAACTGTGATTTGGGGGTTAAACTATTATTTCATCAATAAGAAGAAAACTATTTTAATAATACCAGCATTAAAAAAAAAAAAAAGTGTCCAAGCGTAGGTGTCTTTCTACCTCTGACTCTATATCCCTGTACCTTACAATTTGATTGGGTGGGAGGCAGTGATTGATAGAAGCTCTAACACTGTACTATGTCACCAGGCCCTAATATCAGATTATAGGATCGACAATGTCATTTAAGGCTGAAGTAGAGGAGTAGTGACCTCCATTCATCTGCATTGGTGAATTCTTCCAACTCAGCTACATTGGCCTAAAGTTTGAAATTCCCATCTCGATTGTCTATTTACTCTGATTAAACAAACCACAAATGTCCAACCTTTTAAAGACCACACCCCATTCCCACCAGGGTTCGAACCCTATTAATTCTTAGGGGTCTAAGGGGAAGTCATAAACATATTTTGGCCGGAATTTGTGCAGTTTTTGCAAATTTGCTAACACACTGTACAGATCATTTTTGATATTATTTTTTTTTTATCCTACAAAATCACAGTATACAATGAATTATTTGAGGCTGTCCCTTTAAGCACAGAAATCCAGTGTTATAGCAGAGCTTAAGACTTTGCAGGATGGAGCAAGCATCTCACGATTATCATATCATTTAATATTCATAGCGATCAGAAAGGTCAGGGAAATCTCATCTGCCTTTCAGAGTATTGGGATCGCCTGAGTCTTTGGGCGATGGGATAAACAGAGTCTGGCCAAGTGTGTGTTAGTCTAATGTATTAACACATCTGTAAACAGCCATGAAAAGGTTAAATTATTAATGAAATATTACAAGTATCTCCTAGCAAAAAAAAAAAAAAAAACCTTCTTGGTGAAAATACCACAATTTGTGTTATGTGATAGTTAGAAGCTAGATTGGTCCTATCCAGTGGAATGGGAGAATTTTGAAAACTTGCTTACTTTGTATTCCACAAATAACGATCGTTGTGTACATCATACAAGAATAAGTTCTATAAATATGAATTATTGCAGCATATAATGGTATTGCTCTATTAGTGTACACCACCAGAGAAAGCTAGATCCCCATGAATATAAGTATTCTTTGGGAGTATAATGGGTTTTCTGTTTGGATGGGAATTTTAGAGTCAATGTTAATCGAGGATAAGTTTCAGGACGAAAGGGGTTAATTGCTGACACGCAGTTCCGTATTTAGCTGGGAAGGATTTGGGATCTGGGAAGCAACAAATCTATCATTTCCTCTGTAATCCAGTTGCAGATGTAATAAAAACTCTATGTGCTTGACTTTTATATCCTTAGAGTCATTTCTCCATTTTGTCTGGCACTCTAATCTCCACAGTGCTGCTGAAGAATATATTTCCCCTGCCTTCTCTGTAGACAAATATTAAATGGTTTAGATTATGCCAGTGTAAGTCACCAGTATATACCCCTCTCAGGAGGGCAGGTCTGGTAAATGGAAGCAAAAATAGGAAGAACTGCTCTCCAGATTTCTGGTTACATTTACCACCTGCCTTTCTGTTTCTTGCCCCATGAGGGGTGAAAAAGCATTAGAATTCTGCTAGAAGGAAGAGAATGTTATTCGTTCCTACAGACTGACAAGTAGAAAGGGATTATGTAAGATTTAAGGACAGGATATCAATTTCAGAGCTTTGGATTTTTGACACTGTCGTTTTTCCAACTGAGTGACCTCATTAGATGAAGGGGAGAAGAGGTCACACCTGCGAAATCTGACCTGCCTCTGATCCCAAATATTAGAATCACGTGGGAAAAATGAAGAAAAAGAAGATTTTTTATGATTTCAACAAATACTTGCGGATATGCAATTTTGTTTTCACCAAAGTTATCATTGATCCATTTAATGGCTTAAGTGTTGCTGTGAAAAGTAATATCTCACTGCAAATCCCTGAGACATTTGTGTCCATCCCCTAACAGGTTTGGAGGCCTGGTGGAAAGATGCTAGGGGTTTACCATGGGATGTAATAAAGTAAGGTGTTTCCTATCAAGTTGTTTAGCCAAACTCATGTTTAAAGTCATTTAAAGCCAGATAACAAGCAGGAAAAAATGAATCTGCATTTTTTTCAACAACTCTCATGCTAGTGATGGTCTGTGTTCTAGAAGAGGGTCTAAACTATGCGGGTTAGTAAGAATCATACAAGTTCACAAAGTTATACACAACATTTTAATAAAATACCTTCATTATTATAAGAAATAGGGAGAGGTATTAGCAGAATGCATGGTTGTATAGGGAGAGGTATTAGCAGAATGCTTGGTTGCATAGGGAGAGGTATTAGCAGAATGCTTGGTTGTATAGGGAGAGGTATTAGCAGAATGCTTGGTTGCATAGGGAGAGGTATTAGCAGTAGAAAGAGGGAAGTGCTCATGCCATTGTACAGAGCACTGGTGAGACCTCACTTGGAGTATTATAGCAGGGCTACTAAACTGGTTCATGGGTTGAAGGATAAAACTTAACAGGAAATGTTAAAGCATCTTAACATGTATAGCTTGGAGGAAAGATGTAACAGGGGGGATATGATAGAAACATTTACATGCATAGAAGGAATCAACACAGAAAAGGAAGATAGTATATTTAAAAGAAGAAAAACTACCACAACAAGATGACATAGAGGGGCAACGATTTAAAAGTAATATCAGGTAGTATTACTTTACTGAGAGGGTAGTGGGTGCATGGAATTGCCTTCCAGCAGAAATGGTAGAGGTGAACACAGTAAAGCATGTGTGAGATGGGCATAACGCTATATGAGATATGAGATAAGGCCAGGGACTCATGAATGTATTTAGAAAATTGGGCAGACTAGATGGGCCAATTGGTTCTTATCTGCCGACACATTCAATGTCTCTATGTTTAATTCTCATTTGTTGACATCACCGGCGTGTGTTTATTTTTTGTATATAGCCACCATCAGTAAATGAACTTCTATAATGATAAATATGGTGAATTAGAGTTTTTTTTTTATTATTGAATTATAGAAACTTTCCGGACTAAATGTTAGACTAGTTTTAATTGTTTTTTAGTATAAACAACTAAGCTTTACACTCATAAAATGTAACAATGTATCTAAGCTCAACTAGACTTAAACTTGTTATAATACTTTCATTATTTTATTTATTAGTTTACACTGAATATTTAAAGGTGCACTAACTCTGGCCGGAAAACTGTTCCTATGAGTTACCTTTTTATGTCACCAAACATGCCTTCGATATGTAGCTCTCTTTGATGAAACACGTCCTTTGTCTACCTGTTGAACTCACCTGGAAAGGATCCGACTTTGTTTGTGAAATAAAGAGAATATTTGCTTTGATCGACCAGCTCACATGTTGCCTGAGGCCTTGTCAGACGGAGATCACAAATATTCAGCCGAATACAAGTAAAGTAAATACTGTATTCTGCCTGAAACCATGAAACAATGAGAAATATATATTCTGCCTATAGAATAACAAATGATCTGCACAATGTATGGGGAATTGCTAGCAAATAAATAAAGAGAGAACTGCAGGGAATCTAGACGGGAATGTCAAACTTAAAGCCAAAGTAGCCGAGCTGGAAAAATTCCCTTTCTATGTTTGCCAAGACAATATCTAGACCTGTATAGTTATTATTATTATTTTTTTCTCTATATTCACAAATATTGAATACTCGCAATATTTCTAAAATTATTTTAAACCGTCGCCTAAACATTTTAGGTGACGGTTTAAAATAATTTTAGAAATATTGTTTGAGGATTTGGATCTGAAATTAGCTTTACAATGTAATCAAAGTAAATCTTAAATATATGAGTGACACATGTTGCCAAGCCCTTATTAGTCCTGCTGCTGACGATCGAACAAATTAATATTATGCAGAAAATAAATGCAGAAAAACATATAAATAACAACTACAGGTTTACATTATCAGGTGTCATGAACCCACATGGATATATTGACATGTTCAGACTGGTCCACCTGTGGGCAAGTAACGAGACTGACCCACCTGTGGGCAAGCAACGAGACTGACCCACCTGTGGGCAAGTAACGAGACTGACCCACCTGTGGACAGGTAAAGAGACTGACCCACCTGTGTGCAAGTAACGAAACTGACCCACCTGTGGGCAGGTAAAGAGACTTACCCACCCGTGGGCAGGTAAAGAGACTGACCCACCCTTGGGCAGGTAAAGAGACTGACCCACCCGTGGGCAAGTAACGAGACTGACCCACACGTGGGCAGGAAAGAGACTGACCCAACTGTGGGCAGATAAAGAGACTGACCCACCCGTGGGCAGGTAAATAGACTGACCCACCTGTGGGCAAGTAACGAAACTTGTTACTAGCCATCTAACAAGGAGGGAAATAATGTATTCTTTAATTGACTTTTAATTAGTCTTTATTGTAATTTACTGGCATCGAGCATATTTATTTTTTTTGGACCTAGACTGAGAAGGTCACATAAAAAAAATCGAGCCCTCCCTCCCACATGACCTTTCCCAGCTGACAACTTCCAGGTAGCTGCACGATAATACAGATTTTGCCCCAAGGCGTCCTCAGACCCCTAACAGACACAAGAGGTTGCTTTTCCTCACTGCGACAGCTCAGTCAAAATACTGCTTTATGATGATTTTAAGGTCCCTCAAGCTGCAGAATTAATTTTCAGCCTTCCCCACTGGAGTCCCTTCGGAGCCGCCCAGCAGGTTTTCCAGATAATCAGCCATGCGCGGGCTGTGAGGCTGAATATTTGATTATGGGATAGGGTAGAGGAATGTAACCCAGTGAACAAACAGACTAGCACATAATTAGGTGATATTAGGAGGTTTATCCGGCAGAGCAGTGTGTCTGTGTCATATATGATCGACATCTCTATGACAGTGATAAGAGCTGTAACCGGATACACATTGTACATTATTATTCCCCTGTCCTTCAGGGATTTGATGAAAGAAGGGGGATAAATCTTGCCCGTCGTACGGAGTAAAGGCCCGAACCAATAATGGACACCGACAGTTGTATTAATACAGCTTTATGGGAAGGTAGCACCACCTTCGCAAAAATAATATTATAGGAGCAGTGAGTTTAGTGCCCCAAAGGTTTAAAATGGGATTGCTTTATAAAAAAAATGAATTAAATAAATAAAATAAAAAAATCCACAGCGCTCTGCACTCCAGGAATGTGGACTGGGGATTGTACAAAGCTGCTCTGAAATGTGAAACTGAAAAGCTATGGAAAGAGAGTCCATTAAATTATTAGATGTCAAGATATCTTACCATTAACCAGAGGACAACAGTGTCCTTCAAACGTCCTCCTGTGATACGTCCAAAATCAATATGTCTCATCCCGTGTGCAAGACTGATTGCAGACCTTATATCTCCCATAGAAGATGCTCACATCTGTTATTTTATGCATTGCACGTTCATAGCCCCTGGAAGGGGTAACAACACCCCCCTCTCCCCGAATGGTACAGAAAGAAAAACAAAAAAAACCCTTGCAGTACTAATACTAAATGAACAAACTCCCATGTAATATCTATGTGTTTAAAAAAAAAAAAAGAAAGAAAAGAAATGGGGATCAATATTTAGATTAAAGGAACTTTCATTCCCAAGTGGTGATAATTGTCAGGGGCCGGCCCCAAAACCTCATCGCTCAGCAATATAAATGCTGACGACACTAAGTGTGCTTACCACTGCCTGCTAATTGCACAACATGTGGTCCTGAAATGACTTTTGCATTTTTAATTAAGCAATAAGCAGGTAGTCTTGCAATAAAGACCATCAGCCACAAAAGATAATCAATTACCCACAAATCAATGCAGCGCATTATGCAAATTTTATACATGAATTGCGGGTCGCAAGTGTGAACAGACTACATCTGTAGGATCCGCAGGAACATATCGTGATTAGTTACAAGACTCAGGTTAATTTATGCAAGGAAGGATCACTATCCTTCAATCAATTAATTCTGCGCCTGAGGCTGGATTTTCCATGTGCTTGGATTGCTGGATCGGAATATCTTTGTATTTTATCTTCTGTTTGAATGGGGAGGGATTTTCTCTAATGTACAGATGTTCCACAACCAGATGTTTTTATTTGAACGCTTGCTTAGTGTATACCCTCTGATAAACATCTCATGTCTACTGTGTGCCTCTCTACTCCCACAGACACCAGACTACGTGCCGCGTTCCACTGCTGGGACCACGGTTGGGGTTGCCACTTTTTTTATCCAAAAAAGAAAAGAAAATACCGGCCATGCTGCTGGCTCCGTAGACTTAGCACTGGTGTCAAGCCAGGTTTTTACCGGCCAGGTGGCAACCCTAACCCACGATAAAGTCCTGTATGTCTTTTAAAATGGGATGCCTATGCACAGAACCTGTCGTTTTCAAGCTGTTGATACAACACAAGCATTTTCAGAAACTGGTAGAAATATTCCAAGATCGTTTTCTCGCAGATCTAGTCCAGTTGGTGAAGGTTGGGATCCAATGTCTGATCGTAACCAGACTGCAAAACGACTTGACCGATTCTGCCGTTTTTCCTACATGGAATTAATAAAGTCTCGAGAAATGCTAACGCAAGTCAGATCCGAACTGAGGGCCGTATTTATCAAGACAAAAAAGGTGGTATTTCAGGAAAAAGTGCTAAAATAGTAGTAGTAGCCATGGAAACCAATGGAAAGCTATGGCAGTTTGCTCCAAATGTAGCACCTGTTTTGTCTTGAGAGATTTGGCTCTTAAGCAGAAAAATACACTCTTCGGGAGCACAGAAATTAAATAGACTGTTTCTGGCCCAATCAGGCCTGTCCCTAAATATCTTAATTGGCCATGTTGCTTACAAGCCTTCTGTCTGCACTCTCTGTGCTATACATATGTCCCTGTGTGACAGAGCATGACAAAGAACACAGAGTGACACAATTACACGTATGGAGATGTTCCTGTTGACAGATGGCAAGATGCAAACAGAACCTTGTTGAACACTAAACCCTGTGGCTTCTGACTGTGTGTCTATTACAGTCACCATCCTAATGGGCTTTGTAGGGTGTGGGAGTGTGTGTGGGGGCGCGGGCTTTGAAGGATCTTCATTTAATGTTTGACCTTTTCATATTTCCCATGTGAAATAACATATCTGTCCAAAATGTAATATTTGTGTCCAAAACGTAATATTTGACCCTCTGGCAGAGAGGGGTCAGAGGTACTTTGTCAGCTAATCCCCAGGAGAAGAAAAATCTATTTCCAGAAGTGGGATTTTCATTTGTCATTATATAAGGGAACAAAAACCATATATCCTCCCCCAGCGCAGAGCGAATGTACACATTTTCAACAGTTTTCCGAAATAAACATTTTATATCTTTACAGAGCACCTGTCATGCAAAAAGGACAAGGTCACATTTTTGTAGAGGATAAAAAAGCTGCCTATACGATACGATAAGATTCCTATACATTATGTTGGCCAATTTATTAGGACATGTGCTGACGTCATTTATCACGGCTCAGGTTTTAAGGCCTTGTTACTACGCTCTAGCATAGAGCCTGTCCCTGTATAACAAGGGCACAGTGGTCAAAGTCTACATAGATCGCGGCGAATACGGATATGCATATCTGCCCATACACATATACATTGCGTTAGTAAAATTGCAAGGAAATGCCTGAATTAGCCGAAAAAGGTGTTTTAAAGGTGTCTGTGGAGTCTCCTGCTTATGACATCACCTGTGGCTTGATATGCAAATGAACTGGTTTTCAATGGGAAATGTGTAATTTACATATCAGGGCACAGGTGATGTCATAAGCAGGAGACTCCACAGACACATTAAAAATACATTTTTCACCTAAATAAGGCATTTATTTGCAGTTTTCAATCATGTTTTATCCTCTACATTCACAGGAAAAAACAATGTTTAGCTGATACAGTCCCTTTAAGACTAAAAGGGACAGGCAAGAAACTTAGGGGGCTATTCACTAAACCTGATCTGCCAAGTGAACTACCAAACAATTCAGATATTAATGGTCGAGGTGGAAATGTTGCCAAGCTGATGGATTTTTCATTTGTACATCACATGTCAGTTGAGATTTAAGGATTACAAGTCAATAGTTTATTTTTGAGCTGTACTGAAGCATCATCATTAGATTTGAGCGAACCCAGACCGCACTATTTGGGTTCGTACCGGACATTACGGTGTCCGTGCCACGAACCCGAATCCGGACATTTCACTGTATGTCCGTGATGGAGTTCGAGGTTTGCCTATAAACCGAAAGTCTTTAAATCGAAAGTCTTTAAATCGAAAGTCATTCGGTTTATAGACTTTCGGTTTATAGAATAGCCAATAGCATTACATGTATTCTATAAGCCGAAAGTCTATAAACCGAAAGACATTCGGTTTATAGACTTTCGGTTTATGGAATACATGTAATGCTATTTCTATTCTATAAACCGAAATAGAGTCCCCATTCATACGAATAGGTCAATTGACTAATTGACATATCTAATATAATCATATCTAATAAATATTTTCCCACCGGTGGTCCCAGGAAGCAATTAGGATGAGAAGAAGACCTGATTTTAAAGGGACACCATTTTATTTTTCCCTTGTGCTTCTAATACAGTGTGAGGATACACTGGCATGTAAGTTTGATAGAACATGCACATAGGAAGCATGCAGCCAGGCCGTGTCGACCACTGTCTCTCTGTTACCCTTGTTTCTGCATGGGATCAGCAGAGGGGAGCTTAACTAGGTCCTCTCAGCTGATCCCATGCAAAAATGAGGATCCCTCTTTACGAGAGATCCCCAGAAGGTTTAGATCCAGATCAGATGAGCGGGGCGATCTCAGATTGGCTGTGTGCGCTGAGTAGTCTGTCTATTAAGATACATGTCAGGTTTACTTCTATTTTTAAATGTTAGCTATAAACCTTTACACAAATAACATTTATAAAATCTACATTTTTGGATAATCACAAGGAACATTATTTTGACATTACCTCAAGTATAATGTTTACTAAAAAAAAAACATATAAAAAGAAACCTTTTCAACCTTTGTGTTGTCGATGAAACATTTTATTGAGAAAAAAGCATTTGTTTATGCTAAACAGATCCTATATTTTATTTTCCTATAATCTCATTGCACGCCAATTCATTGCATGTAAACATCATAAAAAAAAACAATAAACATTTTACTTCACAGTGTAATCTCTTTCCTGCAGCCAGGACCCACTGAGCACTATCCATTAATTCAACCTAAATCTCTCAGGAGGTAAGGGAAAGGGAATAATATCCAGTTGCTACCAGACTCCGCTTGGGTAAGCATTATTAATTAAAACAAATAAAGCTTTTTTTGCAATAATGTACTCATTTATACATACCTGCTTTATACAAGTGGGGAAAAGGGTGGGAGATTTAAAGCACAGATGTAGTCAAGAAGATTAACTTTTGTTTAATGTAAAGAGTGCAAGGGGTTCTGGGTAGCGACTTGAAAATGAGGCCTACAGCAAATGAAGAGGAGCTAACATGAAAGATCTTAGTTGTAGTGGACCGAGGATAGGATGCTCCAAGACTGCTTGTGAGGGATTGGGCTGGGGTGAAAAATCTTACATGTAAACTAATGAATCATCTAAATAGATATTATTTATTTTTTTAGGAAGCGTTCATTTAATGGCCTACTCAATAAAGAGAGAATTGCAGGGAATTAAGAGGGGAATTTTCAAACTTGTAGGCCAATGTAGCGGAGCTGGAAAAGCTCCCCATCTCAATTCCCTCTTAATTAAGTACCCCCTTTTATTTGGGGCAAAGCTGACAGTGGTAATTTCAGCACCTGTGAGTCATATACACAGATACACAATACAGGACATAGGAAAGCATATGTTATTTTTATTTTCTAGAGTGGAACAGATTTGGTGGTATTTTCACACCTGTTGTTATCGCAGCATCAGGTGTGAAGGATGCACGGAGAGAGGACCGATTTGTATTCCTAATTAGCATGTGTTTGTCTTGTTGTCCCGAGTCTGTATACAAAACTATAAATAGTGGGTAGATTCTCAGAAAACGTTCTCACCGACGATGCAGAACGATTGCTTTTTTAACGCAATGTTTTATTTGCATCTTTTACAGGTTGCTACGTGTCGATGAACAGCTGAGTGTGCTACCTTCTGACTCCGGGGGTTGCACTGGGTTTATAGCTGGGGAATGTTAAATTAATTTAGGATGTGTCCATTTACAAGTTTGGTTTGAGGTCTCCCCGTGCTATTAGGATGACCTTTATAAAGCTGGGATTTTTGTGATCTGATACACCTGTGCCTTAATCTCCTTTATCCATGCTGGCACCTCCATGACCATGAGCCTCTCCAGGTCCTTCACCCTCGATATCTGCACCCTCCCCATAGAAAAATATATATAAATAACCCGTATTCTGCTGTCTTGGATATACCGTATTTGCTCGAATATAAGACAAGGTTTTATAATGCCCCTCGTTTTACATTCCAGGTTTGTCTTATAATCAGATCTCAAATAGAGGTCTGACTATAAGACTGGGATCCAGGTCGGCCGCAGAGCTGCAGGGGACCTGGATTCCCCTCGCTAACAGAAGGTGGATGACTGACATCCTCCGGTGCTCCCTGGCACTTCTAGTCTTATAGTCGCTTAAATATGGTATCACTTGACTCTTAAACAATCAAAAAAAGCTCTAGGTAATATTTGTTCTTTAATGTTAAAACATGAGTAGATCAGGGAACACATCTTGGCCTCCAAAGAAAACAAGAACCTCCAAAGAGACCCAAATTTGAGCTTGAAAGAAAACACACCTTGGGCTTCATAGAGAATACCTCCAACCCTTCACACAGAACAATCTCCAGTCTTTCTATGGAACACATTCCAGTCTTCAAAAACCTTCAACCAGGCCCCAAATGTACACAGATCGAACCCCAGCCTCCACAGAGAACCAACCACCCCAAACTCTGACAACTGCCAATCCCAACTGCACAGAGAACTCCATCAGTCACTTAAAATTCCCCACAGTCTTTGCAGAGAACATACATTAGCCTTCGCAGAGAACAATCTGAACCCAGAATCCACTGAGAATATACCACAAACTTTATAGAGAAGCCCCAACCCACCAAAACCTCCATAGAGAGCCAATCCACCCCAAACTTCCACAGAGAACCAATCCCACCCCAACCTCCACAGAAAGCCCACCCGCCACAAACATCACAGAGAACCAACCCACCCAAACTTCACAAAGAGCCAATCCCACTCCAACCTCCACATATAGCGAATTCATCCCAACAATTTCATTGTATACCCAGCATTTGCTTAGAACTCCAATACTAGACATGTCCCAACCTTTACAAATGAGTTACCTGGCACTTATTTTAGCTCTCCAAAGATAAATTAAGTTTCGACCACATGGGTCATTCTCAATCACCTTGTGCCGAGTATCTTTATTAGAGTTGGCTTCAATGTTGGATTTATCCAACCTTTCCAAGTGACATGCCTCCAGCACTGCTGGGGTTAAGTAACATTTTACCAATAACACTTATTTTCAACCTAGATTTCAGATACTCTTGGTGGTTAAACGAGGCCCGGGGAGGCTGGGGGAGGCCGGGGGAGGCTGCCCAAACAATGAATTATAAATGACTCTTTGCCGTCTTCCCAGGACCCTTTTTCCAGTAATTATGAAATTTTGAGATTTAGCAGAATTTAGCTCACTGATCAATGACAGCATTCCAGTGCACGATCCTACGGCTGCAGATGTTATAACACATTGATAATAATCAGCTAAAGAAGTGGATTTCTCCCCCAACATTACACGACTATAATAAATGGCATGTAAGATATGTACCATTCACAGTCTCTTTCTTATTTGTTTTAGTAATCTAAATAGCAATCTGCAACATTCTGCCTTGTTTTGATTTTATGGATATTAGAGTAAAATTCCAGATGTGATGTTTGGCTAGTAAATAGAGAACAGGCAAGAGTTATGCATTTAAAAAAAAAAAAAGGACAAAGTATGGACTCCATCATTTCGTGGTGGAGCAAATGAGTAGCATTAAACTGAATGTAATAGTAACATCCTCTGGATTTTGGGCGAAATGTAACATTCCCAGGACATGAACAAAATGGCAAACAAAATAAAAATATTTAAATTTGTCTGTGGTGTCCCCTGTATTAATGACATCACCTGTGTCTGTGGTGTCTCCTATTAATGGGCATCACCTGTGTCTGTGGTGTCTCCTATTAATGACATCACCTGTGTCTGTGGTGTCTCCTAATAATGGCATCACCTGTGTCTGTGGTGTCTCCTATTAAGGACATTGTCTGTGGTGTCTCCTATTAATGACATCACCTGTGTCTGTGGTGTCTCCTAATAATGGCATCACCTGTGTCTGTGGTGTCTCCTATTAATGACATCACCTGTGTCTGTGGTGTCTCCTAATAATGGCATCACCTGTGTCTGTGGTGTCTCCTATTAAGGACATTGTCTGTGGTGTCTCCTATTAATGACATCACCTGTGTCTGTGGTGTCTCCTATTATTGACATCACCTGGGTCTGTGGTGTCTCTATTAATTACATCACCTGTGTCTGTGGTGTCTCCTATTAATGATATCACCTGTGTCTGTGGTGTCTCCTATTAATGACATCACCTGTGGATTAATATACAAATTACACATTTAAAAAAGCAGCCACAGCCACAGGTGATGTCATAAACAGCAGACAGCACAGTCACATTTAAAACACCATTGTCTTAATTTATACATTTGCTTGCAATTCTGCTAATACAATGTATAGATCATTTTCTTTTTTCTAGATTTACTGTATAAACAATGTTCATTTGGCAGGGTCCCTAAAAACTACAGAAAAAGTGTTAAATGTACTGAAAATATGTATATATATATATATATATATTGCTCACGATCCAGAAGGACATATGATAAACAGGCACAAGTAGTAAATACCAAACAACC
The DNA here is from genome assembly GCA_036172795.1 of Pelodytes ibericus. Classification (NCBI taxonomy): domain Eukaryota; kingdom Metazoa; phylum Chordata; class Amphibia; order Anura; family Pelodytidae; genus Pelodytes; species Pelodytes ibericus. Next base: position 14,732,709 of record CM069866.1, on the reverse strand, counting down.
CTCAGAGCCACATAAATAATGAATACGGAAAACAAAACAAAAAAATATCCAATTATATATACAAAAAACACACTTACCTACAAAATAAAGCCGTGTGTAAGCATGCTGCTAAATGGAATACATCTGATAAAACATAACAAACACCTATTTAAATTGAAGTAATATTAAATGACTGCCAGTGGATAGAAATAGTCTCCAAATACCCCCCAAAGAGAACCAGAAATGTTGATTCAAAAGTGGGACGCAGTTCCCAATCCTTAGCAGGAATCTTAGTACCTTTATATGTTTCACACTGCCAGGTTAACGAAAGATGACTCTGGGAATGACAGGCAGATTAATGAACCATCTGACAGTAATACACCATATCAGTAAATGTTCCTCATCCATAGCATGGCTGGCCTGCCCCCATGTTACTCACCCATAAAGAGGTAAAAGCACTGGTGGATCACAGAAATCGAGCTAATAGTCATGCTATCATTGCCCACGCCAATATATATCGTTATAGTACTTATGCTAGTGAGGGTGTTGTTTTGTGTTTATTATGTATTCCTTTTTATCACACTTCCTTGTTAAAGTGAGTGCAGGGACAGAAGTACTGGTAGTGCAGGAGGGGCTAGGCAGTGGGGCTTGCAGGTCCCGTGGCAAAGGGGGGGGGGGGGGGGCAGGATTTGGGGAACATATGTTTCCTGAGAGTCTTTATATAATTCATTTTAAGGTTTTATTATTTGTTGAATATTTCATATTAGCACATATTAGTTAATTATAATTCTATAGTGCGCTCAGGACACTGTATCCGGTGCAGATGACATTTTAAACTAACCTCTCCTAACTAGTCCTGTTACCAATCACACGTAGCTAGAAGGAACACACAGGCTTTTGATCATTCCATAATCTTAACAAGCAAAGAAAGAAGACATTTGTTTCTGCTTGATCTCACGTGTCAGGCATCGGGTGCACTCCGCTAGCCCACCTGTTACCCACATGGGCCGAGCGCCAGGTAATGTTTTGGATAAAGTTGTTGTCATCTTTCTTATATGGGGATATGGTTTGTGTCAGTCGGCCAGATGCTCATCACACATGGGCAGCCAATTCAGTGACACGTAGATAGGGATTTATGAAGTAATGTTCTAATACTGTATTTGCATAAATATGTCACATATCCTGATCAAACTAGGAATGACTACCTTCTATGATTAATATTGTTTTATCTCACATAGAGGGGCGTGTACCCAAAAAAACGCAAATATATTTTATGTGCAAAACTATTTTTGCGCTTTGCTCCTATTGCAATGTACTAAACATTTAACACTTGAATAGTACATACGAGCAAATTGCTAATAAAACCAGGCATAATTGTGCATGAAAACAGACAATTTTGCGAATATTTTTTCTACCTCTTTTGATAGCGCTCGCTAAAAGCTGGTGTAATTTTCACATGCAAATAATTATTTTTCACAAAATATTTGCAAAACTCTTTAGCGTCGCAAATATAATCGCAATTTATTAGCGCAACTGGAAAATGCATGGTAAATAAAAATAAACGGAAGAGGCGCAAACCAGGGAAAAAAGCGCAGAATGTTACAAATAGTCACAAATTGCTCCCTACTTTTTCCCCACTGCAATAGTTTAGTACATGACCCCCATAATAAAGATAAATGCATAATCTGATTTATTTACCTTCACATTCATGTCGAAAAGTGCCTTTTCAGGCGTACCGTTCTTTTTAAAGACCTACAGAAATAGGTGTCTCCCTTCTATTCTATCTCCTGTACTTGACCCTAACCTAGTAAATGAAGGGCAGTTAAGAGTTTAGTATCAGTACCCTAGATTAAATGCTAAACTTTATCCAAAATTCCACGTTTCAACCTAATACCTCAACACTAACCTGACCGCTACACCAATCATACTACTACACCTTGACCTCTATCCAAACACCTCGACCTTACCCTAAGTTCTCCTCTCTGATCTAACACCTACACTCTTCACTCATCCCTCCATGGTCACCTAATCCCCACACTCTACCAAACCACCCCAGCGAGATTTGCCCCATGTGGGTGCAACTGCATGGATAATGGCCCCAGTATTTTGTATGATGTACCATTTAGAAACCGACACAAATATCCGCAGCGCTAGAGTTGAATGATATGAATCTCAGTCCATGGAGTCTCCTATCGCCTTATCAGCTACTGGCAATATTACTTCTGAGCGGTTTGACCATAACTTTTTTTATAGCGGATACCCAGGGGACGACTGTCTGCAAGTCACCAGAATATTTCCAAACCTCGTCTAGATTGTTTATATTTCCGTTAACGATTGTAATACTTAGAAATTATCTTTTTGGTATGATATTGTGTTTTATGAATACATTACAGGTTTCAAAGTGTGGTGTGATGAAAAGAAGAAGTGAGGCCATATTTCATGTCTCGGAATGGCCAGGCCCCAAGGCCCCCCCCCCCCCCCCTCAGTTTTTTTGTTGCTCTGTGGGACATTGATTACAAACAGCTTGGCTTCCGACGGCTTGCAGCCTCCTTTCTGAAAAACACCGAAATATTCCAATTTTTTCTCCCTTTTAACATATAAATGATTTCACTGACAAGTGATTCAATTCAGGAATAATTCATTACGATTTCTGGCGAAATCATTTCTTTAGCGCACAGACAGACGACAGCCTGGGAAGGTTATTCTTCAATGAAAGAGGTATAGGACATCGCCAACATTCTCTGTGAATCCCAAATTTATTTATTTATTTTTTGCAACATCAAAAGGCTAAAGCTCTTGTTCTCCAGCAGAAGAAAGAGATGAGATTCAAATGAACAGAGACAGAGCAGCTTGGTGGGGGTGAGGCTGGCTACCTAGGATGACAGACGATGAGTAGCACAGGTCGTTAGAATACCTGGAGGCTCATCCACAGATCACTGCTACCCTGCCTGTGGATGGCCCTTGGGGATGTTAATCTACAGATAGAAGAACGTGTTTCATCCTTTTCCCATCTGAAGGACCGGAAAGCCTGCAGAAGTCCCCAGGGCAGAGGTGCCACAAGCTAGTACCAGGAGTGGCAACCAAGTGAGGCAGCTTGGAATGTAAAGTTGGGCAGCAAATGGTCAGCGGTAACTTAGTAAAGCTTGGTAGGCATCGGGCAGGTTTATCCACAGTTTGATATTAAGAAAACCAACAGCTCTGTCTGTTACTGTTAGAGATGTATTGTCTATATAACACACAAAGAGCCAGGGAGCCATGACCCATTTCTCTTGCTCCTGAAAATAACTAGTCTGGCTCCTGAATTGATCATTATGAGTCCTAAAGTCTAAAATGCCAATTTTCCTGACCACATGTAGCTAGGGATCACTGATGACTAGTTATAAATTCTACACTTGGTTGAATATTATCTCCTGGACCAGCCATTCCAGAATCACCCACAATAAGCATTAGAATTGAGAAATAAACTTCAAAGGCTAATGTAAAGGTCTGGGAATAATAAAACTCATGTCCCCTTTTTTTTGGGGGGGGGGGGGGAAAGAAGAGCAGATGTTTGTTTTTATGTAGAATTTGAACAATGCCTGGAAGTTTTAAAAGACACAACTCAGAAGCATCTGTCAGCAACATACGCTAACCTAGGCTTCTAACAACCCCAACCCCATTTTATTTGATCATTTACCTCCGATAACATATGGGGGCTGTGTATAAAGTTCATTGTGCGAAATAATCTAAACTCTAAAGAAATCTAATTCGCAGGAACATTCCTTTGGTTGCCACGGTCACTGAGCCACTTTTACACCTCTGTACCACAACTGACCCTAATCACCAATGAAATCTTGTCATTTTCACTCTTTTTTTTTCTGTTTGTGTTCTTATTTTCTCTATTGCTATCTGTTATAACAAAGAGCCTTGCTTTAATTACTACAAGAGCAGGATAGCCAGGTGTGAAGAACTGATATGGCCTTCTTTTTGTGGTAATAACTTACCGCCCCAACGCCAGAAGGAATTATTAAACCGTCTCCCTGGGATATATTGACATATTGTATGAAGGATGGATCCTGCAAATACTGGAATCACTCAGCCCTCCATCGTCCGTTTGTAATATTCCTTGGCAAGCAATCAGATGTCTACCAGTCTTATTGTCCTTTGCAAAACTAGACACACAACATGGTGTAGAAAACTAGGTTTGCCCATTAATATGTGATGCGCTGATTGTCCCTCCACGTTCATAAGCCACGCAGCTGATCTAAACCATCTCACGGCCTGAAATATTTATATTTACTACTTGGTTTCTAATCCTGTAAGTGAAATGAGTGGACCGTGTCAATGTGTTGTGTCTAATTAGTCGGTATTAAGCATGGCTGTGCTTGGAAGGAGATGGGTGACATTTAGAATCAACATCACCGCAGACATTCATTTGTGATCTGCAGAAATGCTTTGTGTAGAAACCAAAAATCACGCTATAAAACCCTTGCTCAGTGATCTGAAAGGGTTGAGTAAGCTCACTGTGGAAGAAGGTAACCAAAGACGGTGTACATGCAGACGGCTAAAATGCAAACAATCCTTTTTTTCCCCGTATTTATAGCCGCACAACACATCATCACAAGATACCACTGCTGCAATACATACACCCCCACTACCCACAGTGCCAGCTTTGCCACATATCACTTCCCACAGTGCCAGCTTTACCTCACACTACTTCCCACAGTGCCAGTTTGCCTCACATCACTTTCCACAGTGCCAGCTTTACCTCACATCACTTTCCACAATTTGCCTCATATCACTTCCCACAGTGCCAGCTTTACCTCACATCACTTTCCACAGTGCCAGCTTTACCTCACACTACTTCCCACAGTGCCAGCTTTGCCTCACATCACTTTCCACAGTGCCAGCTTTACCTCACACTACTTCCCACAGTGCCAGCTTTACCTCACACTACTTCCCACAGTGCCAGCTTTGCCACACATCGCTTCCCACAGTGCCAGCATTACCTCACACTACTTCCAACAGTGCCAGATTTGCCTAAGATCCCTTCCCACAGTACCAGCGTTGTCCTCACATCACTTCCCATAGTACCAGCATCACTATCATTTGCAACTTTGCCCCCCCCCCCACATGATTTGTCAGTGGCAGCTTTGCACCCCACCATTTTTGTCAGTGCCAGCTTTGTGCCCCACCTGTGATGTGTGAATCCCATGTAGCCTTTGTAAGCTGCCACACATCTTTAAGATTTATTAAAGCGCTTTATATGCTGCTTACAATTTTTAAGTGCCGACCTTTCTACTATAATGGCCAACACCTCCCAACGAAGAGAAGGCTGGCTATTGTTGATGGTTTTTCCTGGAAAATACAGACTTGCTGCCAGGTTCATCCATTATTTCATCCTACTAAATTACTAATACCAGATACAATGATTGCTCTGTGAAACAAATGTAATGATGGAGCAGTGAACAGATTGCATCCTGTCCCTTATCTATGTCCCTACAGGAGACGTTAGTACATGTGAATGTCTTGGAACATCTAAAATCTCAGCACTACATTAGTATTAAGCATATTATAAATATGTGAAGCTTTTTAACTGATTTTTAATGCGTCCTAAAACGACACTGTAATTAAGCCTCCATCATTATTTGAATTAAATCCCCAGCTTTTGGGGTTAGGCACTAATTAGAAATGAAGACTTGAGGTTTTTGGCCAGATTCGGAGCTGATTAAGTTCTGGCGAGGTAACTGCGCAGAAGGTCAGATTCTCAGAACGCGACCTTCGTTTTTCACAGGGGACGACTGACTTCTAGCCGCTGATGCAAATATCCAAAATTCATTCCGCAATACAAAGAAATAAAAACATTATGAAGGAAGGAGAAGAAAAAAAAAAACGTCACATCACATAGACAAGATAAATACTAGAGAGTCTATGTTCTCGGGAGTGTTCCCAGATTATCTTCTCATCCTCTCCATCAGCTTTACAGGTACATATTATCTGCCATTATCTGGAACTGGAATTCCCTCTGTACAGAGAAAGTGTGTTCCATTTTGTTGCTGGGATTAATTAGAAATGAACGAAACTCCTACAGATTCTCCTCCATATTGTGGCATTTTCAGTTTTGCACTTGTTATTACTTTTTATTCTGTATATGTTTATTAAACTTTTTTTTAAATAATTAAATTTTTTTCATACTATTGCCCCCCTCCAGTATTTATCTTGCTATGGTTATATGTATCCCGATATCTTTTTTTAAGAGAAGGCTGCATATTGCATATGTCATATGCTTTATGGTCTAATATTTGAGCTTTATTAGTATTATAGATTTTCCTTCTATAGGCGTACTCTTGTTAATAACCTTTAGATTGGGTACATTTATCTTTTTTCTATTTATTTATTTAGAAAGTGTTTTACCAGGAAGAATACATTGAGATTTCTCTCGTTTTCTATATATATATATATATTGTTGAGGTACACTTATTTTCAATTACTTAGTGTACAGACTTCTTCTTCTACACATCACATATACCCAGTTACAAATCTTTCCTGTCCTCTCAAAGACAAAGAAAAAACAAAAACAATTATTTTTTTCTGTATGAAATTCTGCTTTTTACTTCTGTCTATCTTACATTACCATGCTGCAGATCTTTCTTGGAGATATTTCCAGTATCCATCAGCAAAACCCCTTTAATGGGTCTATTCACTAAAATCCGACTTTGGAGGTCGACTTTCATTTTGAGACTTATGGGGCTATTCACTTAAAGTTGAATTGAGGTGAGTAGCAGGTGAGTTGAAGTGAGTAGCAGGTGAGTTGAAGTGTATAGCAGGTGAGTTGAAGTGAATAGCAGGTGAGTTGAAGTGTATAGCAGGGGAGTTGAAGTGAATAGCAGGTGAGTTGAAGTGTATAGCAGGTGAGTTGAAGTGAGAAGCAGGTGAGTTGAAGTGTATAGCAGGTGAGTTGAAGTGTATAGCAGGTGAGTTGAAGTGAGTAGCAGGTGAGTTGAAGTGAGTAGCAGGTGAGTTGAAGTGAGTAGCAGGTGAGTTGAAGTGAGAAGCAGGTGAGTTGAAGTGAGTAGAAGGTGAGTTAAAGTGAGTAGCAGGTGAGTTGAAGTGAGTAGCAGGTGAGTTGAAGTGAGTAGCAGGTGAGTTGAAGTGAGTAGCAGGTGAGTTGAAGTGTATAGCAGGTGAGTTGAAGTGAGTAGCAGGTGAGTTGAAGTGTATAGCAGGGAAGTTGAAGTGTATAGCAGGGGAGTTGAAGTGTATAGCAGGGGAGTTGAAGTGTATAGCAGGTGAGTTGAAGTGAGTAGCAGGTGAGTTGAAGTGTATAGCAGGTGAGTTGAAGTGTATAGCAGGTGAGTTGAAGTGTATAGCAGGTGAGATGAAGTGAGTAGCAGGTGAGTTGACTAATTTAATCTCACCAATTTCGCTATACATTATACAGCAACAACCGGGTGAGTTAATTTAATGGGGAACTAAATAATAACTCATTAGCGGTGAATTTCCCTATTCTTAATATCCTTGCTTTATCTGCCAACACAAGAATTCACTGAGCAGTGGATTCCACATACTTTCTGCTCTCACTGTATCTGTCATAACTGTCATTCTCACTAGTGAATTCTATATGTTTACTGCTCTCCCTGTATATCTTTAGCACGGTTATTGTATCTTCAAAAATAACACTGCAAATGCTTTAACTTTACTGTTTTTATTGTATCTGCAACCAAAGGGGAGACAAAAAAGTTATATTTGTGCTACCCCCCCCCCCCTTTCACCTCCTTCCACATCTAGAAAGTTCCTTATATACCGGGGTATGGATGCAAAATGGAACAGGTAAAACAGCATTGTTTTTAATATCTAACCCCTATATACTGATCTCAATGTATCATCAAAAACCTTCTTGTCTTTTGTTTCTATTTTGTATTTTTTTCTGTGTTCATGTTCATTTTGGCAGCATTGCTTGTTGGGTTTTCTAATTAAAAGAATGGACCATAGCCCTCCCCACCATCCTGTTTCAAACAGACATTATCAAGTCTTATTCTTATTTTCTACCAAATTTATACCAAGTTAAAATTCCCTAATTTGAGTATTTTAGTAATTGCAATTTTAACCAACAATCTGGATACATTTTAGTTGTTGTTTTTTTTTTTACATTTTAATTTAATGTCCTGTATAAAAACTATTTTCGGTGATTCTTATAAATATGCTTTTTTTGTTAAAAAAAAACAAAAAAATAAACCCTTTGTTTTCCTAATCTCTGGTTTGTGGTTTCCATGGTTACCTCACAGGTTCCCGGGGTCTCCAGAGAGACATCCATTTGTGCCTCCCATACACTTAATATTTCTCCTGTCTTCTGGAGTAATTTTGGATAAAGCAAAAAAAAAAAAAAAAACACCAAACACATCTCCGGGAAGATTACTAGATCCTATTTATACTAAACATAATTGTACAAAAGATAAAAAATGCAGAGCGCTTGCTGCATTCATTAAACCACGGCAAGGAATTCTCATATTAAAGAATGAAAAGAGCATCTTATTCAGGAAATTAATGAATGTTAACTGGCTCTACTCTAGACTGCAGGATTCAACTTCAACACTGCCCCCTACAGACACCCAGTATTAATGGGTTACTGCTGGCAACACTGCCCCCTACAGACACCCAGTATTAATGGGTTACTGCTGGCAACACTGCCCCCTACAGACACCCAGTATTAATGGGTTACTGCTGGCAACACTGCCCCCTACAGACGCCCAGTATTAATGGGTTACCACTAGCAACACTGCCCCCTACAGACACCCAGTATTAATGGGTTACTGCTGGCAACACTGCCCCCTACAGACACCCAGTATTAATGGGTTACTGCTGGCAACACTGCCCCCTACAGACACCCAGTATTAATGGGTTACTGCTGGCAACACTGCCCCCTACACATGCCCAGTATTAATGGGTTACTGCTGGCAACACTGCCCCCTACAGACACCCAGTATTAATGGGTTACTGCTGGCAACACTGCCCCCTACAGACACCCAGTATTAATGGGTTACTGCTGGCAACACTGCCCCCTACACATGCCCAGTATTAATGGGTTACCACTAGCAACACTGCCCCCTACAGACACCCAGTATTAATGGGTTACTGCTGGCAACACTGCCCCCTACAGACACCCAGTATTAATGGGTTACTGCTGGCAACACTGCCCCCTACAGACACCCAGTATTAATGGGTTACCACTAGCAACACTGCCCCCTACAGACACCCAGTATTAATGGGTTACTGCTGGCAACACTGCCCCCTACAGACACCCAGTATTAATGGGTTACTGCTGGCAACACTGCCCCCTACAGACACCCAGTATTAATGGGTTACCACTAGCAACACTGCCTCCTACAGACACCCAGTATTAATGGGTTACTGCTGGCAACACTTCCCCCTACAGACACCCAGTATTAATGGGTTACTGCTGGCAACACTGCCCCCTACAGACACCCAGTATTAATGGGTTACTGCTGGCAACACTGCCCCCTACAGACACCCAGTATTAATGGGTTACTGCTGGCAACACTGCCCCCTACAGACACCCAGTATTAATGGGTTACTGCTGGCAACACTGCCCCCTACAGACACCCAGTATTAATGGGTTACTGCTGGCAACACTGCCCCCTACAGACACCCAGTATTAATGGGTTACTGCTGGCAACACTGCCCCCTACAGACACCCAGTATTAATGGGTTACTGCTGGCAACACTGCCCCCTACAGACACCCAGTATTAATGGGTTACTGCTGGCAACACTGCCCCCTACAGACACCCAGTATTAATGGGTTACTGCTGGCAACACTGCCCCCTACAGACACCCAGTATTAATGGGTTACTGCTGGCAACACTGCCCCCTACAGACACCCAGTATTAATGGGTTACTACTAGCAACTCTGCCCCCTACAGACGCCCAGTATTAATGGGTTACTACTAGCAACTCTGCCCCCTACAGACGCCCAGTATTAATGGGCTACTACTGGCAACACTGCCCCCTACAGACACCCAGTATTAATGGGTTACTGCTGGCAACACTGCCCCCTACAGACACCCAGTATTAATGGGTTACTGCTGGCAACACTGCCCCCTACAGACACCCAGTATTAATGGGTTACTGCTGGCAACACTGCCCCCTACAGACACCCAGTATTAATGGGTTACTGCTGGCAACACTGCCCCCTACAGACGCCCAGTATTAATGGATTACTGCTGGCAACACTGCCCCCTACACATGCCCAGTATTAATGGGTTACCACTAGCAACACTGCCCCCTACAGACACCCAGTATTAATGGGTTACTACTAGCAACTCTGCCCCCTACAGACACTCAGTATTAATGGGTTACTGCTGGCAACACTGCCCCCTACAGACACCCAGTATTAATGGGTTACTGCTGGCAACACTGCCCCCTACAGACACCCAGTATTAATGGGTTACTGCTGGCAACACTGCCCCCTACAGACACCCAGTATTAATGGGTTACTGCTGGCAACACTGCCCCCTACAGACACCCAGTATTAATGGGTTACTGCTGGCAACACTGCCCCCTACAGACACCCAGTATTAATGGGTTACTGCTGGCAACACTGCCCCCTACAGACACCCAGTATTAATGGGTTACTGCTGGCAACACTGCCCCCTACAGACGCCCAGTATTAATGGGTTACTACTAGCAACTCTGCCCCCTACAGACGCCCAGTATTAATGGGTTACTACTAGCAACACTGCCCCCTACAGACACCCAGTATTAATGGGTTACTGCTGGCAACACTGCCCCCTACAGACACCCAGTATTAATGGGTTACTACTAGCAACTTTGCCCCCTACAGACGCCCAGTATTAATGGGTTACTGCTGGCAACACTGCCCCCTACAGACACCCAGTATTAATGGGTTACTGCTGGCAACACTGCCCCCTACAGACACCCAGTATTAATGGGTTACTACTAGCAACTCTGCCCCCTACAGACGCCCAGTATTAATGGGTTACTACTAGCAACACTGCCCCCTACAGACACCCAGTATTAATGGGTTACTGCTGGCAACACTGCCCCCTACAGACACCCAGTATTAATGGGTTACTACTGGCAACACTGCCCCCTACAGACACCCAGTATTAATGGGTTACTACTGGCAACACTGCCCCCTACAGACGCCCAGTATTAATGGGTTACTGCTGGCAACACTGCCCCCTACAGACACCCAGTATTAATGGGTTACTGCTGGCAACACTGCCCCCTACAGACACCCAGTATTAATGGGTTACTGCTGGCAACACTGCCCCCTACAGACACCCAGTATTAATGGGTTACTGCTGGCAACACTGCCCCCTACAGACACCCAGTATTAATGGGTTACTGCTGGCAACACTGCCCCCTACAGACACCCAGTATTAATGGGTTACTGCTGGCAACACTGCCCCCTACAGACGCCCAGTATTAATGGGTTACTGCTGGCAACACTGCCCCCTACACATGCCCAGTATTAATGGGTTACCACTAGCAACACTGCCCCCTACAGACACCCAGTATTAATGGGTTACTACTAGCAACTCTGCCCCCTACAGACACCCAGTATTAATGGGTTACTGCTGGCAACACTGCCCCCTACAGACACCCAGTATTAATGGGTTACTGCTGGCAACACTGCCCCCTACAGACACCCAGTATTAATGGGTTACTGCTGGCAACACTGCCCCCTACAGACACCCAGTATTAATGGGTTACTGCTGGCAACACTGCCCCCTACAGACACCCAGTATTAATGGGTTACTGCTGGCAACACTGCCCCCTACACATGCCCAGTATTAATGGGTTACCACTAGCAACACTGCCCCCTACAGACACCCAGTATTAATGGGTTACTGCTGGCAACACTGCCCCCTACACATGCCCAGTATTAATGGGTTACCACTAGCAACACTGCCCCCTACAGACACCCAGTATTAATGGGTTACTGCTGGCAACACTGCCCCCTACAGATGGCCAATATTAATGGGTTACTTCTAGCAACACTGCCCGCTACAGACACCCAGTATAAATGGGTTACTGCTGGCAACACTGCCCCCTACAGACACCCAGTATTAATGGGTTACTGCTGGCAACACTACCCCCTACAGACGCCCAGTATTAATGGGTTACTACTAGCAACTCTGCCCCCTACAGACACCCAGTATTAATGGGTTACTGCTGGCAACACTGCCCCCTACAGACACCCAGTATTAATGGGTTACTGCTGGCAACACTACCCCCTACAGATGCCCAGTATTTATGGGTTACTACTAGCAACACTGCCCCCTACAGACACCCAGTATTAATGGGTTATTGCTGGCAACACTGCCCCCTACAGACACCCAGTATTAATGGGTTACTGCTGGCAACACTGCCCCCTACAGACGCCCAGTATTAATGGGTTACTTCTAGCAACACTGCCCCCTACAGACACCCAGTATTAATGGGTTACTGCTGGCAACACTGCCCCCTACAGACACCCAGTATTAATGGGTTACTGCTGGCAACACTACCCCCTACAGATGCCCAGTATTTATGGGTTACTACTAGCAACACTGCCCCCTACAGACACCCAGTATTAATGGGTTATTGCTGGCAACACTGCCCCCTACAGACACCCAGTATTAATGGGTTACTGCTGGCAACACTGCCCCCTACAGACGCCCAGTATTAATGGGTTACTTCTAGCAACACTGCCCCCTACAGACACCCAGTATTAATGGGTTACTGCTGGCAACACTGCCCCCTACAGACACCCAGTATTAATGGGTTACTGCTGGCAACACTACCCCCTACAGATGCCCAGTATTTATGGGTTACTACTAGCAACACTGCCCCCTACAGACACCCAGTATTAATGGGTTATTGCTGGCAACACTGCCCCCTACAGACACCCAGTATTAATGGGTTACTGCTGGCAACACTGCCCCCTACAGACGCCCAGTATTAATGGGTTACTTCTAGCAACACTGCCCCCTACAGACACCCAGTATTAATGGGTTACTGCTGGCAACACTGCCCCCTACAGACACCCAGTATTAATGGGTTACTGCTGGCAACATTGCCCCCTATAAACACTCAGTATTAATGGGTTACTGCTGGCAACACTGCCCCCTACAGATGCCCAGTATTAATGGGTTACTGCTGGCAACACTGCCCCCTACAGACGCCCAGTATTAATGGGTTACTACTAGCAACTCTGCCCCCTACAGACGCCCAGTATTAATGGGTTACTACTAGCAACACTGCCCCCTACAGACACCCAGTATTAATGGGTTACTGCTGGCAACACTGCCCCCTACAGACGCCCAGTATTAATGGGTTACTACTAGCAACACTGCCCTCTACAGACACCCAGTATTAATGGGTTACTGCTGGCAACACTGCCCCCTACAGACACCCAGTATTAATGGGTTACTGCTGGCAACACTGCCCCCTACAGACACCCAGTATTAATGGGTTACTACTAGCAACTCTGCCCCCTACAGACACCCAATTTTAATAGGTTACTGCTGGCAACACTGCCCCCTACAGACACCCAGTATTAATGGGTTACTGCTGGCAACACTGCCCCCTACAGACGCCCAGTATTAATGGGTTACTACTAGCAACTCTGCCCCCTACAGACACCCAGTATTAATGGGTTACTGCTGGCAACACTGCCCCCTACAGACACCCAGTATTAATGGGTTACTGCTGGCAACACTGCCCCCTACAGACACCCAGTATTAATGGGTTACCACTAGCAACACTGCCTCCTACAGACACCCAGTATTAATGGGTTACTGCTGGCAACACTTCCCCCTACAGACACCCAGTATTAATGGGTTACTGCTGGCAACACTGCCCCCTACAGACACCCAGTATTAATCAGTTACTGCTGGGAACACTGCCCCCTATAGACACCCATAGAAGCCATTGTTATATAAAATATATACTTATAAAAGTATCTCAGTACACATAACAATTCATAAAGGGTCTCATTGAATAATACCACATCAGTTATCAATTGTAGAAAATCTAGAATTAATTATTTAGGCTTAAAAAAAACCCTTTTAAATCAGACCTCTACAGACACACTTAGTGTAAAAAAAAAAGACTCCCAGTTGACATTCATGGAGAGCCTTGGAAATTCCGACGCGTTTTACACCACCTTTTCAAGCTGGCGAAACGCGAAACTTACATTTCCAACCAGCAACCTTATTTATACATAACCCCCTACTGTTTATATGTTTATCGGGAGTTTCCTGTTTTGTTTCCTGTTCTGATCCTTATAGAAACATTGCGCTAAACAGGAAGTAGGGATGGACATACAGTATGGGGCGTTCTCACTGATTCTTATAATACAGCATGACGGGGACCCCGCATCCAGGTCATTGTTTGGCAAATGAATATTATGAAGGTGATTATAGGAATTACACACAAATGACAGGTAATAATTGAAATGAATAGCAGGTCTTGCCAGCAAAGCATATAATCCTCTGTCAGTGAAATATACAGGCCCAACAATTTAATTCATAGCCACAATCAGTTTCTGCCCATTATTCTGCAATTACAATGGATTATTTCACCAGCCGCCTTGTTTCAATGAAAGGTGACATAAATCTCATTTGCAGGCTGGTTTTGTTTAAATAAATGACTTTATTTAGCTGGAATTCTCATATTAGACTCATATTTATTGATTCTGAAATGAGACGGAAGCTATAAAGTATTAGGCATCTCAGTAACGCTTACACCTTTATCTGTTACATGTATTTCTGCTGTGTTTATCTTTATAATAAGTCGCTGTTTTCATATTTACTCGGCTAATGAAAACAATTTTTGGATATTTATTTAAATACAACTAATAAAAACGTCTTGCAAGTCTCTTTGTAAACTATGGTTGCAAGTCCATTGACACAGTGCCCCCTAATGGTCAGTTTAATGAATTACTGCCACTTTTTGTAGATTTCAAGATTTCACTGGTTTGCAAACACCGCCTCCTGTGCCACAAATGATGCAGGTTGTCTGTGTGCACAGTTTAGATACAATACTACCTGTGCACTGGGCAGGATGACCCAATTTGACATGATAGGACCCAAAAACAGGACTGCCCAAGCAAATTCAGGACTGTTGGCAACTATGCTGGTGCCCAACAGTGGCATTTTCTGTGGATCTGTGGCAAGCTGCCAGGAAGCGTGTCTGTTATACTGGGGAGGCATAAGATTACCCCCCCCCCCCCAATTTGACATGACAGGACCCAAAAAACAGGACTGCCCCAGCAAATTCAGGCCTGTTGGCAACTCTGCTGGTGCCCACCAATAGAATTTTCTGTGGATCTGTGGCAAGCTGCCAGGAAGCGTGTCTGTTATACCCCCCCCCCCCCCCCCCCGACAATTCCCTCTGTGCTGCATCTTAGTCATTTACAGGAATGGCCAGAGGCAAGGGACTGGGTCGTCCCATGTTACAGAGATTGAATAGAGGCTAGAAATGGCTGATATAAACTTTACCAGGCGGAGCTGCAGCTGTTTCACTCTCTGAAGCCTATTTCTAGTCTGTTATTATTTGTGAGATGAGCAGCTCCCATCGTACAACTTCAAAAGAGAAGACTTGCTAATAAACCAGCTCTGGATATGATCCCCTGCAGTGCCAGCCAACTGTGTCATGTCTACTGAGAAAACAGAATTCCCTAAATAATAAACCCCAGCATTGTTATTATAATTATTATCATTATATTTGGGTACCTATAGAGCCCCATCATATTCTGCAGAAATGCACAACTAGTTAACATAACACACAAATAGTATGTAACATAACAATATTCAACATATTGGAATAGTGTCTGAATTACAGACTAACATAACAAAGGTACAGATCAAATATTTATAACCAGACATCCTGATACTTTCTCCAATTTCTCCCACTAGTCAATATAAAGCCTGCCCCTGTATCCCACCCTCTGATATAATACCTGCCCCTGTATCCCACCCTCTGATATAATGCCTGCCCCTGTATCCCACCCTCTGATATAATGCCTGCCCCTGTATCCAACCCTCTGATATAATGCCTGCCCCTGTATCCCACCCTCTGATATAATGCCTGCCTGTGTCCCGCCATCTGATATAATGCCTGCCCCTGTATCCAACCCTCTGATATAATGCCTGCCCCTGTATCCCACCCTCTGATATAATGCCTGCCTGTGTCCCGCCATCTGATATAATGCCTGTCCCTGTATCCCACCCTCTGATATAAAGCCTGCCCCTGTATCCCACCATCTGATATAATGCCTGCCCCTGTGTCCCACCATCTGATATAATGCCTGCTCCTGTATCCCACCCTCTGATATAATGCCTGCCCCTGTATCCCACCCTCTGATATAATGCCTGCCCCTGTATCCCACCCTCTGAAATAATGCCTGCCCCTGTATCCCACCCTCTGATATAATGCCTGCCCCTGTATCCCACCCTCTGATATAATACCTGCCCCTGTATCCCACCCTCTGATATAAAGCCTGCCCCTGTATCCCACCATCTGATATAATGCCTGCCCCTGTGTCCCACCCTCTGATATAATGCCTGCCCCTGTATCCCACCCTCTGATATAATGCCTGCCCCTGTATCCCACCCTCTGATATAATGCCTGCCTGTGTCCCGCCATCTGATATAATGCCTGTCCCTGTATCCCACCCTCTGATATAAAGCCTGCCCCTGTATCCCACCATCTGATATAATGCCTGCCCCTGTGTCCCACCCTCTGATATAATGCCTGCCCCTGTATCCCACCATCTGATATAATGCCTGCTCCTGTATCCCACCCTCTGATATAATGCCTGCCCCTGTATCCAACCCTCTGATATAATGCCTGCCCCTGTATCCCACCCTCTGATATAATGCCTGCCCCTTTATCCCACCCTCTGATATAATGCCTGCCCCTGTATCCCACCCTCTGATATAATGCCTGCCCCTGTATCCCACCATCTGATATAATGCCTGCTCCTGTATCCAACCTCTGATATGCCTGCCCCTGTATCCCCTCCTCTGATATAATGCCTGCCCCTGTATCCCCTCCTCTGATATAATACCTGCTCCATTCACTAGAATTGAACTATCTACTTAAGAGAAAAATGTACTTAAAGTAACATTTTCTGTATAGATTATCCTATCATCTGTATGTTTCCTCTGATGTTGTACTGCCTCCTGGTGGTCGGTCTGAGTAGTGTGATCTAGATTGGAGCTTTATTTATTACTAAATGCCATGAGTTCCTTTACATTGATATGTTTATTTGCAGCCAGCAATGTAGACAATGCTTGACACAGAGTGTAAAGGGGAGTTATAATATGCACAGATACACAGTGCAGTATTTGCAAGCTTTCACAGAGAAAGGACCCCAATAAATGCTAATGCCAGGGCTATAGAGATGTAATATACACCATCGATACATCACAATGCACTCAAAACTCCATATAATTCATTATGCAGCTTAATCCTCTGAAGCGATTACACTGCCCATCAGTGCCTTTACTTCATAACTGCTTAACGGTGCTGTTCGACATATACAATAGTTTGCACATGTTTAAGTACTTATATCAGTGTGTAGTACTGTTGAATGTGTGTCAAATTACCTTATTTTTTTTAAACGTGCCTCCCCTGTTTGCTTTGCACCCCTGATCAGGGCCGACATCAGGGGTACACCCGTCAATAGAATAAACACTTGCCGGCAGTGACGCTGGCTGGGGAGATGTGACCTTCTGGTGCTCAAACTTCAGATCATTGCACAGGGAGCGAAAGAGAGGCAGCATGGAAAGATGCTGTCTAAGCAGCCAGATGAGTACTGGGAAAGGGGGGAAGGAGGGTGGTATGTTTTTATTGGGCACTTGGCTGGCAAACCGGCTGTGGCATGCTAA
This sequence comes from Pelodytes ibericus, assembly GCA_036172795.1. Classification (NCBI taxonomy): domain Eukaryota; kingdom Metazoa; phylum Chordata; class Amphibia; order Anura; family Pelodytidae; genus Pelodytes; species Pelodytes ibericus. The sequence continues at coordinate 14,714,829 of CM069866.1, read as the reverse complement.
TGGGCAAAGAATAGCATATTAATGGACAAACTGGCTGTGGCAAATTAATGGGAAAACTGAGGCATATTTTAGTGGACAAACTATCAGTGGCATATTAATGGACAAACTGGCTGTGGCATATTAATGGGCAAACAGTGGCATATCAAAAGCCAAACAGTGGCATATTAATGGACATTCTGGCTGTGGCATATTAATGGGCAAACTGTGGTATATTTTAATGGGAAGCTAACAGTGACATACTAATGGGCAAACTTAGAGTGGCATATTAATGGAAAGACTGGCAGTGGAATATTAATGGACTAACTGGCTGTGGCATATTAATGTGCAAATGGTGGCATATTTCAGTGGGAAAATAAGAGCAGCTGATAAATGGACATACTGGCTGTGGCATATTGATGGACAAACTGGCATATTTTAATGGGCAAACTAACAGTATCATATTAATGGACACACTGGCAGTGGCATAATAATGGACAAACTGACTGTAGCATATTAATGGGCAAATTGTGGCATATTTTAATGGGCAAACTGACAGTGGCATATCAATGGGCAAACTGGATGTCCCATATTAATGTAAAAACTGGCTATGGCATATTGATGCGTTTATGTATATATATTTAAATGTACAATAGATGAATGTGGCCCACCTTCACCTCACAGAGGGTAGAAATAGGGACGGGGGCAGATGATTTATTTTTTTATGTAAGGGTCCCCTGGCCCTGCCCCGGGATTGGATATCCTATAATGATCAGGAAGTAACATGGAATAAACTTCCAGAATCCGCTGTCTATAATCCCAGAGAATGTCAGCTAATAGATGAGCAGTGACTTGACCAGCCCTTGATTAGAGAGAATTAAATTCCTCTGCAGAGCTGCTGGCACTGGAAGGGTTAACATTATTATTAATATTATTATTATTATTATTAATAGAGTGGAGTGCGAGGGTTCTATGGTAGAAGGCACAGAAGCAATTAATGTAGCAAGTGTCGTTGTTTTTTTCCAGCTTGTGAATTTGATTTCCCTGCTGAGCTCCCTATATATATATATATTGTGAAAGGGACAGACAAGCCGAAGTCCTTGTGAGACCCCAATGCTGATACTGCATTTATCAAGGAACAATGGAATATGCAATTTCACTTCACCACTGCCACCTGGTGGACAATATCTAAATGAACAATATCTGCACTTTACCACTGCCATCTATTGGACAATATTCCCAATCATTTTATTTATACTTTACTGCTGCCACCTAGTGGACAACATCTGCATCAATAATAGCTATACTTCAACGCTGACACCTGGTGGACATATGCATTATTACACACACACAAAATCAAATAATTAGCAAAGATTATTGTTAAGTGGCTAGGTAGAGGGACTTAAGGTAGATTTATGTAATAACTAGTAATAAAAATAAGTTATAATGAAAACAGAAAATGTATGAATATCTATCTATATATCTAAGCATTATTTATTTATTTAAAAAAGTATTTTACTAGGAAGGATACATTGCGATTTCTCTACTTTTGAAGTATGTCCAGAGTGATATATACACACATAAACAGTGACAAGTCCTAGACCTCGGGTGGCACTTTACATACAAGCGATGTCCCTACACCCCATGTCACCATAACTGAATTGTGTGCAAAGATTTCCGCCCATTTGCACCAGCACCGTGCCACCTCTTGGATGCTGGTTGTTGCCGTCACGTGACCTGCACAGACCGAGGAGACTACAGAGGGATGTCCTGGTGTGTAATCTAGGTGCTGGCTGGGGCATGACCTGGGTGTGCAATGTGGGTGCTGGTTGTGACATGTCATTGGTGTACTCTGTAAGTGCTGGCTCTGGCATGACCTGGGTGTGCAATCTGGGTACAAACTGGGGCATGACCTGGGTATGTATTCTGGGTACTGACTGGAGCATGTCCTGGATGTGCAATGTGGGTGCTGGCTGTGGCATGACCTGGGTGTACAATCTGGGTACTGGCTGGAGCATGTCCTGGATGTGCAATGTGGGTGCTGGCTGTGGCATGACCTGGGTGTACAATCTGGGTACTGGCTGGAGCATGTCCTGGATGTGCAATGTGGGTGCTGGTTGTGACATGTCATTGGTGTGCCCTCTAATTGCTGGCTCTGGCATGACCTGGGTGTGCAATCTGGGTACAAACTGGGGCATGACCTGGGTATGTATTCTGGGTACTGACTGGAGCATGTCCTGGATGTGCAATCTGGGTGCTGGATGGGGCATGTCCTGGATGTGCAATCTAGGTGCTGACTGGGTCATGTCCTGGATGTGCAATCTGGGTGCTGGATGGGGCATGTCCTGGATGTGCAATCTGGGTGCTGGATGGGGCATGTCCTGGATGTGCAATCTAGGTGCTGACTAGGGCATGACCTGGGTGTACAATCTGGGTACTGGCTGGAGCATGTCCTGAATGTGCAATCTAGGTGCTGACTGGGTCATGTCCTGGATGTGCAATCTGGGTGCTGGCTGTGGCATGACCTGGGTGTGCAATCTAGGTGCTGACTAGGGCATGACCTGGGTGTACAATCTGGGTACTGGCTGGAGCATGTCCTGAATGTGCAATCTAGGTGCTGACTGGGTCATGTCCTGGATGTGCAATCTGGGTGCTGGCTGTGGCATGACCTGGGTGTGCAATCTAGGTGATGACTAGGGCATGACCTGGGTGTACAATCTGGGTACTGGCTGGAGCATGTCCTGAATGTGCAATCTAGGTGCTGACTGGGTCATGTCCTGGATGTGCAATCTGGGTGCTGGCTGTGGCATGACCTGGGTGTGCAATCTAGGTGCTGGCTTGGGCATGACCTGAGTATGCATTCTGGGTACTGACTGGGGCATGTACTAAATTTGTATTCTGGGTATTGGCTGGAGTATGTCCTGAATGTTCAATCTGGGTGCTGGCTTCAGCATGTCCTGGATATGCAATCTGGGTGCTCGCTTGGGCATGTCCTGGATGTACAATCTGGGTTCTGGCTGGGGCATGTCCTGGATGTACAATCTAGGTGCTGGCTGGGCATGTCCTGGATGTGCAATCTGGATACTGACTGGTGCATGTCCTACATGTGTATTCTGGGTGCTGGATGGAGCATGTCCTGGATGCGTATTCTGGGTACTGGCTGGGGCATTTCCTGTATGTGCAATCTATGTGCTGACTAGGGCATGACCTGGGTGTGCAATATGGGTACTGACTGGGGCATGAGCTGGGTGTGCAATCTGGGTACTGACTGGGGCATGAGCTGGGTGTGCAATCTGGGTACTGACTGGGGCATGACCTGGGTGTGCAATCTGGGTACTGACTGGGGCATGAGCTGGGTGTGCAATCTGGGTACTGACTGGGGCATGACCTGGGTGTGCAATCTGGGTACTGACTGGGGCATGAGCTGGGTGTGCAATCTGGGTACTGACTGGGGCATGACCTGGGTGTGCAATCTGGGTACTGACTGGGGCATGAGCTGGGTGTGCAATCTGGGTACTGACTGGGGCATGTAATAAATTTGTATTCTGGGTACTGGCTGGAATATGTCCTGAATGTTCAATTTGGGTGCTGGCTTGGGCATGTCCTGGGTGTGCAATCTAGGTGCTGGCTGGGCATGTCCTGGGTGTGCAATGTGGATACTGACTGGTGCATATCCTGCATATGCAATCTGGGTGCTGGATGGGGCATGTCCTGGATGTGTATTCTGGGTACTGGCTGGAGCATGTCCTGGATGTGTATTCTGCAGTGCATTGTATTTGCTGTAGAGCTCTGTAATATACTCCCACACTGCACATTGCATTTCATTGCTGTGGAGTCTGTGATACACTCACACACTGCATATTGCTGTTTAGTCTGTGATACACTGTACATTGTTCTGTGTTGTAATGCAGTGGAGCTCTATGATACACTCACGCACCGCACAATGCGTTTTATTGCTGTGGAGCTCTGTGATACATGCACACACTGCATATTGCTGTGTCTTTTATTGCTGTGCAGCTCTGTGATACATGCACATACTGCATATTGCTGTGTGTTTTATTGCTGTGAAGTCTGTTATACACTGCAGTGCACATTGTTATGTGTTGTATTTCTGTGGAGCTCTGTGATACACACACACACTCCCACAGCTGCATCTGATTGGTTGGGAGCTGTGTCTCATACATGAGTTTCTAGGGACACCCTCAGACATGTTTAGCAGACAAGGAGGATAACACTTTATAATAATAAATGGAGGATGCCACTATCACTTGATGGCACTCATGCTGGAATGCGTAATAAAAGACCAAGTTCACCCTGCTGGGATAATGTGCCCTGCCACAAAGCAGAAATGGTTCAGGAATGGTTTGAGGAACACAACAACGAGTTCAAGGTGTTGACTTGGCCTCCAAAATCCCCCGACCTCAATCCAATCGAGCATCTGTGGGATGTGCTGGACAACCAAGTCCTATCCATGGAGGCTCCACCTCACAACTTACAGGACTTAAGGGATCTGCTGCTAACGTCTTGGTGCCACATACCACAGCACACCTCCAGAGCAGGGCTGGATTAACATAGGGGCTGATGGAGCTGCAGCTACCGGCCCCTACCTGAAAATAGGCCCAGCCTTGTACAGGCCTTTAAAAAAAAAAGAAGCTTGCCAGGAAGGCCTCTAGCTGGGAAGATTCTCCTATCACCAACCCTTGTCGGTGAGCAGGCAGCATGGTGTCTGTGACCCGCCAGCATTCAGCCTTCAGACAACCCGGGGAAAGTTCTGGTGTACAATGTGGGTGATGGGGCATGTCCTGTTTTAAGTGTGATTGATGGTGCATATCCTGGGGTACTGGGGTAAGTCCTAGGTGTGCAATGTGGGTGATGGTGCATATACTGGGGCTAGTATTTGGTGTACAATGTGGGTGATGGGGCATGTACTGGGGTAAGTCCTGGGTGTACAATGTAGGTGATGGGGCATGTACTGGGGTAAGTCCTGGGTGTACAATGTAGGTGATGGGGCATGTACTGGGTGGGGTAAGTCCTGGGTGTACAATGTGGGTGATGGGGCATGTACTGGGGTAAGTCCTGAACGTGCAGTGGTGTGATGGGATTTGTACTGGGTGTGCAATGTGGGTGATGGGGCACATCCTTTCATCCATTCATACAATACTGCTGATTTAGTCATGATATGCCAAGTTTATCACAGAACTCCATAGTAAGAAATCTATCTGTAATGTGCAGTATGTATGAGTCTATCACAGACTGCACAGAAAGATATCTCACAGTAATGTATCTTTAAACTGCAGGAAGTGTGTTTATAAAATATAATATGTCAATAAAATAAATTTGTTTATATTCTGTAAAGCAATAGCTATCTATAATCTATAATCAAAACTTTTTAAAAATTCATGGAATTGTTCAGACACCCCTTAAACCTAATAGTCCCTTTTTCAGTATTTTGCATGTTGAGCAGTATCAGTCCAGACCAGTGACTGGAACACTTATGATGTGTATGGTGATGTCATGTGATGTCATAATGCTGGCTGCAAATATAACTCACCTGACCTGCATTCCAGTCACACACATGATCTGACAGCAGAGCAGCTTTTACTCAGCTCTCTGCAGCACACACTTACATTACACATCTCTCAGACACACACAGCATACTAACACACAACTTCCCCAGCCTGGTCTACATTTCCTCTCTATCACATCTTACATACATACACTCGATACGCGAAGTTCAGTCTCTCGATCGGTCACTCTCTTCGAGCCGCGAGATGCTGGCGACCGATCGGAAAAAGGAATCCATGGGTAAGAGTCTGATGTGTTACAGAGTTTGTGAGTATTAACCAGCTGTGTGTGATGCTCTGTGTAAGGAATTCACTGGATAAGAGTCTGATGTGTTACAGAGTTTGTGAGTATTAACCAGCTGCGTGTGATGCTCTGTGTAAGGAATTGGTTATGGACAAAACTAGGGATAAAGATAAACATTATGATGGAGGAAAATGATCTGAAATATACTAAAAATGCCACAAATGTTCATATTGTAGCAAATTATTTTCCAAATTCCTTCCCTGCCTTGACTGCCCTCTTGTATCCTACAAACTACACTGCACCAATTAAAGGAAACCAGCAAGGATTATGTTCAGCTGATAGATGGCATCAATTGTAACAAAAGAAATGCTTTAACCAGGGGGCAGACATATTGTTTAGAATCTTGGCTCTTCCTAAATAAGGGTTTGAATCTGAATAACATGTCTGCCCACTGTAAAAGCTATGCCGAGCAAATAGGACTTTGCAAATAACCTTATTTATACTCTTTAATTAAAGCATTTCTTTTTTAAAGTGTCTATTCTTTGCTTATAGTTTTCATTTAAACAACTCCTGATTACTTTTCATCCATGATCCCCAATGTTTTGGTGACTTGACCTTCCAAGGAACTCAGCCCCATTACCTTTTAAGTTCCCTGAGCTATTACACTGGAGAGGTACCTTTTGGGATGCAATGTGTGCATAACAATCTACTTCTATGCTTGACAACTGAACGTAATGCTTCATATCCGCCCTCTACATCACCTGGCCCTCTTTGTCTTTTATAAGTTTCGTTTGCCCGTGCGTTTTACTTAAACGTATACTTAACACGGCTCTCTCTCTCTCAGGATTTACTTCTGAAATGTCGTGCCCCGAACGTCAAGATTGTTCCCTCTGGTGAAGGTAACGTCGGAGGCGTACACATACACACAAACAGATTCACACATGCAGACAAACAGATACACATACAGATACAACTATAAACACGCATGCAAATACACAGACACACTTAATGACATTCAGATACACATACACACAAACAGATTCACACATGCAGACAAACAGATACACATACAGATACAACTATAAACACGCATGCAAATACACAGACACACTTAATGACAAACATTCAGATACACATGCAAACACAGATACACATACAGTACACAGATACACATACAGACACATGCAGACAAACAGATACACATACAGACACATACAAATACAACTATAGACCCACCTGTTTCCTACCTTTTAGGGGCAAGAGGGCAACTTCCCTTGGGTCCAGTGGCTGCCTCATAATGAAGGGAGTTAGAGCGCCCACTCTGACTCCCCCCCCCCCCCCCCCCCCCACACACTTTCAGTCTCTTCTCGCGCGGCGCTCTTTTGCTGGGAGGGAAAGGAAGTGTCGGCTTCCTCCAAGCGCTGACTACATCACTGGGGCTCGGTCACGCTCTTAAAGTGCTGACCGGGCCTCAAGACAACCACATACACACATACAGATACACACATACAGATACACACATACAGATACACACATACAGATACACACACAGACATACAAGCTGTTAAAAAAAATGTAGTCACCCTCCTGTTTCCTACCTTTTAGGTGCAGGAGGGTAACTTCCCTGGGGCCCAATGGCTGCCTCATAATGAAGGGAGTTAGAGCTCCCACTCTGACTCCATAATAAAACCCCCCCACAGAAGCAGTCTCTTCTCGCGCGGCGCTCTTTTGCTGGGAGGGAAAGGAAGTGGCGGCTTTCTCCAAGCGCTGATGACATCACTGGGGCCCGGTCGCGCTCTTAAAGTGCTGACCGGGCCTCAAGACAACCACATACACACATACACATACACACATACACATACACACATACACACATACAGATACACATACAGACATACAAACTGTTAAAAAATATGTAGTCACCCTCCTGTTTCCTACCTTTTAGGTGCAGAAGGGTAACTTCCCTGGGGTCCAGTGGCTGCCTCATAATGAAGGGAGTTAGAGCTCCCACTCTGACTCCATAATCCCCCCCCCCCCCCCCCCCAGCAGTCTCTTCTCGCGCGGCGCTCTTTTGCTTGGAGGGAAAGGAAGTGGCAGCTTCCTCCAAGCGCTGACGACATCACTGGGGCCCGGTCGCGCTCTTAAAGTGCTGACCGGGCCTTAAGACAACCATTGCCACCGGGTGGCCCAAAGAGCATGTGCCCCTTCAATGCGGCGGGGCCGCACCAAAATGCCGGCGGGCACCACTGGTCGGGATATTACATCTGACCATTGATTATATGGAGAATCAGATTGTGCCGAGGGATCAGGATTTACTTCTGAAATGTCATGTTTTGAACTTTGCATATCATAAACCCCCAAATCTGTTCAGCGTGCTCACATGGAATGTTGTAGACATGCATGCAAATACACAGACACACTTAATGACATTCAGATACACATACATACAGATACACACATGCAGACAAACATATACACATGCAGACAAACAGATACACATCCAGACAAACAGATACACAGATACACATACAGATACAACTATAAACATGCATGCAAATACACAGACACACTTAATGACAAACATTCAGATACACATGCAAACACAGATACACCTACAGTACACAGATACACATAAAGTACACAGATACACATACAGACACACATGCAGACAAACAGATACACATACAGACACATACAAATATAACTATAGACACGCATGCAAATACACACACACTTAATGACAAACATTCAGATACACATACAAACAGATACCCATGCAGACAAAGAGATACACATACAGACACACAGATACACATACTCCCACTCTGACTCCCCCCCCCCCCCCCCCCCAGTCTCTTCTCGTGCGGCGCTCTTTTGCTGGGAGGGAAAGGAAGTAGCGGCTTCCTCCACGTGCTGACTACATCACTGGGGCCCGGTCGCGCTCTTAAAGTGCTGACCGGGCCTCAAGACAACCACATACACACATACAGATACACATACAGACACACAGATACACATACACACATACAGATACACATACAGATATACAAACTGTTAAAAAAATGTAGTCACCCTCCTGTTTCCTACCTTCTAGGTGCAGGAGGGTAACTTCCTTGGGGTCCAGTGGCTGCCTCATAATGAACGGAGTTAGAGCTCCCACTCTGACTCCATAATCCCCCCCAGCAGTCTCTTCTCGCGCGGCGCTCTTTTGCTGGGAGGGAAAGGAAGTGGCAGCTTCCTCCAAGCACTGACGACATCACTGGGGCCCAGTCGCGCTCTAAGAGTGCTGACCGGACCTCAAGACAACCACATACACACATACACATACACACATACACATACACAGATACACATACAGACATACAAACTGTTAAAAAAATGTAATCACCCTCCTGTTTCCTACCTTTTAGGTGCAGGAGGGTAACTTCCCTGGGGTTCAGTGGCTGCCTCATAATGAAGAGCTCCCACTCTGACTCCATAATCCCCCCCCCCCCCAGCAGTCTCTTCTCGCGCTGCGCTCTTTTGCTGGGAGGGAAAGGAAGTGGCGGCTCCCTCCAAGCGCTGACGACATCACTGGGGCCCGGTCGCGCTCTTAAAGTGCTGACTGGGCCTCAAGACAACCATTGCCACCGGGTGGCCCAAAGAGCATGTGCCCCTTCAATGTGGCGGGGCCACATGTTTTGAACGTTGCATATCATAAACCCCCAAATCTGTTCAGCGTGCTCACATGGAATGTTGATTGCGTCCACTCTAATAACCCCCAAACCACTATTCTACCCTAAATCCTCCAAACCCTAAAGGTGACTTCACACAGACATGAACATTCTTCATTCTGCACCCACAACTTTAATTGTGGCATTAACCTCTTAACACCCAGAGGGAAGGGTAGTCCTTTCAGCCATGGTTCCCCAGAGGTTTCCCCCACAGGGGGTTTTTCCTCTCCTGAGTGCTGAAGGATGACTCCGAGTGAGTCCAGAGGTTTCTGTCACTGGGCCCTTCTATGGGGTCTTTTTATTTTAATTAAATAAAAATGTACACTACAAATATAATTATTGTGTGTCTTGGTTATTATTTTATGTCTCGACTCAACTATTTTCTGCTTCCTTTAAGTTTGAAAAAAATGAAAAATAAATTATAGAAAAAAATATATATTTTACTATTAAAATAATATTTTTGCATTGGTGAGCTTAACCAATTCCTTATATGGCCATAAAGAATGCTGCCTTGTATGGTAGTAGCAGATATTGCCTTATATGGTGTTATACATAAAATGCCTTATATGGTGTTATACATAAAATGCCTTATATGGTGTTATACATAACAGCACTGAGAAAACATACAAAAGGTTAATTACATGCCCGATATCCTTTAATGTGCAGTATGATGCCAGGGATTACATTACATAGTCTGTGTGGTGTGTGTTAATGTACACATATATGTATCACACTCACATATACTCTCGCGGTTACTTACAGGTTCACATGGTGATGTATTTTAATATTCTGGAATATTGTAATGTTTACACACAGGAAAATATCACTTACAGGATAGGTGGGAAGGCGCGGGGCTAACCCTGCTCATCTGGTGGGGGTCTGAATGTAGTGAGGGTCTTTCTCAGCTGCTGGTGCAGTAACAATGAGGGTCTGTCTCTGCACTAGCAGAATGAGACAGTCGCCGACCTGACCAAGCTTCTGTCCTTTAACAGATAATACTCCAATCTCACAGGTCAGTAAAGATTGCAGGGTTTTGCTCCAGTCCATTTACTGTTTAACTCGTATCTGAGCATCATTCCCAGGCTCCAGGCCCATTCCCCTTGGCACAGGTTCCCAATAGGTTCTGGTTCAATCTCCCCCATTTGATGTGTGGCAGCAGCACATCGTATCTGTGCTGAGCAGGTGAGAAAGAGCTCCTCTCCAAGGCCCACCGAAATCTACAGCACCAGGCCCATGATACCTTTAATCTGGCCCTGCTTCAGAGGTCTAGTGGAGTCCATGCCTAGACTGGTCAGGAAGTTAAAAGGAGGACCCACAAAATATCAGGAAGGTGGTCATAATGTTACGGCTGATCGGTGTATCTCCTGTATTTACCTCTGCCTTGTTACCTCACTACAGAAGTCTTTTTTTGATTTATTAATTCACAATTTTTTTTCCTTGGAGCTAAATGTCCGATAAAAACCTGTCCTGTCACAGACCACCACAAGGTGTCCCTCTAGCTCAAAAAAAAAACTACAGGATTAACATTACACTTGTTTGACTTTATTGAATTAATGCTGGAGAAAAAAAAAAAGATCTGAGCAGACGCCTGAATGAAAGATTACTGCTTATAATGCTCTCTAAGATCAATTCAACTCTATACCCAATGCAGAGAATAACATAACCTTTTCTGCCTTTATGTGAAGTATAAAATGTGCAGATAAGAACCATTCGGCCCATCTAGTCTGCCCAATTTCTAAATACTTTTATTAGTCCCCCTAGTTCCCTATCTTGTATCTAGGATAGCCTTGTGCCTATCCCACGCATGCTTAAACTTTTTCACTGTGTTTACCTCTACCACTTCCGCTGCAAGGCTATTCCATACATCCACTACCCTCTCAGTAAAGTAATACTTAGTTACAGAGTTACTGTGCATGGTAGTGTTGACACTTGACCTCCCAATCTCCACCACTAGCATCCCGACTCGCCGGGAGGTACGACATATAATATCACTGGCGGAATCTCTGCATGACATCACACACCCTCGCTGCATGATGTCATAGTGTGATATCCCTGGCAGCATCACCAAACGATGATATAAAAATATAGTCTTCCAAGACATTGATAATGTGTTCACTCCAGAAGGGGCAAACAATTATATGTTCTATTTTTCTTGTATTTAGTAAATAGGGGGTCAATGTTTGAGGAAGTTAAAAAAGATTCCACAATACGATCGTGTGCAGCTAACGGCGCCAAACAGAGATTGGTGGAGTCTGTCCGACACCCTGCTGGCATTTTTTTTTAAACATTGCACCAACACTGGTGTTTATAAACAACATACACAATCAAATGGTTATATTTATATAGTGATCAATGCGTCTATATTTATTCAATCGGTTATAAGACCCAGTGATTTTCTCTATAGCTATATTATATTTCAATCTCAACATGATGACTTACTGACAATCATCTAAATGACATATGGAATCCAGTGATCACATCCATGATGGTAGTGGATGTATGGAATAGCTTTCCAGCAGAAGTGGTAGAGGTAAACACAGTGAAGGAGTTTAAGCATGCGTGGGATAGGCACAAGGCTATCCTAGATATAAGATGAGGAACTGGGGACTAATGAAAGTATTTAGAACACTGGGCAGACTAGATGGGCCAAATGGTTCTTATCTGCCGACACATTCTATGTTTCTGTGTTTACCATGGTAAAGGGCTCTTTTTCGGTTTCACAGATGGGGGATTTATATCTTTATTGGAAATATATCTGTTTTTTAAAAAATGGCATGTTTATTTTGAGTAAATGTCTCTGATTTCAGGAGAGTTGAATGAAATTGAGTATTGATTTTGCTCCCGTGGAAATCTATTTTCTGTTCTATTAAATGGTAACTATAATCCTTTTTTATTTTTATCTTTCCAAAAAGAATAGTCCCGATTTTCCTTTCTCGTTTATCTGTGACCCGAGAGAAACCAATCACATAACAGGGCTGCCAGGTCACCGGTTTTAAAGGGAAGAAGGAGGGTGAATTTCTGACGTTTGGCGCTTGTGACATTTAAAATCGTACAAAAGAGATACGATACTTTAGTGGGATCAATATTACTCTCTGCCAGTGAGAGAGATCAGTGCGCTAATCTGTAGAATCTGTTCAAGACTGTCGATTGCAGGATCAGTTCCAGGCAAGGTTGGCTCAGTCCTTCATCCTGCCCAGGGGCATTGTAACTTTATTAACAAGCAGGTCGTGGACAAAATGAAAGGTAAAAGAGAGGCTCAAATTTGTCAGCAGTAAAATTACGCATCCCAGGCTCGGTCCTGCCCACCGCCGTCGTCAACCAATTCAGGGTCAGTAAATATCAGCTCTTAAAGAATCTCACACTTGGTTATTTTTAATAATTTATTGATCCAACAGTGTTAAAATCAGCAACCGTATGTGCTATGTCAGGGGAATTATTAAATTACCTTCGTTATAAACAAGGCGAATGACAGACATAGCAGCATCTACCTAGGACTATGGTGTGTATATATATATATATATATATATTGCGGATTTAACAATTATTTCGGGAAATATTTTCTAAACTTGAAGCTAGCAATGAGACATCATAAGGTAAGTACTGTCTGACTTCTATAATACCTTATCACATGGGTAATAATTAGTGTTGAGCGAACCCGAACCGCACTGTTCGGGTTCGTACCGAACATTACGGTTTTTGGGCCCCGGACCCGAACATTCCACTGTATGTCCGTGTTGGAGTTCGGCGTTCGGCGATTACATTGTATGTAATGCTTTTGGCTTTCTATAAACCCAAATAGGGTCCCCATTCATAAGAATTTCTTATGTATGGTGACTCTAGTTCGGTTTATAGAAAGCCAATAGCATTACATGTATTCCATAAACCGATAGTCTATAAACCGAAAGACATTAGGCAGTGGTGTATCTTGATTTTGTGCTGCCCTAGGCAGACAAAATCCGGGCACCCCCCTACCCAAGCTGCACACCCACGTTACACACCTAAGACATGCCCCATCATTCAGACTCACATCAAGCTCATACTCCCATCACACTCAGTCACACACTCCTACTCCCATCACACTCAGTCACACACTCCTACTCCCATCACGCACACTCTGACTCCCATCACACTCAGTCACACACACTGTCTCCCATCACACACACTCTGACTCCCATCACACTCAGTCACACACACACTGTCTCCTATCACACACACTCTGACTCCCATCACACTCAGTCACACACACTGTCTCCCATCACACACACTCTGACTCCCATCACACTCAGTCACACACAGTCTCCCATCACACACTCTGACTCCCATCACACTCAGTCACACACACTGTCTCCCATCACACACACTCTGACTCCCATCACACTCAGTCACACACAGTCTCCCATCACACACACTCTGACTCCCATCACACTCAGTCACACACAGTCTCGCATCACACACACTCTGACTCCCATCACACTCAGTCACACACAGTCTCCCATCACACACTCGGACTCCCATCACACTCAGTCACACACTGTCTCCCATCACACACACTCTGACTCCCATCACACTCAGTCTCACACACACACACACACACTCTCCCATCAGCACTTACCTTTCCCTGGCAGGCAGGCAGCATGGTCCCTCCATGCTGCCTGTTCGGCTTCCCGGCGATTGTGCCGACAGGTCACGTGACCGGGCGCGCGTATGACGTCAGCGCGCCCGTCACGTGACTGTCGGCACTTCCGTGTCGGCACACTGCACGGGGAGCAGAACAGGCAGCACGGAGGTTTCTCTGTGCTGCCTGTTCGGCTCCCCATGCAGCCTGGCAGGCAGAGCGATGGTGAGGGTGGATCTTCCGATCCCCTCTCACCTCTGTCTCTGCCTGCAAGCGCGGTGGGGTTTTTTTGGGGTTTTTTTAAAAGGCCGGATTTTTTTTTTTTAATTTTTTCTTTTTCCAGTGCTGGGGGGCGCTGCCGCCCCCCAAAATTTGCCGACATAGGCATCCGCCTAGGATGCCTCGCGGTAAATACAGCACTGACATTAGGTTTATAGACTTTCGTTTTATAGAATACATGTAATGCTATTGCTATTCTATAAACCAAAAGTCTATAAACCGAATGTCTTTCGGTTTATAGACCTTCGGTTTATGGAATACATGTAATGCTATTGGCTTTCTATAAACCGAAATAGAGTACCCATTCATAAGAATAGGTCAATTGACCTATTCTTATAAATGGGGACTCTATTTCGGTTTATAGAATAGCAGGTTCGTGGTCAAGTTCGAGCACGGACCCGGACTTTTTTTCAAAGTTCGGCCGAACCAGAACATCCAGGTGTCCGCTCAACTCTAGTAATAATCGAAATTATTAGCTGCTTCTGCAAACAGTGCTAGAACTCCTAAAATTGGCTGAGAGGTGGATATGGTCTACTGGCTAACATGATTGTGACATGTGAGATTTGACACGCCTGGGTCATGCTGTCAGTTATCCTAAAATGTTCTAGCTGCATCTGGACCCAGACAACTTAGGAAATTAATTCTGCACGTTAAATGAGATTTTGATACATCTCACATAAAATGGTTAGGAAACCTTGTTGCCCGCGTCTCTTCATCTCCCAGTTTGAGCATCCTCCCCGGAGCGAGGCATGTGAAGACGAATCCAGTTTAAAAGTCTGAATCTTCTCTACTCTGAGTGTGGAGAAAAACAAAACAAAAAACTATTGACTGAAAACTCGTGGAGACAGAATTAAGGGTGACCTTAAAGTGAGGGGAAATGTAAATGGAGGATAATTTACTATCATTTATTTTGGCCTTTTCAGAAATAGGATCCTAGATTGGTACCAAGTAGATGCAGGTGTCGATCTACATTATTGTATTTCACCGATTCTTCTAACCAGCCAATGACCAATGATGGGCATTTCTATGGTAACCGGCCAGCATCTGCCGCTCTACTGACCCTCTTCAGCCAAAAGCTGGGGGCCCCTGGATCAGTAACAAACCATTAATCCATTTACATAATTGCAGCACCTGAATACATATGATCACATGCATAATGACCAAGCCAGCAATTAGCCTGGGCAGGAATAACTATATCCTTAATTGCAAGGCCCTGTCACTGAACACTGCATTGATATTAATCAGTAAAGGTCTGTGTATATATTGTAAAACATAAAGCAGCTTTTGATGTATTGTCCAATGAAATTAAAGTATTCTTTCATCCACTGGGTGCTACGCCAGTTTAGTGCCGTTTATTGGCATGCTGGGAGATATTTTGCTCTTAGCACATAAGACAAGTGAAGTAAAGTAAGTTCAGGCATTTTTTAATAAAATGGCTTTAATGAAAGAATACAAATAAAGCATCTTATTGAGGCCTCTTTGGTTGTATAGCCCTATCAGGGGGCGGACATGTTGTTTAGAATCTTGGTTCAGACAGGAACAAACAATCGTCAATCAGCTTAATAATCGCCATGAAAAGTAGCAAAAGTCTTTATTGTAGCTAACACATGGCTGTATTAAATACGTGTCACTATAAGAGGACATATTCTACATTCTGTCTTTTTAAGCAACTGGTGTCATGGGGTCTTTATATTATAGGTGCTATGTTCCCCCTTTATGCTTCATGTTATACTTGTGTATCAAGATATCTATTCATTATGGGTCCTTTGTGCATTTTTATATTCTTTATTAAGACTGCTGTCTTTTCTTCTTCTTTTGGTTTATTGCTTCAATTATTTATTTTTCAGTGTTTTATTATTTTATCTTTTGTTTTTTTTCTTTATATTCTCTATTTTTTAGATTTTTGCAGTAATATTATTCTGCCCTTCGTGATTTTTTTATTTTCAACTGCTTACCTCTAAGTTTGTATTATTTACCGGACCTCTATATGCAGCTCTTCCACTGTCCACCGAGATTAACACTGAATATATTTATATTTCAGTTATTGGACCTGCTCTTTGTACCCTGAATCTTTACATTATTCAGATCTGTACCCAGTTGGACTGCCGTAATACAGATTTATTCAATCCATTTGTTTTACATTTTTTATGTACATTGAGAGGTATCCGTTAAAAAGATACCTGCAAGTGAGTTGAGGTGAGAAGAACATTAAAGGGAGTGTATCACCTAAATACAAAAATGATTGAAAATGATCTATACATTGTGTTAGCAACAAACAAAAAAAAGCCTAAAGTAGGAGAAAAATCTGTTATACATGGAGTCTCCTGCTTATGACATCACCTGTGACTTGATATGCAAATTAAACCTTTTCCATTGAAACACAGTTCATTTGCATATCAAGCCACAGGTGATGTCATAAGCAGGAGACTCCACAGACACTTGAAAAACACACTTTTCTCCTAATTTAGGAATTTGCTTGCAGTTTTGCTAATACAGTGTATAGATGTACAGTAAAAACAATGTTTAGGTGATACAGTTCCTTTAAAGCTCACTGATTTAACTATACATTGTGTATGGACAAACCTGCCGAGATTCCCCTTTTTAAGTTAGCCCTACATAATGATAAAGAAGAGAGTTTTTAAAGATTTAACTATGCATTATACAGGGCCAATTATGCTATTCTAGCAGGATAACCCTACCTGGTTTCTATGTTTATAATTAGTGTTGAGCGAACCCGAACCGTACTGTTTCGGGTTCGTACCGAACATTGCAGTTTTTGGACCCCGGACCCAAACACGGACATTTCACTGTATGTTCGGGTTGGAGTTCAGGGTTCGGCGATTTAATGGCGCGTTTTGAAAGGCTGCAGGGCAGCCAATCAGAAAGCCCATAGCATTACATTACACATGAATGGCGACTCTATTTTGGTTTATAGAATAGCAATAGCATTACATGTTTTACATAAACCGAATGTCTATAAACCGAATGTCTTTCGGTTTATAGACTTTCGGTTTATGGAATACATGTAATGCTATTGGCTTTCTATGAACCGAAATAGAGTCCACATTCATACGAATAGGTCAATTGACCTATTCGTATGAATGGGGACTCTATTTCGGTTTATAGAATAGCAATAGCATTACATGTATTACATAAACCAAAAGAGATTCGGTTTATAGAGAGCCAATAGCATTACATGTATTCCATAAACCGAAAGTCTATAAACCGAATGTCTTTCGGTTTATAGACTTCATATCTGAGAGTCAAATAGAACAGTCCAATACTGTGCTTACAGTGTACTTTCCAGGACTTTTTTAGAGGCATTTTAGTGGCCAAAAGTTCGAGTCCCCATTGACTTCAATGGGGTTCGGGCTCAAGTTCGAGCCCGAACCCGGACTTTTTTCCGAAGTTCCGCCGAACCCGCCGAACCCGAACATCCAGGTGTCCGCTCAACTCTATTTATAATGTATAGTTCATGAGATGTTCATCTCAGGTGAACTCACCTGCACCTCACTTCACTCACTCACCTCACTTGCACCTTCACTAAGTGAATAGCTATTACTGTATTAGAAGATTCACTACTTTCAGTGAGAAATGTGAACACTGAATCTAAAGCCACAATGTGATAGAAAAGAACAGCAGATAACCAACGCCATAGACTTAACTTAGGCCTCAAGACAATTTTTTTTTTCTGGTCTAGCAGTAAAATACAGGCTCGGCTATTAACCACAGTTGTAAACCTTGTGAGATACATTTTTGGTTACATATTCCCTTCCCTTATATGCCAGCAATATATGAATTAATATAATAAATAATGTTTCCTCCTCTGTAGAGGTGAGTGAATTCAGCTGAGTTATTCCGGAAGGAGAGGGTTACAGAGCTGGAATTCAGATTTTTGATGAAAGCCAGGATGAGTCTCATGCAGAATGTGCGGATAGATGATGAAAAACAAGAATAATTTGCAGCCTTGAGGATACGGAGGTAAAAGGTCAACGAGAAGATAATTACCATGTGACAAGTGAATTCCTTATTATTTACTCTAATAACATGCTGAGGAATGATCCCTGTTTTTATCTGCTTGGATATATATAAAAGAAATCTTTTTTTTAAATCGGGCATAGATTACAGTTTTTATTGGAATAATGTGCAATGTAGAAAAAAATATGAATATCTCAATCTCATCGAGTCTGTCTGAGATTACACCAAGAGAGAGAGAATAAACCGAGGCTACCTAAATCCCCAGTTCCTATTCTGTCAGTATACCTGTCCTGCATGTCTATCTGTGTCTGTTTGTCTCTGTGTCTATCAAGCTATGTACCTTATCTGTCAGTGTATCTGGCCTGCCTGTCTATCAGTGTCTGTCTGTCTATCTCTGAATCTGTCCGTCTATCTCTTATCTTATCTGACGGAAAAATAAAAAATGGCGGGATGAGCAAACCAAACCTCGGAAAAAAAGAAACCTTTGAAGACAGAAATAAGTTGAAAAGACTCATTTGGATGAAATGGGATAATGTTCTAGACAGTAATAAATGAGCAAGCTGGACTAAGTGAAAGGGTAGTATTTTGGGGCACAAGGAAGGGACCACAAGGGACGGTTCCCATCCGAAACTAATCTCAACTCCTAAAAAAGCGACATAGAAACTGGTCCGGGAAGCTTGCAATCAAACCCTCAGCCAATCATTTTAACTAAACTATAATGTCATTATCATCATGTGTTGTTTGAGTGGCAATATTTTCAACTGAACATAAGTTAATTTGTTTGCTTACATTTGTCCTTTAAAAAATATCTATAAATCGTTTTTATGGTATAACAGATTTAAAGGGACACTAAACATTATTTTTTTAACACTTGTGCCTCTAATATAGAAGCAAATGTGAATTTTAGTTGTCCCTTGTATGAGGATGAACTGGCAGGAACTTTTGATAGGAAGCAGGGTTTAGGGTTCGGGGTCAATTTTAGTATTAGGATTTAGGGAGTTAATTTTAATATTAGGGTTTGGGGGTTAGTATAAGGGTTTAGGGGGTTAGTATTAGGGTTTAGGGGATTAGTATTAGGGTTCGGGGTTAGTATTAGGGTTTGGGGTCTGCTCTAAGTCTCTGCTCTAATATGTGTTATCTTAATCATATTCAGCGGTTTGCTTTCACGATGCTGAATAAATAATTAAATATGAATCTGACCCAATAACGTATGACAGAGAATGTTTACTAATATACCCAGTATTTATATATATATTAAATCATTTGCTGTTTTAATCTGTTCCCCAGATTCCACAGTGTATTAGGGCGAAAAAACCCCATTTTACCTTCATCCTTATAAGAGATCTGTTAAATCTGCATGTCCGGGATAAAAGCATCGCAATGCACTTTCCATACTAATTTGTCTAATAATTGTCCAAACCATTGCCTGGTGTTAAACCTTATTGGCAGGAGTATCTAACTCGTAGAGATTAAAGGTAAATTATTCAAATATTTGACCAGTGCCCCATGTTTCCAAGGTAATGCATTATCCCCTCGGAGCTATCGACTTCCTCTATTCCCGCTGTCTCCCTGGCAGCTTGCTCCTACCGCCCGCTGCTAGGACTGGCATCCCTCACAATCCTTATCTGCTGAAGATTAAGCTACTAATTAATAAGCACTCAGCCTGTGCACAGCAAGAGATGCTTCACTGTGATAAACCCCGAGGAGTAAGAGGACAGGATCTCCTAAATGAGATATCTGTGTGTGTGCCTAATCCCTCTGCACATGGAGTCCCAGCGCCATTACAAGAGACACTCAAAGGGTTAACCTTCCAATGCCTGCATTCTGGGGGGGATGGGGGGGCTGTACCTCTCTTCCCAAAGTGAACAGGTTTCCTGAGCAGAGGGGCTTCCTCCTTCATTATCAACTATACAACAACAGACAAGAGGCCTAAAAAAGTCATTAAACAATCCGCACGTGTGTTTAGATAGGCCCTTGGACAAAATGTCATCAGTGTAGTTTTTAATAGATGGAGAAATATAGAATACTGAGTGGGAAATATGGAAATAAGGAGGCGGTATCTCCAGAAGGATACTGATACTTCGGAGAGAGTTCAGAGACAGGCTACGAAACTGGTTCATGGGTTTGAAGGATAAAACTTACTTGGAGGAAAGATGAGACAGAGGGGAAATGATAGAAACATTTAAATACATACAGGAATTCAACGCAGCAAAGGCGGAGAGTATATTTAAAAGAAGAAAAACCACCAGAGGACATAGTCTTAAATTAGAGGGGCAACGATTTAAAAGAAATATCAGGCAGTATTACTAAGAGAGTAGTGGATGTATGGAAAAGCCTTGCAGCGGAAGTGGTAGAGGTTAACATGGTGGAGCTCACCCGCCACATTAAGGCACACTCTAATAAGGTGTGAACCCAATCTCCCCTTCTATATAGTGGCCACACAAAGCAGTCATGAAAGTGGTTTAACAAATATCGCACCTTTTGTGGCATTTGAATCCATGATCTGATTCAAAACGCTTAATAATTAAAACCACAAAATTAGTTTGACGCAAGTGTCAGCGTAATAAGTCCTTGCGCGAAGTTCAGGTGCCAAGTCTATAGAGCTACTTATTTTTCTGTCTCCACAACTCGTCTTTTTTACTTTCCTGGATTTTTTGTTGTTGTTTTTGTTTTTTATCTTTGGAACCAATTTTCTTGTAGATAAATAAATGAGGACAGACGTGATCTTTCTCTGCTCTGTACATTGCGGGGGGATTACAGCTCTGGGCCACGGCCGGGCCTGGTTTATATGCAGCCGGGGAGGTTTGGATTTAACATTATTTCCAGGTTGGGCTTAGCTAATCCCTCAATGCTCTTGACTAGGAAATGAAAACAGAAACCTGTCTGGCAACCGCACGGGGAGAGGGCTTAAGTGTAAGTGACTGTTTGGAGTAAAATGAGATTGGATACCTCATCATAATGACAGGGGAGATAACGAATGCACCGGCTTGTGAAGTAACCCTTTAAAAAGACAAATATTCATCGGCAAGAAACAAAATAAAAATGATAATGAATTCAGTGTATTTTTAGTCAATTTTTAGAAATCTGATTGCCATTTGGAGTCAAGGAAGACTTTGTTCCCCCTTTAAAAGCAGAATTTGAGATAAGATTTTTTTTGCCTTCTTTTGGATCAATAGCGGTAAACAAAGAATAGGAAAAGGGTTGAACTTGACGGACGCAAGTCTTTTTTCAACCTAAACTACTATGTAACAATGTAACTATGTTGTTTGGTCAGAGGATGCCCATAGTTTTTCTGATGGCGACTCCTAATTATGAGATCTGTCTCCTTCTCATTGAATCCTGTAATTTTTTACTCTCTTCACTTGACTGACTGTGTCGGTACATCCACCAGGACGTCCTCTACCCATAAACTCAATTCAACACCTCAATTCCCACCCATAATAGGGAAATTATTTTTTTTATTTTTTGCCAATATCTAGAAAGAAGACCTTTGGCTAGCCTTGACTCCAGACTCACTCTTCTCATCTCCATGACCGAAAAAATAGAAACAGTCAGTGTCTTGAGATTAACTTAGAGGAGCATGACTTCACATCGGGGGGTGATGTATAAAACCTCCCGCTCTGCAATGTGTCGGGAGTTTGATAAAAAAGCGCAATCGCCATTTGATATGTATAACGGCCATGGCGGGGTTTTTTTTATAACTCCCGACACTTTTCAATGAGGGAGAGAAGGACCCTCATCAAACTGTGTTCCCAGACACAAATCAGGCGATTTACATTAACACAACCTCAATCTATGTATTCCGTGTAGATAACGTAGACTCCCGTGAGTCTGCTTCATACATTGGCACACACAACATATGCGCCGTGTTTCTACATGCCCTCCATCTTGTCTTATGCTAACAATGTATTACTTGGTTAATCATATTGGAGGTGTGTTAATACGCAGATTCCAGGGATATTCAGGGGATATATTTACTAAAAAATTGAATTTGGGGGAATATCTGATCAAGGTGTATACTAGACTTATCTACATATATATACCCCCTGGATTCATTGTGCTGTGAGACAGGTAGCAAAGAGATAACAGTGGGGATCTATGATGCACTGGGCAGGATTGTTCAGTATTCAGAGATACATTTCTCTTGTTCGTGTTGTATTGTGTATTCATGATCATTTGCATTCTATGTGGGACCTTGGGATTGGACTCTGAGGTAAGCATGTGAACAGCTTCATTCATTTCTATATTGAATATCTCCGGCCTGTGTCTGAGAATTCATTTCTCTGCTCATTTCGAAGTCCATATTTTGTCGGCATGCCACATGCTGCATTCCTACGACCTGCCACTTCTGTTTTATTTCCTCTCTTCGACACGTTCTGCTCTATGCGTAATTAGACATTTTGATTATAAGCTAAGAAGGCACCTGGATGTGTTATATTGGCCAGGCTGAAACCTGGTGACAGCTGCTACTCATAAATAAACTCTGAGATGCACAGGCTCTATCTCACTATACAACTGACACGACTGTTTAATGTCTACTTTGTCCATCCAGCGCCATGAGAGTTTGTATCACTGTCAATTGTGTATGGTTGTGTTTGGCGGGTGCTTGTCTTCACAGAAGAGAAGCGTAACCAACCCTACAAGAAATTAACTTGTTTTTTTTTTCTTCCAAAATAGTAAACCTTGGCACTGCAAATTTGTGGGATCTACATATCCCATGATGCACCACTAGCCTTCAATGATGGCTGACCTTAGCACTGCAGATGATGGGGGCTTCTTATCCAATGACTCTCAGTTAGACTTGGGTTTGACATATGGATATCATTGGATATCTACTACCCAGAGATCTACAGTGCCAAGATTAGCTATCACTGTTCCAGAGCATACTCTGCAGCTCAGAGAAAACTTAACTCGATATTTCAAACCAGGGCTTCTAGTTGGAGAGCAATTTGTGATCAGAGAAATAACTAGTAATCAGGTCAGAGTGAGGGACAAAGATTCTAGGGTTGCCATCCTGGCCATTTTATACTGGCCTCATATAACTTTTGCATGCTGCCTTGCATTGTGTAGTAGTCATATATGACAAGAAGAAAATCAATTAACTAAATCCTACAGAACCACGGTGACTAGAGGCTGGTTAAAAAAAAAAATGGCCGAGTGGCAACCCTATCTGAGTCAAGATGTTCAAACATATTGGTGGATGGGTGTGAAGGACACGTCCATGCCAGACAAGCTCCCTCTGACCTTGCATGGGATTCTAGAACGCAGCCACGCTTCAAGCTGCTGTGCTTTCGAGTCGGAACTCCATGGCCATGGTTAGGGGGGACGCACGCTGAGACTCCAGATACCTGTGATTCCGTAAGGTACCCCACATCGGGGTAAGTTTCTGGAGGGAATGCCGCCTTGGCTATGGGTCCATTAGTAACATCTAGAGGATACACTATAGGTTCTGATAGTCCAAATTCTGATCCCGCAGAATAATTAGATTATAACTCACCCTCATACTAATCTGAATATACCGCTAGACTTCTACTGTTCATATGACAGAAGTGTACAAATCAGCCTAATAAATAGGTTATGCTAATCTGTATTTAAAGCAGGTCTCTCCTGCCAATTTTAATAACTTGCACATCTTAATTCCAAATTATACAGCGCCGGTAACTGGACACCTAGCAGTATTTACTCTTGTGTTTACGTCAGTTTCAGATTATTTCTGTTAAATAAGACATTTGATACATTTCACTGGGGACAATGTGACAATCTTCAAATCACAGAGGCTTTTTGCATTAGTGGCTGTCTATCAAGAGTGAGAATAATGTGGCCCAACCACCCTGGGTGATGTCACAATGAGTGGACCAATAAGAAGAGAGAAAAAAAAAACCTGAAACTGTATTGTATGTGATAGAAATAAGATACTGAATTAAAAGTAAGTATATATAATGAAGTGTAGTAATAAGCACTCCTGTGCAGTAACCTAACAAATACATTGAATGAATACATAAATCTCTCTATCTCACAATCTGACATTTAGTATTTATCATGAGACCCAAGCTCAGTAATAGCCCAGACTTAGGTAGCCTTAGTGTGTAACCCCCCTGGTTACAGACATAATCCCTTGGTTACAAGTTCAACACACTGACACTGGTTACAGCCTCTTCCCATCAGGACCGGCTCATCACCATGGTTACAGCTTCATCACCCTGCTGACAGAGGATGCTATACCCCAATCCTCAAAGAACTGCTTTATCCCTCACTGCAGCCTGGTTACCCTGACACCCAGATTACAGGCTCACTCCCTGGTTACACCAACACCTTCCCCTCCTAATTATAAACCTCAG
Source organism: Pelodytes ibericus (assembly GCA_036172795.1). Lineage (NCBI taxonomy): Eukaryota > Metazoa > Chordata > Amphibia > Anura > Pelodytidae > Pelodytes > Pelodytes ibericus. The sequence continues at coordinate 14,690,122 of CM069866.1, read as the reverse complement.
TCTCTAAAAATAATTAATGAAACCTATATTCACAGATAAATAATGATGAGTTGCAGGTGAGTTGATTTCATCTCACTATTTGAACTATACATTGTGCAGGTACAAACCCTGAGTTTCCCCAGCTAAGCAAACACACCAGGTTTGTCCCTGCACAATGTATAGTTAAAATAGTGAGATTAAATGTACCTTTTAGTGAATAGCCCCCTATGTCTGACATTTACTGGACTTTTTCTACCATCACCGCAGATTATATGATATTAAATAATTATATAACACACATATTACCCCACGTGCACATTGCCCAGTATACATCAGAGTCGTTATAATAAAGGTTATCATACTTTAAAGTCCCAGGGTTTCTTTATAATTTTTCAATTGCAACATAAAAGATCAATCCTGCGGCTGCCTGGGAATGTCAGGTGTGGGGGGGGTCCTCAATGGGTTAAAGTGCACGCTGATGTATTGATCTAAGGAGAATTGAGCATATGGTTGTATATCAATCAATAGATTGACAGAAAAGCCATCTAACATGCCAGGCTTAATTAGCTGCGACTTCTAGCTGTCTTTGGAAGAAAGGGAAAAAACCAAAGGACAGGATCTTAATTTACAAACTGGCACAGTTACAGCTTAATTATCCATAAATAAGTCGCAGTATCCTCCTATAGATAGGGCTATATAATCCATAGTGATCCCTGACCATCTGTTCTTTCATACATAATATTATATATAAATGGCAGCTCTAAATTCAACCAGGGATACTCAGTATTATTTGCCTGGCTGGAGACTCTTTGAATTAGAAGTTAATCGTTTTTAATACAGATATGTTGTATTATTGTGACATGCTCCTTATCAGAAAGAAAAAGATCAGATGTAAATTGTGATCCTAGCATGTGAATTAATACTTAGCTAGCCCACAGTAATTTACATGTAAATATTTAGGTTAAACATCCTGATTTACTAATGAATAATCAGCACTGTACATCTCTACATACAGAACATGCTGCAATTAAAACTCCTGTTTACCAACTCGTTACAAGGGACTAATCAGAGCTTTTACTTGGGATGAGTCCAGTGCACGCTGCTTTTTAGGAATAAATAGGCAGATTATTGCTTTCCAATTATTGTCTATTATTCTCTTTGAAATACTCGGAGGGAAACTTTTTTGGGGGATAAATATCATAATTAACATTAAGGCTATTTAGATGGAATATACAGTCAACCCTTGCATTGTGTGCACAATGTTAAGAGTGTGTATCTGTATGCGTATCTGTGTGTGTATCTGTGTGTGTAGGCACAACATTTAAAAATAAATTCCCACCAGTGTTGAATAGAATAATTCAAAAGTGACATGAGACTCTTTGGGCTGTTAACTGAACTGCAAAACGCAGGCATTAGTAGCTGAGAAGGTAAAGCAAAAAAGGTTTGTAAGTTGGAGAATAGTTTTTTCAAATCCAGATCCCAAATTCCTCATAAGAGTCGGGAGGGCTGTAAAGTGGCGTCAGGGGTCCGAAGGAATGGACATCAACGTGGGGGAAGAAATATTGCCATACCAACCAACGGTCCTGCTTTCTGTGGGCCAGTCTTGAGTCAGGACCGCTATCCTGGAGTCCTGATGGCCGGGACACCAGAGAACAAAGGAAGCGCATGTGCAGGATTATGTATATCATGTGTAGTACTAATGACATCCCCCATCCAAGCCTGCCCGAGATACTTCTAGGACACTAGGCTACTAGTCAGCTATGGCCTTTAAATACCTATCGGTCCACTTAATAAAGAGAGAATTGAGATGGACATTTCAAACTTAAGGCCATAGCAGCTGATTTGAACAAATTCGCCTATTCAGCTACATTGGAGAATGTTTGCAACTTGGCTATTTTGGCCTAAAGTTGGAAAGTCTTAATCCCCCCGCGATTCTCTCTTTATTCAGTAGACCCTGTAGTTAATGGAGGGTAATTCTCAGAGCACATGTACCGAATATGAACCGTGGGATGGCAACCTCTCAGCAGGCATGTTATCTTTTGATCTATTTAACCTACATTAGCTTGGTATTTGTCATGTGACTGCCCTTATATCTACATGTACCATTAATAATTGCCTGCTTTCTGGGTGCGGTAAGCTGCATTGTATGGAGGGTATATGTGTAACAGCCGGACTGCACCGTAATAAAGCCCAGACACAAATCTAGATGAGCTTTATTTAGAATGGTTTTAAAACGTGTCCCAAACACTCACTTTAACTGAAAGAGAGAAGCCTGAATGGTAAATTGTGGGAGGGTTTGTCTCTTAATGAAAGAAGTAAATATAACAAGGGTCACTGCAAATGATCTGCCTGAGACCTTAAATGCTGAATAAAAGCCGCAGATACAATTGGACTAATCAGCAGATGTTTGATTTATGGAGTGTAAAATCAGCCCCTCTGTAAGTGCTGCCTTTCATGCTCAGTGTGCCGTTTCTGGGGGTACTGACAGAGGTTATCTATGGAGTCACAAATTTCGCAGATGACTTAGTTCCAATCAACATTTTAGCACTCAAGTGAGCACCACTCTTTTTTTTTGTATTGTCAAAGCCCAATATTATCACTCTCCCCCCCCCCCCCCCCCCCCTCCCCCTGGGGAAGACATCAGTCCCCACCAACACACACACACAAGAGGACAGGGTTCCCAGACACTGATTGCTATTGCTGAGAGTCAGACTTATCTGAATGACAATACTTTAATCAGAGATTGAAAATCAATTATCAGTAAACATGGGAGATGCAATCTCATCTCAATCAGAACAGAAGAGAGTCTACACCCCCTTCACTGCATTAAAACCCCATTAGAGCAATTTCGTTACCCATAAATACTGGGTGGGTGTGCAAAAACATTCCTTAATAATTTCTTACATCCAATGGTGCTCACGGGATTAAATCAGTGTAAGAGAAATTGTCTAGTTGGATAGATGTTTAAAAAAATAAGCCATATCACTAATTTGTGTAAAGTAACTATTTAGAGTAAATTCACTGCAATATCCCATATTGTGTATTTATTTCTGCATTCATAAAGAAAACATGATGTTTTATGCATGAAAAGTAAGAAAGCAATATAAAATCTTGAACTTGGTGGGGTATATTCACTAAAAATGGAGCTGTGAGGGACTGACAAGTGAACTGTAAAAAAATAAGGCATTAATAGCTGAGTTGGAAAAATTCTCCATTTGGCTAGTAAAGCCTGAATTTTGTATTCACCCCTAAGATCAGCACAGCTCGCTTTTTAATTAACATCAGTTTGTAAAAGCATTTCTAAAGAGATACTGTGAAAGTAGAGAATACAAATGTATTGGAAATGATCTATACATAGGGGCAGTACGGCGGACTGGTCACCCTAGTGACATTTTTTATGTACATTGAGAGGTATCCATTAAAAAGATAGCTGCAAGTGAGTTGAGGTGAGAAGAACATTTAAAGGGAGTGTATCACCTAAACACAATAATGATTGAAAATGATCTATACATTGTGTTAGCAACAAACAAACAAAAATATGTTACACATGTGTCTGGAGTCTCCTGCTTATGACATCACCTGTGACTTGATATGCAAATTAACTTTTCAGTGAAAATTGTATAGTTTGAATACCAAGCCACAAAGTAACATCATAGACAGGAGACAATTCATGCATTCCTGCAATATATAGATCATTATTGATAATTTTCCCTGTGTTTATATTTAGGTGTCCAGGTCCCTTTAAGTGATGTGTTATTTCCAGGTGTGTATAAATCTGTCTTTTAGCACATCCTGATTCCAATCTTCATAATCACAGAGCCATCTGCCGTATTGATCTATACAGCATCCTGCGGTGCTTTATCCTTAAGCCGACCAATACATCCAGAGACGAGACACACATTGAAGGTGTGTTCCTGCAGTAATTCACAAATATGGTTATTGCTTCATTTCAGTTAAACATTTTGCCCAGGGCTCAGCTCCGCGAGTCTGTCCCAGAATGATTGCTAGAAATGATTTGCAGAATTTAAATCCATGGGCGTTATTCATGAAAAGGGGAATGGACAAGGGAATTGCAAACTTATGGCCAAAATAGCCGAGTTGGAATAATTCTCCCAGGAGAACGAGTCCAATGGGACCACTAGGGAACCAGGGGGGAACAAAGCCACTATAGCCTTGAGCCAATAAGGGCTAACCATCCCGTTATATGTTCCATTCAGAATAATGCTAATATACTGGCTACAAAAAGGGAATTAATGAACCTTTTACTTTATTCTATCTATATGAGTTCTGTAATATTTATCACTCAATTGGGGTCTATTCACCAAAAGGTGAATTGAGGTGAGATGAACATTTCATCTCATCAGTTTAACTATACATGGTGCAGGGACCTGGTAAGTGTCCCCGTTAAGCAAACTCACTGGGTTTGTCCCTGCACAATGTGTAGCTTAATTGGTGAGATTAAATGTTCATCTCATCCCACCTGCAACTCACCTTTTAGTGAATAGCCCCCATATCTTAACTAACCAAACATAATGCACTGGGTGGTACCCACTGGAAGGTGAGTTGCGTGGGAGTTGAACATTCTTTCTCACTGACGCATTGCGCTGGGTCAAGCATGATTTCTCCTGCTAGAATAGCTCAGCTGGCCACAGATAATGTATACTTAAAGCTGTAAAAAAAACTTTTTTAACTATGTTACATAGTAGTTTAGGTTGAAAAAAGACTTGCACCTTCAAGTTCAACCCTTTTTCTATTCCTTGTTTACCGCTGTTGATCCAAAAGACGGCAAATAAAAACCCCTTATTTCAGCAACTTTGGGGGCAAATCTGTTCTTCTTGCAGGATAAACTCACCTGGTTTTTCCCTGCACAATGTATAGTTAGCTTTGTGGCGGAACCAACTTTGCCACTATGTTCTGGAGAAGCCTGGTTGCTCGCCTGCTGCCTCTGGACTATGGCCCCATGGTAAAAGCTTGTATTTTCCCCTGCAGAAAGGCTTGTTTGTGCCTTTCTGCCTGGGTAGATTGAATCTACCGAACCAACTCACGAATGAACGGACCAGCTGGGTAAGGAATGTGCCATAACACTATACATTAATATTGTTAGTTAGTTATATTCTGTTAGTATATTGGTTATGTGTAATGTTTAATTCTGTGAGTAGACCACTCTGAAGGTTTATAATGTGACAGTGACTCCAATAGTTTACTCCAACATCCATTGTTCTGTATTAACTGGTAAACTGATTATGTTGTGTACATTACAGTGTGTATTGTAATTATGTCTACTCACTCTATGTTAATTCCTATTTGGTTTGCAGTCTGAATGTCTAATGTTTTCCTAGCCCCAGTTAGTTGGAGAACTATGTTTAGTTCCATCCCCCCATTGTATACTAATGTCTGTGATGTCATGTGTATGTCTTTTTATAAGTCTGTGTTGTTTCACAAATAAAAGAGTTGTTCTTGCTGTACCTAACTGCTAGATGTCCTGTCTATTTGGGTACAAAGAGCAAGGGTCCAGGAAAGACTTGCTGGGTGAATGCTGAGCTTTAATTGGGGACTAACGAAGCTGAATGGGAGAATTTTTCCAACTATTTTTAGCCTTAAGTTTAAGTCCCTGCAATTGAGCAGACCCCGTAAATCTTAGTTTTAATCCACTTGAAACCAAACCTGGTGGTGACACATTGTTTTCATATTGTAAAAAGTGTATGAAAAAAAAGTGTTACTAAACATGGACTCAAGCAATCCTTCAATTCTTCATGGCATAAAGGGTTAATTGTGTGTGTGTTCTGGAAAATAATCAATATCTCTTCCCCGGGAGCCTGAAAAGCTTTGTAAAAGGTCATTTCGGTGACGGAGCAAGAAGCCCTTTATTCTTGTAATTCACAGAGGGCTGAAATAATAAAGCTATTGTTCCAGATTTTAAAGGACATTCGGAAAGGGCATCTAATCCAGGGCAACTATCCAATACACATTTTACCTGTCTGCGACTGTCAATGTCTTGTCAAATGGCAGAGATTAAAACTGATGGCTTAACTTTACTACTAGAATTCAACCCGAAGAAAGTTAGGATTTTCTTAATCCTTCGCGGTCTATTCACCAAAGGGTGCACTGTGGCGAATTGACAAGTGAACTGCAGACACCAGGCATTAGTGGATGAGACAGGCAAGTCAGAGAACTTTCTCATCTCAGCCAGAAACACTTGATTTTTTTTGCAATTTTTAGTGAATAAGTCCCTTTGTGATACGTTAGGCAAATAAATATCTATATTGAGATTGGCCATACTTTTGTTGCAGGGAATGTATATATTTTTATATCATATAGGCCTGTGATAATGGCCCAACAGTAACACCATACACTCTGCAATACCCAGCCTATACCTGGGTCACAGGCTTTATCAGGGGACTGGCTGCTGTATGTCAGAAATAATAATGATTGGCCAATGTGTGCAAGTGAGAATAAGACTTTTTTTTTTTTTTTTTTAGTAAGTTACTGTGGTTTTTATAATTACATATATGTTTTTACTTTATATATCATATATTACATACAGATTGAGTATGCCTTATCCTAAAATCCCTTTTCTAAAATGATCTGTCACACCCCCAACAAAAAAATCCACATTTCACCACATGTTGCAAATTCCACACAAACCTGTCAGAATGCAAGGGCACAACAGTGTATTTAGCGCCCAGTCCCCTGATTATGATATAGCCTTTCCATGCATGCCCAGATTGCCCCATGGAAGCACGCCGACAAAAGGTAATACAATGTCACGTGTGCAGTCCTGACACGCCAACGGCAGTTTCCCAACGTTGCCTCACATCACAGCTATATCACAGTAAAAGTGATTTATTTGCTTTATACAATTTTTGCATTGATATTACTATATTTCATTAAAAGCTGGGAGGATTTAATACCGTATTTGCTCGAATATAAGACGATATAATGCTCTGAAAAAGACCCCTTTTTCAAGGTCGTTTTATAATCTGACCTTAAATCGAGGTCAGATTATAAGACTGCGATCCAGACATCCCCCGGCTGCCCAGATATCCCTGGTGCCTAGTGGAGGCAGACGGAGGATGTCTGCACGATGCGCGCAGACATCCTCCCCTGCCGCCTGGCACGACCGCCGGGACTTCTATGATGAAGCCGGGTCTTTCCGTCTTATATTCAAGCAAATACGGTATATCTTATTGGTAAAAATGATCCATTATCCAAATGAAATACTTCTTGTCCTGAGCATTTTGGATAAGGGATACTCTCTCTGCACTAGTAAAAAATAAATACAAGTGTACATACTTTTTAATACAGACTCCACATTATTACAGGGATTATTTGTAGATGTTGCAGATGTCGAGAAATGAATGAACATTTGCACAGATAGAATTGCTTTACAGCTGTTGCAAAGTATTAGCCAGGTCATACTTTGCTGCTTTTGGTTGTGATGCAATCTCATCGGGACACTGAGGGGACGGAGTCTGGTGTGGGGAAGGGACACAGGGGGCGGAGTCTGGGGAGAGGTGGTGACAGTGCTACCGCTCATGTGCGGTAACACTGTCACCCATTTTTGACCCTGGCTTCTGAAGCCAGGATCGCTGCCAAGCATGCCCAGTAAGCATTCTCTGGTGTCTGGGACACCGAAGAATGCGAACAGGACCGCAAGATTGCGCTCCTGAGTCCCGCCGCGCTCTACCTCTGTCCCGAAAAGTAGTACAGAGGTAGAGCACAGCGGGATATGGCTCCCAACTAGGGACTGTCCCATGCAAAGTGGGACAGTTGGGAGGTATGCATTCTGGTGGTGTGTGCTGTGTAAATAGGGTGTGAGGGGTGAATTTGTCTATTTACTTAATTATGGTATCTCCTATAGATTTGGAGGAATCTTATTTCCATTCCATTTTTATGTATGTGTATCTGTAGTTACAAAGCTTGGACACAAATTGCTAAATAATTTTGCATTTGATGTTTCTGCTTGGTTTTTTTATTGGTTAAAGTGTTGCTTTTTTGTGATATTTTAGATACTTGTTGATGCTATGACATCCTGTAACTCCCTTTTCTTCCTTGCCTGCCTTTCATCATGGTGTTTGGCTATCTGTGCAAATGAATACATTAAAGGAATACTTACACACAAAACAGCACATCCTCCTCTGTACCTGTCATGTGATGTTTTTTTTAACAGTATTTCAAATGACTGTGTGTATTGAGCCAATTACAGGACAATCCAGCAGCCTCATCTCCTTCTATCTGAAGATACTTTGATGTATTATTTGGCTGGAAGCTGCCATCGTATCAGCAGGGGGTGGGTGACCTATTGTAACATCAGATTTGTATCTCAGGGAATCAGTACGTTCTATACCTGGGAATAAACCTCCATGTGCAAAATGATGTTCGTTTAGCACTTCCCAACAGATGTGGGTAAATATTATCGAGACATGCCGTGTCTGCCCCATGCTGGCTAAAAAAAAAAGTCATTCATTTTAATTAGAGGAATGGTAGGACAGTAATTACTAAGTCTTTGCTCATTTATTGGATGCAGTGATGTAGCACCTCCGCTGTGCCACTTTGCAGAGCATTGATATCCCACTGGTGGCCTGAGGGTCGGATGGGACCCTCAAGGCTGTTGTGTGCTCCCCACCATGGCTGAAAAGCCCGTATATTATCTGGTATTACCTCATGAAATGAGTAGCAGAGACAATATTAATCACAAATCTACACACACAGACAAGTCAACAGACAACAGGCTTTTCCCACAGAAATCTCACACCCACAGTGCTACCGGCACTGCAAGGGATTCTGGGTGCCTTTTGCCTCATGAAGTGAATAATGTCTATGACCTCAGCCTAAGCATCTGCATAGCATGCGGCCCTCCACATTAAACAGTCACACACTGTTTTTATATAGAATACTACAAATACTAACAAATGTTCAGGTCAGTGTGTATGTCTCATGTCAGCTGCATCTCACCTAAATATGCATACATAACATGCTTCTGTAATCACCAAACATATATGCAGTTTACAAAGAGCAGAAGTAGGAGGTGGAGTAAGTGGTGAGTAAGAGGTAACAGGTGGTCTCTGGGGGAGTAACAGGTGGTCTCTGGGGGAATAAGAGGTAAGAGGTGGTCTGTGGGGTAGTAAGAGGTAAGAGATGGCATCTGGGTGAATAAGAGGTGGTCTAAGGGGTAGTAAGATTTGGTCTCTGGGGCAGTAAGAGGTAAGAAGTGGTCTCTGGGGTAGTAAGAGGTGGTCTCTGGGCTAGTAATAGGTAAGAGATGGTCTCATGGGTATTAAGTGGTAAGAGGTGGTCTCTGGCATAGTAAGAGGTGGTCTCTGGTGTAGTAAGAGGTGGTCTCTGGGGTAGTATGAGTAAGAGATGGTTTCATGGGTATTAAGTGGTAAGAGGTGGTCTCTGGGATAGTAAGAGGTGGTCTCTGGGGTAGTAAGAGGTAAGAGATGGTCTCATGGGTATTAAGCTGTAAGATGTGGTCTCTGGTATAGTAAGAGGTGGTCTCTTGGGTAGTAGGAGGTAAGAGGTGGTCTCTGGTGTAGCAAGAGGTAAGAGATGGTCTAATGGGTATTAAGTGGTAATAGGTGGTCTCAGGGATAGTAAGAGGTGGTCTCTGGGGGAATAAGAGGTAAGAGGTGGTCTCTGGGTTAACGGGGTTCCTGGGTGGAGAAACATTCTGCCCTCTCCCAGGCAATTTTCTTGCAGAGGTCCAGGCACATAGGATCTCTTTACCCCCTCCTTTCACTAAAAACAGATCATATACTTCATTTTAAATAGATTTACAAGAAAGATATGTCTGATCTGAATATATTGTGTAATTACTAATGACTTCATAATGCTTGTACAAACAAGAGTCAGATTTTTTTTTTATAGAATGTATTCGGAATATAATTTAATAATTATAATATTCCTAATTCAACTTTATGAGATAAATTTACATGTTATTATGATGTGAAATACAACACATTAAAATATTATAATATGATCGTCATCCCACAGACGTCACTGAATTTACTCCACATATTTATACATTTACCATCAATACTAGGAGTCACTTCCAGGCTACCACTACTACAAACAATTACACAATGGTATTGTACAATAGGAAGCTCTGAGATTATCGTGCTGTCTGGCAACACTTTTAAATACATCCCAAACGCTCATCAAAAAGGCCTATTTGTTGGCTCATTATTGGCATTTGGCAGGAGTTACAAATCTGTGTGATTTGTCACCCATCCAACAGAGCAGACAATGATTGTAAATGTTTATTTTGTCTTCATAATGGTTTAGAACCAGTAGACTTTTCGTGTGAGGTGCACACTGGAGGTAATACTAATCACTAGAAATTATAGGCAAATCATCAGCAATAAATAAATCAAGTTATATTAATATAAACTTAATAAAATAATGAGCATTAATGCAATATTCAGTCTCCTACAAAACCTCCAGCAGAGTTAGTATATATATGTATATATACATATATAGGATATTTATATATATATTTCTATATACTATCGTTCAGAGGTTTGATTCACTTCATAAATCAAATGAGCTACAAATTGAATAGGAAATACAGTCAAGACATTGACAAGGTTCTAAATAATGATTTAGATTCTAAAGATTGGTTCACAGCAGTTTTCAGCTGTATACAATATATATGAGAAACCTTGGGTCCTGCCATTCATGTGGATGTTACTTTGGCATGTGCCACCTATCTAAGCATTGTTACAGACCATGTACACCCTTTCATGGAAATGGTATTCCCTGATGGCATTGGCCTCTTTCAGCAGGATAATGCTCCCTGCCACAAAGCAAACATGGTTCAGGAATAGCTTGAGGAACACAACAACGAGTTCAAGGTGTTGACTTGGCCTCTAAATTCAAGAAAGAAAATGATCTCCAGCACTCTGTGACTAGACACTCCAAAAAAAAAACAAATATACGCCCTTAAGGTGACTTCTGACACTGTATATAAAAAAAACTCCACATTCCCCAGATCTCAATCCAATCGAGCATCTGTGGGATGTGCTGGACAAACAAGTCCTATCCATGGAGGCCCCACGTCGCAACTTACAAGACTTAAAGGATCTGCTGCAACAGCACACCTTCAGAGGTCTAGTGGAGTCCATGCCTCGACGGGTCAGGGCTGTGTTGGCATCAAAAGGGGAACTTCACAATATTAGTCAGGTGGTCATAATGTTATGGCTGATCAATGTATATATATATACATTATTGTTCAAAAGTTTGGGGTCACTTGGAAATATACTTGTTTTCCATAAAGACATACATCAAATGAGATGCAAAATGAACAGGAAATACAGTCAAGAAATTGACAAGGTTACAAATAATGATTTGTATTTTATATATATGTATATATAGTAACTCTGATGGAGGTTTTTGGATGATAGTGTATATGTTTATCTTTACTCTCCATATTTCCCCAAAGTTCACAGACTTTACTGCTAAATAGATAACAGTTGATCGAATATATATATATAGAGCCCATTAATTTCTGAAACTCTAGAGGGTTTAGTGTTGTACTAAGTGTTAGCCCTTCTACAGGCGGATGGACACACAATTATATAAATAAAAATCCCCTCATTTCTGATGAGAAGCCCCATTCAAGTCCCATGTGCCTTTAGTACACTTAAAGGGACACACACATTAAATGCACAGAATGTGTGTTGATTGACATTTAATGACATGTGAATTAAATTGAACACAGACACAGACAAGAAGCTGAACTATTAACCTGAAATTAATTTCTGAAATTAAAGCAGTTTAAAGAATTGAAAAGTACTGTTGGATGCTGAGGGTGGAGGGAGTGGGAGTTGAGGATTGTTTTATCACCTGCAAACTTTAATGAGATGGTCATCTCTCTACCTTGACACACACTACATTTTCATACTTTAGTTTCAATTAAGAATAATTCCCATAACTTAACAGGCATAAGCCGTCAATAGGGGATGGAGGTATATTGCAAATATGAGAAATACTCTAAGGTTTATGAATAATTATTTTATAGATAAAGTAGTGGATGCATGGAACAGTCCCTTGGCAAAGCCTTTCATTTGCAGATAGAAGTGATAGAATAGGGACACAGAATACTATATACAAAAAAAATGAAAGAATCTCAGTTCTTAACCACATTGTATAGCACCTGCACTACCAAATTGTGAACAAAGGGGGCACTAGTCAACCAGCATATACCCCACCTCTCTGGTACATACTGCTACAATCATAGGTCTGACAGCAATGCAATTCTTCCAAAAGACAGGGGTATTTATGTGTTAGAATACGAATGAGAATGTGTTAGACACACAGTAACATTGGTGACTCATAAATCCTATGCATGTAACACTTTCTGTCCAGGAAAAAAAAATCTAGTTTCCGGTGAATTAATCTTTATGCTAAAGCAGGTTACTAAGAATGAAGAGATTTAGTAAATATTCTATTTTGGCCCAAATTTATGTCTTGTTTTGTATCTTTAGATTTTGAAGTTACTGACAGATCAATTTTCCTGCAGCTTTAAATATGGCCAAAACCCCCCCCCAGCAACCAAATTATTAATTCAATTAGTTAAACTTTAAACATCAAATTACAATCAACAGCCATACCTTGATATAATCCCTTAGGAACCGGCAATTAAATCATAGGAAATATTGGTGAAATAGTACTCACTATCATTATGATCATGTTAAATAAATAGTGCATTGATCTTATTTGGAAATGATCAACTGAGAATGTAGATTTACATCTATCTGAGAAGAGAGACAATCTGATTATCAGTCATTAGAGAGAGTTCAGTACTGCTAATGCTCTATCTTAAAGAACCAGTTCAACCCATAGGAGTTACAGGTTCAATACCTGGTACCCCACCAGCTCAGCCCTTCCAAGGTAGATAACACGACTACTAAAAATTGGGTAATTACAACAACCCCTGGGAGTTAGCCAATAGTAAAATCCCCAGGATGTACTTTAAAATCAGAGAATATGTCAACATCTCTTTCCTAGGTATGGAAGGTATGATAGGAAGTTTAAGTACACATTTTAGGTAATAGAGAGACAGTATTGACATCCCTATGTATGACAAGTCATGAGACCTCAGCCAACGCATTTTGAATCATTTTTGTGAGCACTGTACCCCTGGTCTCTATTTGATTATGCTATGCAAAATGCTGGGGATTTTCACTGGGTGGGGACATAATTGGTCCAGGGGATTCAAATGTCATGACACTAGTCCTCACTGAGTACTAAAAAAATAAATCTGAAAATGGAAAGACTGGAAACTTTGTAAAAGTAAATAGACCCAACGAGGATGGGCGAAGAAGGGTTTCGAGAGAAGGGTAAGATTATATAGATTTGATAGCGTATATATATAAATTTGATAGGCTTATAACGTTCTTTTCTTTTTTTGTAAAAGCTAGACGGTACCTCCTGTGGCAGAGACACGGGTACCAAGATCATCTGAGGAGTGTATCCTAGATATAAGATAATTCTGTGGGACTCATGAAAGTATTTAGAAGATTGAACAGACTACAGGAGCCGGATGGTTCTTATCTGCCGACACATTCTATGTTTCTATGGGTACAACCCAAAACTCCTGTCTTCACCTCTAATATGAATGACATCACGTTAGACGTTGGCGTAAAACGAAAAGAAGGTCAACATGAATGTATGTACATACTAGTGCTGGATGTATGTGCGTCACAAACCCCTCCCACTGCTACTCCCACAATCCCACACTACTCCCACAATCCCACGTTACCCCACGTGAAATATACGTGACCATAACAAATACCTGGATCCATGGAAACTACAGTGTTTATAACATGGCCACATTCACACACATGGGTATCGCCCCCCCAGATGGACATTTATTGGATTTGCGCTGTAGCATTATATTCGTGAAAGGTGAGATAAACTGAAGATTTCAAATACTTTCTATGAGCAAAGTGTCAATGATAAGACGACAGACACTTTCGGATGCCCTACAAATACACAGATTTTGACAGCTGTCATTTATGTGGTATTTAATATTATAGACTATCCACACAGCAGTCAGCTCACTCTGAGCCAAAGTCAATAAATCCCATGGCTAAAAGACTAATGCTGATTCTCTAAGTATCCTGGGAGATGAAGGCTGTCCAAACTCAAAGCCTGGACTAAAAGAGGAGCAGTCCCCATGGCAACCAATACAATGTTTCTGCTGACTGTTACACATTTTAAACTAAGCCTCTGCTGACCTTAGTGAGTTTGGAATACAGCCCCTGTGACCATAGTGAGTTTGGCATACAGTCTCTGCTGACCTTAGTGAGTTTGGAATACAGCCCCTGTGACCATAGTGAGTTTGGCATACAGTCTCTGCTGACCATAGTGAGTTTGGCATACAGTCTCTGCTGACCATAGTGAGTTTGGCATACAGTCTCTGCTGACCTTAGTGAGTTTGGCATACAGTCTCTGCTGATCTTAGTGAGTTTGGCATCCAGTCTCTGCTGACCATAGTGAGTTTGGCATACAGTCTCTGCTGACCTTAGTGAGTTTGGCATACAGCCTCTGCTGACCTTAGTGAGTTTGGAATACAGCCCCTGTGACCATAGTGAGTTTGGCATACAGTCTCTGCTGACCATAGTGAGTTTGGCATACAGTCTCTGCTGACCATAGTGAGTTTGGCATACAGTCTCTGCTGACCTTAGTGAGTTTGGCATACAGTCTCTGCTGACCATAGTGAGTTTGGCATACAGTCTCTGCTGACCATAGTGAGTTTGGCATACAGTCTCTGCTGACCTTAGTGAGTTTGGCATACAGTCTCTGCTGACCTTAGTGAGTTTGGCATACAGTCTCTGGTGACCATAGTGAGTTTGGCATACAGTCTCTGTGACCATAGTGAGTTTGGCATACAGTCTCTGCTGACCATAGTGAGTTTGGCATACAGTCTCTGCTGACCATAGTGAGTTTGGCATACAGTCTCTGCTGACCATAGTGAGTTTGGCATACAGTCTCTGCTGACCTTAGTGAGTTTGGCATACAGTCTCTGCTGACCATAGTGAGTTTGGCATACAGTCTCTGCTGACCATAGTGAGTTTGGCATACAGTCTCTGCTGACCTTAGTGAGTTTGGCATACAGCCTCTGCTGACCTTAGTGAGTTTGGAATACAGCCCCTGTGACCATAGTGAGTTTGGCATACAGTCTCTGCTGACCATAGTGAGTTTGGCATACAGTCTCTGCTGACCATAGTGAGTTTGGCATACAGTCTCTGCTGACCATAGTGAGTTTGGCATACAGTCTCTGCTGACCATAGTGAGTTTGGCATACAGTCTCTGCTGACCTTAGTGAGTTTGGCATACAGTCTCTGCTGACCATAGTGAGTTTGGCATACAGTCTCTGCTGACCATAGTGAGTTTGGCATACAGTCTCTGCTGACCATAGTGAGTTTGGCATACAGTCTCTGCTGACCTTAGTGAGTTTGGCATACAGTCTCTGCTGACCATAGTGAGTTTGGCATACAGTCTCTGCTGACCATAGTGAGTTTGGAATACAGTTCTGGTGCAATATTTACAAAGCTTGAAATCAGGCTTCAATAATGTACAATACAGTGTGTTCAATAAATGATTTAAAGAAAACTATTACAGTAGGGCAGCCCCAAATACTATTTGGAGAAAATAAATAAAAAGTACCTCTCTGAAAAAAAAATACAATTTCATTTTTCTTCCAATTAAATTTATATTTATTAAATAGAATAAAAGTTAGATTGCATTGGCTGGTCAGATTAAGTTTACAAAGACCTTCCATCAGATTAAGAGATGAGTAGAGATGGGAATTTCAAACTTTAGATCAAAGTAGTTGAGTTGAAAAAATTCTCCAAATTCAGCTGAATGAGAGAATTGTTCCAACTCAGCTACTTCGGATATAAGTTTGAAATTCCCATCTCATTTCCCAGCAATTCTCTCTTTATCTGTTTTTACACCATTTACCCAAAATGTCACAGTCAGTTTAGCCTTGTCACTGAGGTCTTATCACTAATCAGTGAGCTATAGTGCATTGAAAAGGGATTTGCAATGATCAGGCATTAATAATGGAGTTGAAAAAATATTTCTATTCATCTCTTCATTTACCTCCACTCATATTTTTTTTATAATTCCCTTGTCAATTCAACACAGTTCGCTGTTTATTGCATTTAGCCCAGTGAGTCCCCAATGCTTTGATTAATCAACGCTGGGAACACATCCTGGCAGACAGGGAGATCTTTGTAAATGGAGGAAATAAATGCAGATCTTACCATTGAAGTTAGTCAAGTTGAAATCAAGGAAGCTCTCGTTGAAGGAAGAGAAGGAAGAGTTAAAACGCAGGAAAAGGTCAGTGGCATTTGAATTCTCCCCTGGAATGGAATCTGCAAAGAGATTCATCTGCAGCAGGGTCTTCAGGAGGTAACGCAGCATGTTGGGCTGGAGGATTGGGGTAACAAGTGACACCCCTTTAGTCCAGGAAGGTTAGATAATTAGCCGGGCCACCCTTTGTTTAAGGGGGGGATTAGCCAATGTCACCCCTTTATGTCAGAAGATGGGGGCACTTGCCAGAGTCACCCCTTTTATTTCAGCGGAGGGCATTAGAGAGTTACCCCTTTAATACAGGAAGATGTGGGTATTAGCGTCACCCCTATGCTTATTTTTAGGAAGATAAGGGTTAGCTGGCGTCAACCCTTGTTATAGAAGTTCTGGGTAGGTAAATTACCCTTTGAGTTCAGGATGCTGAAAGTAGTAGCACCCTTTAGAGGAAGGGTTAGGAGATCTTGCTTTTCCTAAAAAAAAAAATGCTTTGAATATATAAAATAGCCTTTAAACTGTAAGGTCTTTGTAAACTAGGAAAGCCCTTGAAAAACAAACAGTCATTTTGCAGCAAATTGTCAGTATGAAAAATGCACCTTCATCTGAATTCAGATTCTAGAAAACAGCACCCCATTTCCTGGAACAGGCTAGAGATGGGAGCCTCTGTTATTATCAGTGGTGCCCCCTCTTCATGCAGTGCACAGCAGCATTCCTGCAATGTGTCAGCAGCACCCCCTCTTGTTGCAAAGTGCGGGTCCCCAGCAGCACCCCTTCCTCTTTGTGCAATGCAGAGCACCCCAAATTCCTGCCCTGTGTGGGCAACCAGCTGCAACACTTCTTTTTCCAACGTGTGGGTTCTCAGCAGCACCCCCTCTTCCTTGAACGTGTAGGGATGTCCAGGCATCTGTCAGGAATCCGTGATCTAGGAATAACTTCAGATGGTGCAGGATGCTGTTTGCTGCTCTGTGCTGCCTCTCATCTGATGTTCATTTTGCATTCTCTCCTCCCTCTGTGCCCTGACTCTCAGTCTCCTGGGAAGAGCACAGGGAAAGCAGAAAGCAGGTGCTGCCATCAATAAATGTTTAATTATTGGATTAATAGCACTCCCTTGAGAGGGCAGACACACTCCTGCCAGCTCATCTTTTCCTCTTCCCCCAAAGCAGAGCAAATTCCAGTTTAATGAGTCTAAAGCAGGCAAAAGAGGGGTAACTTTCCCTAATTCCTGCAACATGGAATTGGCATGCAGAGACAAGCCCAGGATGTGTGCATCAAATCAGAGCAAAGTGGTCCTTTAAAGAGCTGGGATGAATTTTTTTTTTTTTTTTTTATCCATTTTTCTTCCCTACACAACAAAGTACTTTTTGATGCAAATTCAGCCAGTGTTTAGACTGCCCCCTTCACTCCCCATGGTAAATTATTAGCATCCAAAACAAATCTTCCTTTTATCATATAATGGGAATTACAAGCTCAAGACATCGCCAGGGCTCCTGTGTTGAATATTCATTAGCCTAGTGCCTGTTTCCAAACATTTCCTGGGTTTGTCTTTGAATAAGATCTTGAGTGTGAGTCTGATCTGATTCCCTACTTTACACTCTTTGTAAAACAAAAACAAAAAAAGCAACCCAATTAGCTGATGGAGCTGCTGCTGCAGACACAAATCAGACAGCTAGTAAAATGCCTCTGTGTAAATAAAGTGTACAGCCTCCATCCCATGACATCACTCTAATCCACTGGAACTAGATTTATTTCTTTAAGTGATTCGTTGTCCACTAGCATACCTATTGTTTGGATGTCCTGCCATTATGGGTAGTTTTATTCCTATTCTGGTTTCATATTAAAGTTAAAATAATAATTCTAAAAAAATATATTTTCTATCACTTGCATTCAGGGACAAGGTGCTGGAGAGGGATGAAGGTATATAGATGTCTGCAATTTGGGGACAATAATTGAAAGTCAATGATTATTCTCTGACACTTAACATCCGCCTTTTTCCAAGTAAAATGTGGATCACCGTCAAAATAATTTATTTTCAAAAGCCTTTTCGGTAAGCGTGGATAAATTGCAAGCGCTGGTGTGATTTTGGAGGGCTAACCTGCAGGTTGTGTTACTGCATATAAACCACTGTCATTATATCATGGGGAGGGAACCAGACCCTGGCCTGATCTAGGGTGATCTGAACATGAGCAGTGATTGGAAAATGGTGTTAGAAGTGGGATTTAAAAATAAGTAAATAAATAAAAACTTCTTCAGAATCAATGTTATTGCTGGCAGACCAGGCAATGATTTCCAGCATGATTCACACTTTGGGTAGGAAATTAGTTAACACGAATGGGGTAATTTGGATATCAAGCCACAAGCTGATGTCATAAACAAGAGACGCCACCGACACATTTAACCCATTGCCAACATATGAATGACTAGGTCCATCCTGTCTGGCAAAGTGTTGCCGATATTGGATGGACCTAGTCCATCCTGTGATTAAATGAGCAGTGTTTGAGATCTAAGATAGCCAACACCACTCAAACGGTGATGCTTTCATGCCTCGAGGTCGCGATATTAAGCAACACCAAAATCTGGTGCCTGGCACACACGCGATAGCTCCACGGAGTGAATCGCAGGCGCCATATTGAAGAGCAAAATGCTCCTCCAATATGGCTGCTGCCCTCTTGTGGGAAGTGCGTTGGAAGTGAAAAAAATGCCACTTCCGTTACTCTGATGCTGTTGCTAGACTGCCCCTAGATGCAGTCAGCAACATTGCAATGAAAAAAAAGAGTTAATAAGCTAAAAAGCTCGGGTTAGGGTGAGAATAATAGTTATGGTTAGAATTAAATGTGAGTTAGCATAAGGGTTAGGGTTACAATTAAATTAAAATTAGAATAAATAAGAAGTTAGCATAAGGGTTAGAGTTTAGGTTACGGTTAAATTTAGGCATTGGGTTGCAGTTAAAAGTCACCGTAGGTCTCCCAGATCATTTAGTTTTTATTTAATTAAAGGGACACTAATACTTACATAACATATAACTAGATCACCTGTGCATTTAAACCAAACACATATATAAGACATATGCCACCTTTTATTAAATTAAATTAATTAATTGCATATAAGAATAAAAATAAAATTAGTTGTCTTTTGATAAACCTACAAAGGGACATGGAAAAAGGTTTTTATATAGCTACGGGCTCTATAGAGTAATTTAAATCCGTATTGCAAAGGTGGAATCTCCTGATAATGAGCAAACCGTAGTGCCAGAGCAGCTAGAGTGAGCGGTTTTTAATATGTTGTTGGTAAAAATCTGAGTCTGTAAATAACTACAGAAGGTAGAAGCAATTTCTATTAAGATAGGAGGTAGAGCGGAATTATATTTATATTTACAGACATGTCCTGTATGTTGTCTATTTGCATTTTTGTATTTTTGTAAAACATAGTAAACACATAGTAAAAAAGTAGTTGTCTATCTCCTGCATCCATTTTGTGAATTTTACCCATGATTCTCCAAAATCTTACAGGAAGTCTCACTTTACAACTATGGGTAGAGCCTGCATGATGATGACATAAGATAAACCCCTGCTCTCTTACTAGCTCCTGTGTATCACTAGTGGGCAGGACTATGTGGACCCACCATAGACACCTAGATTATGTAGGACATACATAAGCCTCCTAGTGTTAGGTTTTGGAGACAATCTGGCAGAGGTACTCTGATAAATAGAAAAAATAAAAATGAATAATATATAATAAGAATAATTAGGGAGAGCAGCAGAGAAGACACATTTGTTTGCAGACATCCAGCAAGAATAAGTATCAAAAGTTTAAAAGTACTTTTGATAAAAAATACTATAAAACCTGTAACAGTCACAAGTAAGAATAATCTATATATGATATTTAGGACCTGGTTCCCTAAATCTCTCCCAGGTATTCTGTCTGGTGGGCTTCTCCACTCTGCATGGACATTCATGTAATATGTTTGGAAAGTATTGTTCCCCCATTAAAACCTGGCATAACTTCAGTTGGTAACAGAATTTACCAACACATTGTTATTATTATTATTTTTATCATCATTATTTGTCATTTTATCATTCTTATCAGTAGATAATAAAGTGACACCATATTCCACAGCCCTGAACAATTATTCAGAACTTTCTCTTAGTCTATTCCAGGGGTGTCAACCTGCGTCTCTCCTGTTGATAAAGGATTAACATCTCCCATAATCCTCTGTCTTCAACAGCGTCAGTCTGACACACCTTTGGGTCGACTAAGGTAGCTTTGGTAGCTTTGGTTATCTCGAATCAACATGAAAATTGACCAGTGTGGCCAATTTTCGTTCCAACATTTCCGAAGCCGAACTCCTTCAAAATGGTAGCCTTGGTCCTCCCTACAGACTTCTATGTGGAGGAATTTAGCTTATTTCGTGGCCATTTCAGGAGGAGTCAGAAGAAGTCCTCCTGAAAGGGCCAGCAACTAAATAAAATTACAATCTGTTTAAAAACATTTTGAAAAAAATAATAAAATACATAATAACGATCGTAAATTAATATAAAATTCAGCTTTATGGCCTGATCTGGAGTAAATTTGAGCCAGATCGGGGCATGTTGAGTAGACCCATGGAGAGCTGTGGAAGTCTGTTGACAATTATGCGGTTCATAATGAACCATCTATTGATTGTTGCAGGGTTCAGTCTTAAGCCTGTGGAGCCATGCTGTGGACAAAATATTTGGTGTTATTCGTGAAAGAGGGAGTTGCAGGGAATTGCCAAGGGAATTTCAAACTTAAGGCCATAGTAGCCGAATTGGAAACATCCTCCAATTCGGCTATACTTCAAACTCTGCTATGTTGTCTTATTTGCGAGGACTATGCAGAGCTCCGGGGTTTAAATGGAGGTCATAGAAGGCTCTAGGGTTCATAGTGAGGTCTATGGAGAGCTTTGGGGTTCAAAGTAAGGTATAAGGAGAGCTCCAGGGGATAAATGGAGGTCAATAGAGGGCTCTGGGGTTCAGAGTGAGGTCTATGGAGAGCTTTTGGGTTCAGAGTGAGGTCTAAGGAGAGCTCACGGGGTTAAATGTAGGTCAATAAAGAGCTGTTCAGATGAGGTCTATGGAGAGCTTTGGGGTTCAGAGTGAGGTGTAAGGAGAGCTCCGTGGTTTAAAGTGAGGTCTATGAAGAGCTTTGGGATTCAGAGAGAGGTCTATGGGTCTATGGAGTGTGGTTTATGGAGAGCTCAGGCATTTAAATGGAGGTCTATGGAGAGCTCTTGGGTTCAGAATGAGGTCGATGGAGAACGGGGTTCAGTGTCAGGTCTATGGAGAGCTCTTGGGTTCAGAATGAGGTCGATGGAGAACGGGGTTCAGTGTCAGGTCTATGGAGAGCTCTGGGGTCCAGACTGTGGTTTATGGAGAGTTCTAAGCTTCAGAGTGAGGTCCATGGAGAGCTTTTGGGTTTAGAGTGAGGTGTATGGATAGCACTGGGGTTTAAAGTGAGGTCTTCTGAGAGCTCCAGAGTTCAGAGTAAGGTCTTCTGAGAGCTCCAGAGTTTAGAGTAAGGTCTATGGAGAGCGCTGGAGTTCAGAGTAAGGTCTATGGAGAGCCTTTGGGTTCAGAGTAAGATCTATGGAGAGCTCTGAAGTTCAGAGTAAGGTCTATGGAGAGCCCTGGAGTTCAGAGGGAATTCTGTAGAAAGCGGTGTGGTTCCATTTGACACAGGGCTGCTCCTGATGCGTTTCACATGAATTTGGTACTGCAGCTTTGGGACAAAGGGTCTGAAATTGGAGCAGCTCAGGGACACAGGGTCTAAAGATGCACCTTTCATATGTTTATACAAATATTTCTGGAGGGGTTTCTGTGCTGCCACCTCGCGGAGTCTCAAATGTCCACTTGGGTTGATTTCTCTGGACTACATTATTCTACTTTTCCTGGTAAATCAGAGATACCAAAAATACCCCTCAAAAAAATGTATAGTCTACAGAAAGCATTACCCTTCAACCTGCTAATGTTACAAATAGAATATTAAACAGCAATCTGTTACGCAGAGCATGCTACTTCTAAATGTGACTAGTTTAATGTTTGCATTTTAATTAGTAATTAAGTTAGTTTGTGTTGCAATCGCCCAGTAAATATTCATAATGATGGCTTGTTATGCAGAGACCTCTGTATTAATTGAGCTGCTGTATCTCCCATTAGTATTCTTTGTATAAGTGGGCATAGTCCAGGAATTGGTCATGTATGTAAGTTTGGCAGGGTGAACATGCTCCATACAGGCTATTTCTCTTAGATATCAGTATGGCTCTTTAAAGTTCCTGCCCATCTAATAGTAGTGGGGAAAATGTGACAGTCAAACAATGTAAATAATAATACCCAAATATATGAGCACAGCTACTGCCTATTACTGCTCAAGGTACTGGCACAAAGAATCAATATATACAGTTGGAGCAGCGTAGAATTGTGGGGGGAAAAATGAACAACACATCATAGTGTAGTATGTATGTGATGAGACAGAGCCCGTTCTGCTGATGAAGCTGGGACTATGCGTTAACAGGCTCAGAATCTTGATATCTACTACCACACTGTGAACCATCTAATACTGAAAGTTGCTCCACCACTTGCACTTTATATTTCTTGAGCAACACTACTCTATATTGCTACTTTTTATCTTTATGTAGATTAAAATGTTTTGGAAGATACCTGGGATCACTTGATTTATTTGAGTCTCATTACTGTGCGTATTTTGTGAGTGCATATACTAGTCATTCTTTATCACTACTGGTTCACATACATATTACACTATGATTTGTTGTTCATTTATTTTCCCCCACATGTGATACTGTGCTACTCCAACTGTATATGTTAATTCATCTAAAAGTAATGGACAGCATGGTATGGATAGGGCAGCATGGGCTATGGGAGGAGGGATGGGTAAAATGTCCATACAAGGACACAAGTGTCTGTAGCAAGGTCTGTGAAGTGCCATAGACATCATTAAATTGTCCAAAGGGCCATGCTGTGCATAGGGCAGTGTGGTGTGCTGAGCGCATTATGATGTGTAGGTGGCAGTCTGAGCATAATGTACTCTTCAACCACCAGCACAGAGCATCATAAACTCAGTGTGGTGCACATACGGAATAGCCTTACTGCAGAAGTTGGCAGAGGTTAAAACAGTGATGGAATTATAGAATGAGACAAGATCAAGGTCCCAATAAGGTTAAAGGACTTAAGCTGATAGAACAATTGTTCCAATCTGCTGTCTTATGCTACTTCTCTCTAACAGTATCAGAAATTATACCCGGACATGGCAGGTTACCTGTACTCCAAACTGATGCTCATCTCTTCTGACACTTTTGTGTTGAATGGTATTTACTTTAAAAGCTTCTTATTTTTATTTGTTCCAAACACTCTTTTTTTATTCACTCATTTTCCTATCACCTCCTGAGTATCGCCTCTGTCTTCCCATCTTAGCAGGTTCTCACATAGTTTGCATAGTGTCATTTTTTATCCCTTATAATGATACTTGCCATTCATTGCCATATACATGTGACACACAGATTGCACGTTTTCATGCCATTTTACTTGTGTAAGTGTCAGTTCTTCAGATACAGAGCAGCAAACAGCACTTTCCCCCATAGAAAACTGCCAACCTGCTACATCTTTGCTTTATCTTCCGTTCCAATCTTTGTCAAGGTAATTGAAATCTTCTTTCCCTATATCTTATTTCTTTGTAGGCTTGTCAGTCTGAATAAACATCCCCCCAGACGTATCTCCTCTTCCTGCCTGAAGCCCCCTTTTACATTTTTCATTATATTTTTTTAAATATTTTTTTCTTTCTTTTGTGCACTTCAATCACTATTTTCTGCCTTTTGCATTTGATATCGCAACATTGTTGTCTGAGAAAATATTACCTTGGAGCTTTCCGTTAAATTATATTTATATGGAGGTTTTTCTGATGTTAAACATTTTCTGGAAGAAAAAAAAAACAGTTAATGAAATTACAGGAATATTTTCCATAATAGTCTTCGATCCCTTTTATGAAGGATGCAAGAGATTATTGGGGTATTGAGAATAGTGCATTGTTCTAAATCTTAAAGGGACAACAACATGTTTGCGGTCTACTGGCTAAGAAAAAAGACCCCAGTCCTTCTGGGACTTGGTTACTATAATGTTTCTACTGGTGGGGGATAACATTGGTTCACAGACTAGGAGGTAACTGGCATTGCTGTAGATATGTTGGTGCCTTAGGCAAGAATGTGAATTAAAATAAAAATAATAATTTATTTAGAAAGTGTTTTACTAGGAAGAATACATTGAGATTTCTCTTGTTTTCAAGTATGTCCTGGGGACCAAGTCCAGAATTGTATTTATACAGTGTCTCACATTTAACAACAGATCAAAAAAAATTAAAATACATACATATAATCATCCAGGAAAGATAGGAAAAGAACATACAGGGTAAATAATTATTAATTCAGAAAAAATTAATACAGCAACAAACATGTATGATATATATATATATATATATATATATATATATATATATATATATATATATATATAGGAGCTAGTAAGGGGCTAATGATGGATCTAAGATTGTAGGAAGTGTGGGGCGTAAGAGTGGGCATGCTGCTCAGGTGGAGAGCAGCTTTCTGCTTGGTGTGTCAATCTGTGTACAATTTGCAGACAGTTGTGTATCTTGGTTTTGTGCTGCCCTAAGCAGACAAAATTCGGGCACCCGCCAATCCACGTTGCACACCCAGGACATGCCCCATCACCCCATTAGCCACATTGTACACACATTAAATGCCCCATCAGCCACATTGCACACACATTAAATGCCTCCATCACCGCCAATACATGTCGGCATCACCTCCATTACATGCCCTCATCACACCATTATATACACATTAAATGCCCCCCATCACCCCCATTGCACACACATGGCATGCTCCATATCACCCCCATTACATGCTCCCATAACCTCGATTACATGCCCCCATCACCCCCATTACATGCTCCCATCACCCACCTTACAGGCCCCATCACCCCCAATACCTTCCCCATCACATGCCCCCATCACCCCATTACATGCCCCCATCACCCCCATTACATCACCCCCATCACTTAACCCCATCACCCCGATTACATGCTCCATTAGCCCATTACATGCCCCATCACCCCGATTACATGCTCCATTAGCCCATTACATGCCCCATCATCCCCATTACATGCCCTCATTACCCCATTACATACCCCAATTACATGCCCCCATCACCCTCTTTGCATGTCTCCATTACAGCCATTACATGCCCCCATCACCCCCACTACATTCCCCAGCACCCCAGGACTTACTCTGGTCCCTGGTGGCTAGTGGCAGACAGCATAGTGTCCTTCGGCTCCCCCCCCCCCCCCGCGGTGAGCACGGGGTCACGTGACTTGTCGGCACTCCCAGGCAGCATGGAATTTTGTCTGTTCTGCCCGTTTGGCTCCCCGTGCTCCAGACACCATGCGTGCGAACCAGAGAAGCAGCCCCCAGTACGGAGCGGAAGGGTTAAGTATTGAATTGCAGACAGACTGTATAACTTGTTTTTCAGTACTCGCAATGAGCCGAATTCGCTATCGATTTGTCAGAGAGAAGCAGTCAGCGGCATTCATAGTTCCATTAAGAGGATTGTTTCTCTGTAACATAACGGAGAAAATCTTTTTCTTTAGTTAACACAAAAAAAGAGAAAAAAGCTTAGATAAGGCCTTCCCGGGGAAAGGTAATTACATTGTGCTATAGAAGACATAATCTGTGGCTCAGCCTGCTAATGAAAGGCACTCGTCTTCTTTCAATACTGGTTAAGCATCCTTGTGAGTATTAAACATCTGATATCTGGCTCTATTTTCATCGCTTGTACAATGTGTCCTGCTTCGGTGAGAAAGGAAAGTCAGGTCAGATAAAGACCTGAATACCAGATAATATACCAACCTAGACTTGCACCCAACAAAAACAAAAATAAATCTATTTTACAGCTGTGTTTCCATAGACATGCATGGAAAAAATACAGAGACGGGTTAAATCAAATGGATAAAGAAATAGAATAAATGAAATAATATTGGTTCTCTTGTCTCCAGACAGAGCTACATACTGTGACTATTGAAAATAGAGGATCTGCACATTAGGAGGACAGAGAAGAGATAAATGTCAGCGAAACGCGTAAGGCACATTCCGTGTCTCACCAACACTTGTCTACGGTGAATACAACTCTATATAGAGTGAGCTCGTTTTTTTTCCAAAGAGGGGGTAACATGTTTGACTGCACATGGTGAACAGCGATGTGTAGAATCTATATGTATGGATGTATATATACCATGCAGATGGATAGATAGATAGATAGATAGATAGATAGATAGATAGATAGATACTGGCATCAAACATACACCCTTAAGTTGCTAAGTGCATAGCGAGATCTGGGAGAGGAAAGTCTCCTCCATTAGATTTTGGGTGGCTGTCTAAGGCATCCGTGACATTCCCAAAGTCAGATAAGAGTGTTTTCCATTCCCATCTTTCCCAATCCTCATTACTCGCTTTTGTCACCATTGATTCCCCTCCTTTTGCTGCATTGTCCGCTCTCATTACATTTCTTGTTTCGCTCTGGTTTTCTAGCACTATCTTTCTGTCTCATCTCCTGTTTAATCTCCTGTCTTTTTAATGCCCATCTGTATTGTGTTCCCGTGACTGGGCCTTCGCAAGGCCGAGGATCAAACTCTCTCTCTTTCGCTGCTCAAAGCTATGAAATCTGGATAATTCAGCCGGCGCCTTAATGAAACTGCTAAATGGTGAGACAAGATACAGATAAATGGTGAAATGTGTTCCTATTGGGTAATAAAAGGTTTCTCCAGATTCATAAATCTCTCCGCGTAATGTTTATCCGCAGTTGTCGCAGAGCGACTAAATTTAGGAATTATTCAAGCCACTCGCCGAATATTACTGGGAATAACACTTTTAGGGTTTAAAAGTGGAACATTCGTTTAGCTTTTGCAATAAATCAAGAATAAATGTAGTAAATAACTCAGCCTGTTCTCCTGCCATGAATCAATAGACATAAATATAAAGCAAAGAAGCTGAGATTGTATTAAATATAAGCATTTCAATGAAATACAGAGATGGGTGGAGGAGACCAGATGAAGTACCTTTCCGTGCTTCCTACTCCTGGCACATGTAAATGTGTTAAGGTGCAAGCTGTCGGAGAGAGAGGACATATCATTTTTTAATTAACATAAAACCTTAATTTCCAAATGGGGAATAGACTGTGTGATTTCCAGTTGAATGGACATGGGGTAAAGGTTGTACCTCATTAGGTGGTGCCATTATTTACACCCATTTAAAATGTTGTATTAAACATTAAAGAGAATATTCACAATGATACTTGTCTTAAAGGACCTTGCTCATAATGCTCCCCTATTTTTTCTAAACCCTAAAGATACTGTCTAGTCCTAACATCTTACCCAACACCTAACTTTCCTCAATGTCCCCAGTAACTCTAATTTTTAGCCTTGTGTCAACTCTAACCATAATGTCCCTTATGGCCCTAATGCTGAACCGTAAAGTTCCCGTTAACCCTAGTGTTGGTATAGTGACATATACGGTAATGGGCATGCGCTTCAATAGCTACATGACAATGCATTGGATGATGACTGAGTAGAGTAACATCTCACTGGTCCATCTTCTTAGTAAATATCTCCATACACCCCAACAGCTGAATGAAGCCCAGATGGTTATGGTTGTGGGATTTAGGAAAGTCTCTGTCTGTGGCCTTTATGTGAAGCTCAATAAATGATGGTCTATACACCAAAAGGATCAATTAGTGGAACGTTAAGGAGTTTTTAGATACCAGTATATCCTGGCAAAGCATCAAGGGAAATGTAGTCCAGAACATCCAGCATGCCGAAGGTTGCCTACCCCTGTCTTAGAAGAAATGCTCTCCAAAAGCCATAAGGAAGATGTTGGCCTAAAGTGAGTTGGCCTTTTATTGGGGAAATCACACAGAGGAAAAGTAGTGAATTTTCAAGTATGCGGTTATCTTTTTACCTATAAATAAGAATAGAAACTAAATCAGGATGGGAAATGTGTTAATTTGGGAAACGCTGTATCACAATATTGGATGTAATGGAAATATAATTTGCATCCGTTTCTTGAGGTTCGGAACTTGTTTCACCAGATCTTTGAAATCAGATTGATCATTAGTTTTTTTTTTAATAATCCCCAAATCAAGACAGTCAACAGCTATAAATTGCTATATTTGTTGATAAACAGCTTGTTTGTGCCATATCTATGCCCATACAGCTTGTCTGTGCCAGCATTGTGCCCAAACAACTTGCTTGTGCCATCTTTGTGCCCAAACAACTTGCTTGCGCCATCTTTGTGCCCAGCTTGCTTGCGCCATCTTCATGTCCAACAGCATTTCTGTGCCATGTATTAAACTGCATTTATGTGCCATCTTTCTGCCCAATCAACATATTTGTGCCATCTTTGTGTCCATACAGCATTTTTCTGTGCCATTTTTGTATCCAAGCTGCATTTCTGTGACATCTTTCTGCCCAACCAGTATTTATGTGCAATTTTACTTCCCAATCACCATCTTTGTGCTATCTTTGTACCAAGACTGCATTTCTGTGCCATGTTGGTGTCCAGACTGCTCTGTCGCACCATCGTTCTGCCCAAACAGTATTATGTGCATGTTTTGTGTCAAAACTACATTTCTGTGCCATCATTTCCACCTAACAGCAGGTTTTTAATTGCGCACATCCATCTTTTAAAGGGGGGGTGGGTGAGTCTAGGCCTACGTACACCATTCCTGACGCAGGTTCTGAGTGTTTGGAGCTGAATACTTTAGCATTTAGACTGCGTTTGTCTTTCAGAAATACACAGTTTAAATGCAATGCTGCCTGTGCACAGTTCAATGAACCTGAATTTGATGGGACAGGACTCCAAGAAATGGGACTGGCAAATCCACGATTGTTGGCAACTATGCCCACTGTTTGTGTTGCCATCACATCGATCACATCACATCGATCATAAGGTGAGTGTATACTGTGTGTCATACTCACTGTATTTATTATACATATACATATTGATCCATTCGACAAGGAGAGAAGAATCTTGGTGGTAACATGAAAGCACCTGTCATCATATATCATACACTTGAAAAAGACTACTAGGTTCAAAACATTGCCACTGGCGTGTGAGGAATAAATATTTGACCTCACAGATTTGGTTTATTGTTTTGTCATCTATCATACAGACTGTCAACCCATTGGGGTCCAACCAATGCTCTGTCTGACTTTCTATCCAATTGTCTGTTCTGTCAGTCGTTATACCTTATCTGTCATGCATATCTGTCTTGCCTATCTATCTGTGTCTAATTCTGGTGACAATGTGTGGGTGGGCGAAGTTGCACCATGGGCCACTGAATAGTTTTTGAAACCTGGGTCAAAAGTTGCCATCTCTCCCAATGTCGACCGACAGACTTTTGCTCATGGTCTCCAAAAATCTAGAACTATCAAGGATAAGGAGACAAACTTCCTGACTCTAATACAGTCAAATATTAACCGTAAAATATTAATCAATAATCGACTGCAACTTTAGAAAACTAAATAAGCCTCCCGAACCGGTTTGGAAGCATGGGTTAAGAACCATAGCTAGTCTACAACTGTGATTTTACCTTTAATGGACAATTGTAGCAAAAAGTTACCTAATGTTTAATTGAATGATTGTATCAAGTGAAAATGATTTATAAGGAAATACTTTAATGAAAGAATACAAATTAAGTGCCTTATTAAGCCTTCTTTACTCCATATAGTTCTCGCAGGGGGCAGACATGTTGTTTAGAATCTTGGGTCAGACCTTCACTCACCTTGGTTCAGATGAACAAAGATTATAAACAAAATGGCTGCCTCCTGGAAGTGCTATATGGTGTAAAGATAGCTCAATAAGGTACTTTATTGTATATTTGTATATGTATTCTTTCATTAAAAAAATCTATATAAAATGCATATACTTGATGCCATCTTTCAATTAAACAGAACTTCATTTATTGTCCTTTAAATGCAGTTGATAGAAAGTATTTAATGTGCTGTACCAGCAATTTCCTGAAAGTCAATCCCCTAAACTTTTCTCTATGTCCTTAGGAAGAGTATTTTTTTTATTTTTTTTCCATTTCACTACTTATTGATACATGCTATAAATTGTACACAGCACTGTGCTCAGTAGATATTAATAGTGCTATTTTTTTTTTGTTTTAAAAAGTCCACCTGGTTTAGTTTACTTTGAAGTATGACCTTTTCCAATTCTGTCCGTGTCCATAGTTAATTAACATTGCTAAATTGCCACTGTTAAATGCTAATTAATTGGCTTATCATCGTTAGGCTGAAGCTGGCTTAGCAGACAAAGTTTGGGAAAGTAGATAAATTGAATCATAAAATGCTCAGGTCATGAATTCTACCTAAAGCAGAAAGATATATCTAGAAAAAAAAATCGAAGATACCTTCACAGAACCTTGAGTGATGACTCAAGATTTTTTTCAGGAAAGTCAAGGATGAATCACTTAGAATCACTAATTTATTGGCTTTAAAAAACATTTATGAAACTTGCTTTGTAACTGTTGCTGGACAAAGGAAAGGAGGGGAGTATTCAGTAGCCTAATTAGGGAGAGGAGGGGGCCGCATTGGAAGCCACACAATAATGGGTACCAGTTCAGCACTCCACAGTCTCCCTGGTATGGCCTATTTTAACATTCATTTGCATACTTCCCAACATTTCCAATGTCCAAGGAGGGACAATTATTTTTGTAGGAGTGGCTGGAGGTGTAGATGTAGTTGGGGCTTTATAAGAACATTTTCAGTGACTTTATGGCCAATTGGTAACTATATTTCTGTAATTTGATAAGTAATTTAGATGTCTCACACTAATCATCCACATGGAGTTCTCGGATTGATCCTGTTCCTTCCCACACACACAATTCCAAAGGTAAGGAACCTGTTTCTAAGTGTCTTAGTTTCTAAACTATTGCTGCACATTTTGAAATCTTTCTTGAGCAGATCTAATATTTTAGGAAATCCATTCTGATTAATATTATAAATTTAATCACAAAAACCTTTTTTTTTCCAAATATAGAACAGATTTCATATCTAATGTTTACCATTATGCTAACTTCCCACTTGTCCCTACTTAGGTGAGTTGAAACTACAGTAAATATATTTGTTTTTTTTTTATAAATTTGTGTACAAAAAAACAAAACATAAATAGGTACCAATTGGTCATAAAGTCACAGAAAATGTTCAGGTAATGCCCCACCCACAGCCACTCCCACAAAATAGATGTCCCTCTAGATGTCGACTCTATCAACCAATGGGCTCTTTGTGTGGATTGCTCCTCTTTTATCACTTTGCACCAGTATTTACCGTATTTGCTCGATTATAAGACGACCCTGATTATAAGACGACCCCCCAAACTTTGTATATTCCTTTAGGAAAAAAACTAAAAGCCTGAATATAAGACTACCCTATAGGAAAAAAAAAGTTTAACTTGTATATATGTAAATTGCTTTTTAATATGTAATAAAAAATTGATATTATACAAATGTATTTCTTGTTTTTATTTCCTTGCGGCCTCTCTCCCTCCCCCCTACAGTGTAGTCTCTCTCTCTATCTCCCCCCTAGTCTCTCTCTCTCTATCCCCTCTCTATCTCTCTCCCCCTCTCTCTATCCCCCCCTCTCTCTCTATCCCCCCTCTCTCTCTCTATCCCCCCTCTCTCTCTCTATCCCCCCCCTCTCACTCTCTACCCCCCCCTCTCTCTCTATATATCCCCCCCCTCTCTCTCTCTATCCCCCCCCTCTCTCTATCCCCCCCCTCTCTCTCTCTCTATCCCCCCCTCTCTCTCTCTATCCCCCCCTCTCTCTCTCTATCCCCCCCCCTCTCTCTCTCTATCCCCCCCCTCTCTCTCTCTCTCTATCCCCCCCCCTCTCTCTCTATCCCCCCCCCCTCTCTCTCTCTATCCATCTCCCCCCTTTCCCTGGGGGCTAGTGGGGGCAGCTGGGGGATGTCTGCACTATACGTGCAGATATCCTCCATGCTGCCCGACACCTCCGTCTATTATGACGGACAGCTGGTCCGTCATAATAGACGGAGGTGTCGGGCAGCATGGAGGATATCTGCACGTATAGTGCAGACATCCCCCAGCTGCCCGCTTTTCCCTGGTGTCTAGTGGGGCAGCAGAGGAGGTCTGCGCGATGAGCGCAGACCTCCCCTGCTGCCGCCCGGCACGCTCGCCGGGACTTCTGTGACGAAAGCGGAAGTTCCCGGCTTCTTCACAGAAGCCCCGGCGGTCGTGCCGGCGGAAGCAGGGGAGTCTGCGCTCGTTGCGCAGACATCCCCTGCTGCTAGAGAGGGGGATCCAGGTCCCCAGCAGCTGCAGCTCTGCTGGGGACCTGGATCCCAGTCTTATAGTCTGACCTCAATTTGAGGTCAGATTATAAAATGACCTCGAATGTAAGACGAGGGGGATTTTTCAGAGCATTTGCTCTGAAAAAAACCTCGTCTTATATTCGAGCAAATACGGTACTCTTTACATATAAAGCACTATATCCTTTCATGTGTTTTATCTATACACATTATAGTTTTTAAATGTGCTTTAACAATGGATTTTAACTATTCTGAACAAAACAAATAATGAGGTAATGCCATGGGGCTGGCTTAATGATTATTTAATGGGCAGTGATAATTTTTCCTTAAACAGGCCTTATTCCCTGGGGACAGCATCGCAGGATGCCTAGTGACAATAACCAGCTGCTTGGTCACAGTGGTGGCAATGCCAAGCTCTCTGAGCACAATGGTGGCAATGGCAAGCTGTTTGGGTGCAGTGGTAGCAATGACAAGCTGTTTGGGTACAGTGATAGCTATTACAAGCTGTTTGGCCACAGTGGTGGCAATGACAAACAGTTTGGGGACAAATATGGCACTGGCAAGTTGTCTGGGGTTGGCTATGGTAAGCTGTTTGGGAATACAATGACACAGAAGCAGTGCTAAATAATGTGATGTTTGGGGCATAGCATAGCCATTAGAAAACTCATGGATCTTCCCTTGAACCTCACTAATAAATTAGGAACAGC
This sequence comes from Pelodytes ibericus, assembly GCA_036172795.1. NCBI lineage: Eukaryota > Metazoa > Chordata > Amphibia > Anura > Pelodytidae > Pelodytes > Pelodytes ibericus. The sequence continues at coordinate 14,656,694 of CM069866.1, read as the reverse complement.
AGCATGTGTGCAGGAAACACTGCAGAGGAAACAGCCGGGGACGAGCATCCAGGTAAGTACTGGGGAAGGGGGGGGGGGAGGGGGGAATTGCCTGTGGTAAATCAATGGACAAATTATCAGTGGCTATTAATGGTCAAATTATCAGTGGCATATTAATGAGCAAATTATCAGTGGCATATTAATGAGCAAATTATCAGTGGCTATTAATGGTCAAATTATCAATGACTATTAATGGTCAAATTATCAGTGGCATATTAATGGTCAAATTTCAGTGGCCTATTAATGAGCAAATTACCAGTGACATATTAATGAGCAAATTATTAGTGGCTATTAATAAGAAAAAGTAATTTAGTAAGAGAGAGAGAACTTTAATATGCATTAAGACTTGGAAATTGTTTTTTGGGCACCAGACATTCCCTTTAAAGAGCAAACTCCGAGCGTGACCAGCACTACTGCTTAGCTTTATAACTTCTTCAAGCGAGTAAAAACAGAAATGCAAAGAACAGAAGTTATACACGTACAGATTCCCTGGTCTGAACGGAGATCCACTCTGTGGGAGGAGTTCAGGCACACGACTCAGGTACATGCATGGGTCATAAAACGGCTTTCAGGTGCGGTGACATTGACTCACATAGGAAAAAACACCTTCTCGACCACCTTCTAATGAGTTACAGTTCAGACAAAGCTTTAAGATCTGATTTAATTTTAAAATATGGTAAGTACAGTGGGACTGCTTCTTAAATGGCATTTAGAGAGGGATTTTCTGAATGTATTTAAATATATTCAAAGCATTTCCCTGCAATTACAGAAAGCATAGAAAATCAGGACTGTACAAAAGAAATGCAAATGTATTAATCCCGTCAATTAATAAGGAATATTGAACTTGACTGGGCCATCCAGTGATGAATCCTAATCGCAGCCAGTATTTACAAAACAAAACCCCCCAGCATATGGGCCTTAAAATATTAATGAACTTAAAGCAGTGTTTAAAAATATATAGCAGTCCACTTAATTTAAACAGATCTCATATGTGTCGTTGCAAATTAAATATTTAAAGCTAGAACGATCGGTGGTCCTTCTAGGTAAACACTGTACATTTGTTGACAATTAAAACAAGAGATGGTTTTACATGCAAATTAGAGATTTTTATTTTTTAAAGGCACACTGCTATCAACCTTTGGCGATACATTAACAGAATAATTAGAATCAGAGGGGGGATTATTCTCATTATGGAATTATGGGGTGTTTAAGGATAGGTGTTTCTTAAATTAATTGGTAGAAGATCATTTTGTTTCAGAGCTATCTGAACCACTTGATATTATACAAAGTTGAGCGAGTTGCTAAATCTGATATTTTTTCCTGATGGGTCAATCCGATAGAACGTAGAGAGTTAAACCCCTACAGTATTAGCTATTAAGGTACTGATAAAGAATTAGAACCGTATATTTGAAATTATTAGGGTGCTGATAAAACATACTACCCTATATTGATCCCTATGTTAATAGTTAATTAGAGTACCAATAAAGTGTATTACGTTTGCAGTTATTAGGTTCCTATTAATGAATTAAACCACTTTGCAGAACCGATAACTGGAGACATAGGGGTACCTATATGTGCAATTATATTTAACCTAGATTTGCAGAACTGCGAAAGAATTATACCCTCACATTTGAAGTTATTTGGGTACCAGTAACCAGCTCGCTGCCCTTGTCCAGAAAGGTGGAAGAACTGATAGGGGTGGGAGATTATCTGAAAAAGTGATTCTCCGGGGAGCTAAAGGATTACTCTAGACACAGTTAAGATTTATCTCAGGAGGGACTAATTAAATTAGAATTTGTCTAAGTGCAGTGTGCCAGTTGCTATGAGAACAGTCCAGGATACTGCCTAATTGTAATTTGATAGTTAAAAATAAATAACAATGTGCAACACCCCTCCTGAGTTAACCCTAGTTTATGTCAGTTTTTGGTTCAGATTAGACATGTGCAAAACTAAAATTTTCGTTTCGTTTTCGTCCATTCGGACGAAAATTTTTATTTATTTAGTCTAAAATGAATTTCGTTCATTACTGCATTTGTTTCAGACGAAATTCGTTCATTATTTTCGTTTCGTTTTATTCGTTCGTAACCGAAAGTCTATAAACCGAACGACCTTCGGTTTATAGACTTTCGGCTTATAGAATACGTGTAATACTATTGGCTTTCTATAAACCGAACTAGAGTCCCCATTCATAAGAAATTCCATAAACCGAAAGTCGTTCATTATGTCGGTTTATGGAATGTATATGTAATGCTATTGGTATTCTATAAACCGACTCTATTTCGGTTTATAGAATGCCAATAGCACGAATGGACGAATGATTTTCGTTTATTAACCATTCGTTCATTCGTCTTTCGTTAGTTTAGCCTTTTCGTTATTCGTTTTTCGGACGAATGGACGAAAATGCTATTTTCAGACGAAAATGCATTAGTCCGAAAACGAATGCACATGTCTAGTTCAGATGGCAACTCTTCAAACTGTAAATGACTGCGGAATATCCCTGCAGGTTAGCGTCTATTGATAGACCGTGTTCGGGTATTAAGCTTATGGTCCAAAAGCTGTTGGTTTGGAAGGATGTTGATTCCATAATGGGTTTGAAATCCGGGATGGTGTTTACTACAGAAAATACTACAGAACCCAGGGTATGGTGAGGACGCACATGATGCCAAAGGAAGGGAACTCCATCCTAGGCTTCCTCTTTTAACCTGTTGGACAGTAAGGCTGCCTTGTCTGGCTCCCCTGCCACCCTTTGTGTCTGACAGCCATTCCTGCTGGGATGCTGTCCTTCATCAATGATGGCAAACAGTAAACACAAGATGCCAGGTTACTGTAGAGTGACAAGTCCTCTCTATAGCCAGGAAGGTGGGATAGCAACAGTTAAATTACAAGGACAATCGATAATTGATGGAATGGTTTCTGGCCATGTAGTTACGGTCACCAGCGAAACATCGACTATATCGATTTGCTAAGTTGTGGAATGTTTACGATTGAACCCCAGTGTAAAATCGTTTCTTAGTTCTACACAGTTGTGTCAAATACCATCTCAAATACAGAGCCCTGTGCTAGCAATCTACACAGACATTTATCATTGTGGTGGTGCGTGTATAGATTTCATCGTTGCGATGCAGTGTGTAAAGGTTGTATCAGCGTGACACAACCAATGGAGCCATTGTGGTGCTGTGTATATTTATTGAATCAATGTGGTGCTGTGTGTGCCGATTTTATCCTTGTGATATTGTGTACTCAAATTGCATTGTACTAGTGCTATCTGTACAGATTTAATCCATGTGATGCTGTGTGCACAGATTGCCCTGTACTGGTGCTATGTATACAGATAGAATCCTTGTGATACCGTGTGCACAGATTGCACTGTACTGGTGCTATGTATACAGATAGAATCCTTGTGATGCTGTGTGCACAGATTGCCCTGTACTGGTGCTATGTATACAGATAGAATCCTTGTGATGCCGTGTGCACAGATTGCACTGTACTGGTTCTATGTATACAGATAGAATCCTTGTGATGCCGTGTGCACAGATTGCCCTGTACTGGTGCTATGTATACAGATAGAATCCTTGTGATGCCGTGTGCACAGATTGCCCTGTACTGGTGCTATGTATACAGATAGAATCCTTGTGATGCTGTGTGCACAGATTGCACTGTACTGGTTCTATGTATACAGATAGAATCCTTGTGATGCCGTGTGCACAGATTGCACTACTGTACTGGTGCTATGTATACAGATAGAATCCTTGTGATGCCGTGCGCACAGATTGCCCTGTACTGGTGCTATGTATACAGATAGAATCCATGTGATGCTGTGTGCACAGATTGCCCTGTACTGGTGCTATGTATACAGATAGAATCCTTGTGATGCCGTGTGCACAGATTGCACTGTACTGGTTCTATGTATACTGATAGAATCCATGTGATGCTGTGTGCACAGATTGCCCTGTACTGGTGCTATGTATACAGATAGAATCCTTGTGATGCCGTGTGCACAGATTGCACTGTACTGGTTCTATGTATACAGATAGAATCCTTGTGATGCCGTGTGCACAGATTGCACTGTACTGGTGCTATGTATACAGATAGAATCCTTGTGATGCCGTGTGCACAGATTGCACTGTACTGGTTCTATGTATACAGATAGAATCCTTGTGATGCCGTGCGCACAGATTGCCCTGTACTGGTGCTATGTATACAGATAGAATCCTTGTGATGCCGTGTGCACAGATTGCACTGTACTGGTTCTATGTATACAGATAGAATCCTTGTGATGCCGTGTGCACAGATTGCACTGTACTGGTGCTATGTATACAGATAGAATCCTTGTGATGCCGTGCGCACAGATTGCCCTGTACTGGTGCTATGTATACAGATAGAATCCATGTGATGCTGTGCGCACAGATTGCACTGTACTGGTGCTATGTATACAGATAGAATCCTTGTGATGCTGTGTGCACAGATTGCACTGTACTGGTGCTATGTATACAGATAGAATCCTTGTGATGCCGTGTGCACAGATTGCACTGTACTGGTTCTATGTATACAGATAGAATCCTTGTGATGCCGTGTGCACAGATTGCACTGTAATGGTGCTATGTATACAGATAGAATCCTTGTGATGCCGTGCGCACAGATTGCACTGTGCTGGTGCTATGTATACAGATAGAATCCTTGTGATGCCGTGCGCACAGATTGCACTGCACTGGTGCTAGGTATACAGATAGAATCCTCATGATGCTATGTGCACAGATTGCACTGTGCTGGTGCTATCTGTACAGACTGAATCCATGCTGGCTCCTGTGTGCTGTTGCACAGTTCGCAGACCCCAAAGGCTGGCCCTGTGTCCAAATCTCTCCCACAAACTAAAACCTCTGGCCCTCAAACTTTTACACAATCCTGTCTCCACACTAAGGAGTCTATCTTGCGTTGCTACCAAGTGACTTGCTTTCACTTATCACTCCAAGTCTACCTTGAGTATCAGAGGGTCTTGTTGGCCTCCTTCTCCCTTCATCTGCTGCTCTTAAAGTCCGCGAAATCATTACCATATTTCAACAAATTGCCAAAAGTTTGTACTAATAGGACAACATTGCAAAAGTGCACAAAATAATAATAAATGCACCTTACAGCTATACAATATGACCCATGTATTGGATATACGACACAAAATCTAGCATGTCCCTTATTCTAAATGTCTCTATAATTAGATATGCCAGCCCTAAATATCTCTTCCTTTCTTTCTCAATACTTTGTTTTTTCAGCTCATTCTTTTTGTTTTATTATAATATAGCTTATAAAAATAAGCAACTTCATCTCAAATTACTAAAAATATCTGCCGTTTTTAAGGTTTTTAGTGATGCCCGACATTAATAAAAAGGAATAACAATTTGTCCCGAACAAAGACAGCTTAGCAAATCCCCAGTATTATTTCAAGAATAATAATTATTTCAGTTAATCAGTTATTTCCTGTTGGCTAATAAAGCAGCGGACAGTTTATTTAAGCCAGACAGGGCCATATTTATCCCGGTTTGGTTAAAATAACTCTTTTCTTTGTGTGTGTCGAATGACATCAGCAGTTGGGGGTTTATTAACATCCAATTTCTTTCTCTTTAATTCACAGTATCCAGCCATAATTCATTAGTGTGATGGCCCCATAGGGGAATAAATTCTCTGTTTTAGCCTGAGGGAGGAGGTGCGTTGGTCCCAAAAGAGAGGTAGGCCATAGTGCAACAGGTAGTGGCTCATGTGTTTCTACTGACTTCCCAACAAGAACATCATTTGGGATGGAGGATTCAAAGCTGTGCTTAATTAGGTGGAAGGGGTGTTTGTGTGACCCCTAATAGCAGATCACAGAGCCAGGGGTCTATATCAGAATGGGCTGGTAAGGGAGCCAATTACTTGCATGTCTGCATTATATATTAACCCATCTGGGCTTGGGATATTAGGTCTGATGTGTGAACAAAGGAAGGAATCTGTCAATGATCACACACCAAATTATCATGTCTGCTCTCTTTTGTTCCCAAAAATAAGCAATTCAAGGGGGCAGCTGGATTTGTAAAGTAGCCAGCAGAGCATCAGAGAAGCTATTCTTTGAACAAAGCCATGATTTCCGATTCCAGTTAACTGCTCACACTTGCGTTGTTTGCACTTAGGAGTGTGATACTGTGTATTTTAAACCCCTCTCCAGATATCATACCTCCAAGGAGGTAACAAACAGCCTTGTCTAAACCTGTTTAAAAAAAATGTAATCTTCTGATATAGTGACAAATACTTGAAAAATAATACAAATTTCAATATACTCTTCCTAATATAAACAGATTTGGGAATTTGAACACATTGGCAAAATTGTAGGCAAACCATTCCATTGTACATTCCCTATCTCTGTGGGATAAAGAAACAGTTTATTAGTGTTTATTGTACTAATGAAGTAGTGTGATCTCTGGACACTTCAAGCTCTGGTTATTGTTTTTAAGATGTTTAAGATCCTTGGCATAGCCTGGAAGATAATGAAGCTGGAGCAGGGTATGATCCAAATGTCTGGCCCTTACATTCATGAGCAGAAAGCAGAGCTAATGGATGTGCATGGTTGGAGTTTGCAGGGTGAAAGTTATGAGTCTCATGGCCGACCATGAATAGGACATTACCAGATCTGCCCAATTTCATAGAAACATAGAAACATAGAATGTGTCGGCAGATAAGAACCATTCGGTCCATCTAGTCTGCCCAATTTTTTTTTAGTACTTTTATTAGTCCCCCGTTCCCGGTCTTATAGCTAGGATAGCCTTGTGTCTATCCCACGCATGCTTAAAATCCTTGACTGTGTTTACCTCTACCACTTCTGCTGGCAGGCTATTCCATACATCCACTACCCTCTCAGTAAAGTAATACTTCCTGATATTACTTTTAAATCGTTGCCCCTCTAATTTAAGACAATGTCCTCTAGTTGTGGTAGTTTTTCTTCTTTTAAATATACTCTCTTCCTTTACTGTGTTGATTCCCTTTATGTATTTAAATGTTTCTATCATATCCCCCCTGTTACATCTTTCCTCCAAGCTATACATGTTAAGATGCTTTAACCTTTCCTGGTAAGTTTTATCCTTCAACCCATGAACCAGTTTAGTAGCCCTTCTCTGAACTCTCTCCAAAGTATCAATATCCTTCTGGAGATACGGTCTCCAGTACTACGTACAATACTCCAAGTGAGGTCTCACCAGTGCTCTGTACAATGGCATGAGCACTTCCCTCTTCCTACTGCTTATACCTCTTCTGCTGCTATATATGAATAATAATAGGGCAAGATCTGTAAAAAGGGGTTCCCTCAATTAAAGGGACACTGTCAACTTAAAATTGCTTATACTGTGAAAGTAGAGAATAAAAAACGCGAAAACATTATATATAGAGGGGCGTGTACTAAAAAAAATATATTTTATTGTCAAACCTATTTTTGCGCTTTGCTCCTATTGCAATGTACTAAACAATTAACACTTGAATAGTACATACGTGCAAATTGCGAATAAAAACAGGCAATTTTGCGAATATTTTTTCTACCTCTTTCGATAGCGCTCGCTAAAAGCTGGTGTAATTTTCACACTCAAATAAGAATTATTTTTCACGAAGTATTCGCAAAAGTCTTTAGCGCGCGCAAATCTAATCGCAATTTATAAGCGCAACCGGAAAAATTTACGATAAATACAAATAAACGGAAGAGGCGCAAATAAGGGAAAATAAAATGTTACAAATAGTGGCAAATTGCTCCTTACTCATGTTTTACTTACTTTTTGTCCCCACTGCACTTGTTTAGTAGATGACCCCCATTGCGTCTGCGATGGAATGTATGCCTTAATTGTGTCTGTGATGTCTCCTATCTATGACATCATTTTGTGGATTGATATGCAAATGATACATTTTCCATTGAATGTTAGTTCATTTGCATATCGAGCCAGGGGTGATGTCATAAACAGGACAAACACATTTACCACAGTTATTTATTTGATTCGATTCATCCTGCTAGTGCAATGTACAGATAATTATTTATTTTCTATTGTCTACTTTCACAGTTATAAGTTTTTTTTTTAGGTTGCCGAAGTCCCTTTAGGTATTGCTAGTCCTGGAAAAAAAAAATGATGTAAAACTGTTTATACAATCTATGCCAAAAAATTCCCAAAAATACATTTATAATGCTAATGTGATATTTATGGCTTGGTATGCAAATTACACGTTTTCCATTGAAAATAGTTCCTTTGCCTATCAAGTCCCGTGGATATGTCATATGCATTAATCCATACATTTGTTTTGAATTCTGCATATTTATGTCCAATAGAGAACGACCAAGAAACAATGGGGTTTATTTATAAAGAAGACATCCAAATAGTATTACAGGTATTAGGTAATATCCCCGACAAATGTCTGCTCTGTGTGTGCATGTTCAACCCGTGTATAAAGAATCTCTGCCAATCCCTGCTTGGCGAAGGTTCTATCCCCGCCCACTAGAGTGTCGGAACATATAGCACACAGAACAAAACACGCAATCGCCATTATACATAACAACCACTGATTGTACTTTAGTGTGTAGAAGTATTTAAAAAAAAAGTCTCCGTCTGGGGATCTAACCAATAAAATATAAACAATTTGGGGGCTTAGAACTTGAAGTGAGTTCTGATGAAGGGGAAGAGATTGGGTTTATCCGCTTGGGAGAGGCGAGAGAGTCAGTAATGCTAAATTTAGCATTCATCATCCCTCTTTATCATTCACTCCTTCTAGTTCTCATTGTAACTGATTTTACATGATTCCTAATTGCATTACCAATCTACTCTAAATTTTTATTTGATAACGACACCGAGAGCATTACGTGTCTTAATTTGAGTGATTAATGTCATTCAATGTGATCCAATACTTGTTTCACGATCAAATTAAAAGAGAAAATAGAATAAACTGAAAAAGATCAGAGACTAATCTTAAGGCATAAACTCGGTGGTCTTTGTTTGTCTTGTCAATCACTTTATGAATTCGGTGCTAGTAAGTCTAAAGTTCAATTTAGAAACGATTTAGAATGCCGCGGAACAAGTCCTACCGTTTCCAATGCTCCAAAATATCCCTAGAAATAGGGTCAGCTATGGTTCTAAAAAAAAATTATGATTTAGATCTGATAAATGCTTAACAAGCTTTTTAAAACAAAATTATTTTTTTTCACCTGTTTATAATCTCAAAGTCGGAATTAGAAACTAATCTCTGTGTCGTCTTTGCAGAATTGGACGCCATAGATTGAATAAAATGTGTTTTTAAATGTACTGGTGGTGTCTCTTGTTATGGACATCATGTGTGGCTTGATTTGCACACTGCACATTTATGATTACAAGTAGTTCATCACCAAACACATTGTCAGTGCAATATTTGTCCCCAAACAGCTTGCCAGATCCCAGTGATGTAACTAGGAAACGCAGGGCCCAGATGCTAAAATTGCCCTGGCCCCCCTCCAAGATTAACCAAGCAACATGTCCCACAGTGCCAGTTATGCTACCAAATGGCCTGTCTGTGCCATCTTGGTCCCCAAACAGCCTCTCTGTGCCCAGTAGTGTATCTTCCACAAGGAAAACAAGGCACTCGCCTAGGGCGGCACTTTGCCAGAGGGTGTTAAAGCACACTTCTGGTGTTTCAAACATTTTCGCTCCCTCCCCCACCGTTCAGCAAGCTTTAGTTCCTTCCAGTTAATCAGGGTGATGGGGGCATGTAATGGACATGGTGGGGGTATGTAATGAGGGTGATGGTGGCATGTAATGGGGGTGATGGGGAATTTAGTGTGTATACAATGTGGGTGAGGGGGATGGTATTAATATAGAAGTGTTCAGCCATGCTCATATATGCAAACCTAAACCTTTAGGAGTACTGATTTGCTCACCCACAGTATGTACCCATTTTACACGACTAATACTGGAAAAGGATGATGCGGGATGCTGGGAGACAAGAGAGCCAAAGGCATGATGCATTGTGGTCTCTCCCCTCGGCTCACAAAGCTCCTAATGTGTCAGAAACCATACGACTGAGCTAAAACTATCTCCCTGTAACTTCATAAGCAATTAGTATGTGACCCAATGACAAATGGATGTGTGTCTGGCTATTATTAAAGGCTGAATATTAAATGATGTCAGACATAAATATGAATACATTTTGGACAGAGATGATTTCATAATGAGTCAGGAGGATCAGGGGGTCTCCAATAATAAAGATAATGAACTTGTATGAAGAATAATCAGGTTAAGGAGACTGACATATTACAAAAAAGCTGTTTCATTTCCACAAGAGCAAATTACATCAGATTTTATGGCACTGACTGTATAATGGGCATTGTACCGGCTTAAAGCTCTCTTATCTTACAGTCCTCGTTATTGGAAAATAAATGATATAATTGAATTATGTGCTATAAAACATTGATTGAATAACAATAAAATCATTTCTGCAATTAATGGACAAGAATATAGTAATTTTGCTTTTATTTAATAAACAGTTGTTTTACTCTTTGGGCAGATGTTCTAAGTAATGTTTCCAAGTTGGAGTAGATGTCCTAGATAGACATTCTAAATGGCTGTTGTGTGTGGATGTTCTAAATAAAGATTCCAAACATTTTAAGTAAATATTCTAGAAAAATGTTCTACGGATTCTGAGTTGCTGTCTAGAGTAGACATGTGCATGCATTTTCGTCTGAAAATAGCATTTTCGTTCATTCGTTTGAAAAACGAATAACGAAAATGCTTAGTAGACATGTGCATTCGTTTTCGGACGAATGCATTTTCGGACGAAAATAGCATTTTCGTCCATTCGTCCGAAAAACGAATAACGAAAATTTTAACTAACAAAATCCGAATGAACGAATGGTTAATAAACGAAAATCATTCGTTCATTCGTCCATTCGTCCATTCGTGCTATTGGCATTCTAAACCGAAATAGAGTCGGTTTACAATACCAATAGCATTGTACTACATTCCATAAACCGACATGAATGACTTTCGGTTTATGGAATGCATGTAATGCTATTAGCTTCCTATAAACCGAAATTGAGTTCCCATTCATACGAATAGGTCAATTGACCTATTCGTATGAATGGGGACTCTTTCGGTTTATAGACAACCAATAGCAGCATGTATTCTATAAGCCGAAAGTCTTTAAAACAAACGACGTTCGGTTTATAGAATACATGTAATGCTATTGCTGTTCTATAAGCCGAAAGACATTCGGCTTATAGAACAGCAATAGCATTACATGCATTCTATAAACCGAACGTCGTTCGTTTTAAAGACTTTCGGCTTATAGAATACTATTGGCATTCTATAAACCTAACTAGAGTCCCTCCTCATTCATAAGAATTTCTTATGAATGGGGACTCGACTCTAGTTCGGTTTATAGAAAGCCAATAGTATTCTATAAGCCGAAAGTCTTTAAAACGAACGACGTTCGGTTTATAGAATACATGTAATGCTATTGCTAAACTATAAACCGAACGACTTTCGGTTTATAGAATAGCCATAGGATTACATGTAGTACATAAGCCGAAAGTCTATAAACCGAAAGTCGTTCGGTTTATAGGCTGTCGGCATTTAACTATACAGAGACAGAGTCTCCATTCATAAAATTATGAATGGAGACTTTGTCTCCGTGTAGTAAAATGCCGAAAGTCTATAAACCGAACGATCGGTTTATAGACTTTCGGCTTATGTAATACATGTAATCCTATGGCTATTCTATAAACCGAAAGTTCGGTTTATAGAATAGCAATAGGAATACATGTATTCCATAAGCCGACAGCCTATAAACCGAACGTTCGGTTTATAGGCTGTGGGCATTTTACTACACGGAGACAAAGTCTCCATTCATAATTTTATGAATGGAGACTCTGTCTCTGTATAGTTAAATGCCGGCTTTTAACTATACGGAGACAAAGTCTCCATTTATAATTTTATGAATGGAGACTCTGTCTCCGTATAGTTAAATGCCCACAGCCTATAAACCGAACGTTCGGTTTATAGGCTGTGGGCATTTAACTATACGGAGACAAAGTCTCCATTCATAATTTTATGAATGGAGACTCTGTCTCCGTATAGTTAAATGCTATTGTATTCTATAAACCGACTCTATTTCGGCTTATAGAATGCAATAGTACTACGAATGGACGAATGATTTTCCTTTATTAACCATTCGTTCATTCGGCTTTAGTTAGCTTAGCATTTTCGTTCTTCGTTTTTCGGGCGAATGGACGAAAATGCAAATTTCGGACGAAAATGCATTCGTCCGAAAACGAATGCACATGTCTAGTATATATTCACATGTAAATTGCTTTTTAAATAAAAAATTATGATATAAAAAAATCTTGTTTTTATTTCCTTTTATGTGACAATGCTGCCTCTCTCTTTCCCTTGCCCCCAGATTTGTCGCTCTCCCCCCCTTAGTGTTGTCTCTCTCTCACCCTCCCTTTGGCTCCCCCCTCGCTCCCCTTGTGTCTGTCTCTTCCCCCCTTCCCTCCCCTTGTTTCTCTCTGCCCCCCCCCCCCTTGTTATTCTGTCCCCCCCTCACCTGTTTCTTGCTCCCTGGTGGCTAGTGGGGGCAGCCGGGGGATGTATGCACTATACATAATAGACGGAAGTGTCGGGCAGCATGGAGGTTGTCTGCACGATTCGTGCAGACATCCCCCAGCTGCCCGATTCTCCCTGGTGGCTAGCGAGGGAGCGGAGGATGTCTGCGCGATGAGCGAGACCTCTCCTGCTGCCGCCCGGCATGACCGCCGGGACTTCTATGATGAAGCTGGGTACTTCCGGCTTCCTCATAAAAGTCCTGGCTGTCGTTCCGGGCGGCAGCAGGGGAGGTCTCGCTCATCGCGCAGACATCCACCGCTGCCTCGCTAGCCACCAGGGAGAATCGGGCAGCTGGGGGATGTCTGCACGAATCGTGCAGACAACCTCCATGCTGCCCGACACTTCCGTCTATTATGTAGAGTGCATACATCCCCCGGCTGCCCCCACTAGCCACCAGGGAGCAAGAAACAGGTGAGGGGGGGACAGAATAACAAGGGGGGGGGCAGAGAGAAACAAGGGGAGGGAAGGGGGAAGAGACAGACACAAGGGGAGCGAGGGGGGAGCCAAAGGGAGGGTGAGAGAGAGACAACACTAAGGGGGGGAGAGCGACAAATCTGGGGGCAAGGGAAAGAGAGAGGCAGCTTTGTCACATAAAAGGAAATAAAAACAAGATTTTATTTATATCATAATTTTTTATTAAAAAAGCAATTTACATGTGAATATATACTAGACATGTGCATTCGTTTTCGGACGAATGCATTTTCGTCCGAAAATTGCATTTTCGTCCATTCGCCCGAAAAACGAAGAACGAAAATGCTAAGCTAACTAAATCGAATGAACGAATAGTTAATAAAGGAAAATCATTCGTTCATTCGTCCATTCGTAGTACTATTGCATTCTATAAGCCGAAATAGAGTCGGTTTATAGAATACAATAGCATTTAACTATACGGAGACAGAGTCTCCATTCATAAATTTATGAATGGAGACAAACGTATAGTTAAAAGCCGACAGCCTATAAACCGAACGTTCGGTTTATAGGCTGTGGGCATTTAACTATACGGAGACAGAGTCTCCATTCATAAAATTATAAATGGAGACTTTGTCTCCGTATAGTTAAAAGCCGGTGTTCTGACAAATTTCTGGAGCAAATTCTCCTGCGCAATCGCAGGAGAATTTGCTCACTGCGCATGCGCATAAAGTTACAGCTGATAACTCAGCTGTAACTTTGTGACCACCGTGCATGAGACAGCTGCGCAACCCACCTCCCGCCCCCTCACACCCGCCGCACACCCCTTCTTACCAGATCATCGACCACAGCGATACACAGCGCATGCGCACGCCTATCCAGCTGTTTGGGAATGCGCGCGTCCGTTGTTGTGTTCTTAAGGTGGTAAGTAACACGGGGCGTCGGGACATAAGGGGGCAAGCATCCTGGTGAGGGCTGCCTCATCTTGATGGGATTTGTGATCCTCCTGCTGTATTATTGATGCAGCAGGAGGATCACAAATCCCATCAAGATGAGGCAGCCCTCACCAGGATGCTTGCCCCCTTATGTCCCGACGCCCCATGTTACTTACCACCTTAAGAACACAGCAACGGACGCGCACATTCCCAAACGGCTGGATAGGCGTGCGCATGCGCTGTGTATCGCTGTGGTCGATGATCTGGTAAGAAGGGGTGTGCAGAGGGTGTGAGGGGGCGGGAGGTGGGTTGCGCAGCTGGCGCATGCACGGTGGTCACAAAGTTACAGCTGAGTTATCAGCTGTAACTTTATGCGCATGCGCAGTGAGCAAATTCTCCTGCGATTGCGCAGGAGAATTTGCTCCAGAAATTTGTCAGAACACCGGCATTTAACTATACGGAGACAGAGTCTCCATTCATAAAATTATAAATGGAGACTTTGTCTCCGTATAGTTAAAAGCCGGCATTTAACTATACGGAGACAGAGTCTCCATTCATAAAATTATGAATGGAGACTTTGTCTCCGTGTAGTAAAATGCCCACAGCCTATAAACCGAACGTTCGGTTTATAGGCTGTCGGCTTATGGAATACATGTATTCCTATTGCTATTCTATAAACCGAACGTTCGGTTTATAGAATAGCCATAGGATTACATGTATTATATAAGCCGAAAGTCTATAAACGGATCGTTCGGTTTATAGGCTTTCGGCATTTTACTACACGGAGACAAAGTGTCCATTCATAATTTTATGAATGGAGACTCTGTCTCTGTATAGTTAAATGCCGACAGCCTATAAACCGAACGACTTTCGGTTTATAGACTTTCGGCTTATATAATACATGTAATCCTATGGCTATTCTATAAACCGAAAGTCGTTCGGTTTATAGAATAGCAATAGGAATACATGTATTCCATAAGCCGACAGCCTATAAACCGAACGTTCGGTTTATAGGCTGTCGGCATTTTACTACACGGAGACAAAGTCTCCATTCATAATTTTATGAATGGAGACTCTGTCTCCGTGTAGTAAAATGCCGACAGCCTATAAACCGAACGTTCGGTTTATAGGCTGTCGGCTTATGGAATACATGTATTCCTATTGCTATTCTATAAACCGAACGACTTTCGGTTTATAGAATAGCAATAGGAATACATGTATTCCATAAGCCGACAGCCTATAAACCGAACGTTCGGTTTATAGGCTGTCGGCATTTTACTACACGGAGACAGAGTCTCCATTCATAAAATTATGAATGGAGACTTTGTCTCCGTGTAGTAAAATGCCCACAGCCTATAAACCGAACGTTCGGTTTATAGGCTGTCGGCATTTTACTACACGGAGACAAAGTCTCCATTCATAATTTTATGAATGGAGACTCTGTCTCTGTATAGTTAAATGCCGACAGCCTATAAACCGAACGACTTTCGTAATACATGTAAACCTATGGCTATTCTATAAACCGAAAGTCGTTCGGTTTATAGAATAGCAATAGGATTACATGTATTCCATAAGCCGAAAGTCTATAAACCGAAAGTCGTTCGGTTTATAGACTTTCGGCTTATAGAATACAAGTAATACTATTGCCTTTCTATGAACCGAACGAGAGCCCCATTCATAAGAATTTCTTATGAATGGGGCTCTCGTTCGGTTTATAGAAAGCCAATAGTATTACATTGTATTCTATAAAACGAACGAAAAAAATTAACGAAACGAAAATAATGAACGAATTTCGTCTGAAACGAATGCACTAATGAACGAAATTCGTTTTAGACGAAATAAATAACATTTTCGTCCGAATGGACGAAAACGAAACGAAAATTTTAGTTTTGCACATGTCTAATGCTTAGCTAACGAAAGCCGAATGAACGAATGGTTAATAAACAAAAATCATTCGTTCATTCGTCCATTTGTAGTACTATTGGCATTCTATAAGCCGAAATAGAGTCGGTTTATAGAATACAATAGCATAGGACACTACATTCCATAAACCGACATAATGAACGACTTTCAGTTTATGGAATGCATGTAAGTCTATTGGCATTCTATAAACCGACTCTATTTCGGTTTATAGTAATGCCAATACTATAGCACGAATGGACGAATGATTTTCGTTTATATTAAACCATTCGTTCATTCGTTCAACTTCTTAGCTTTCTATAAACCGAAACAGAGTCCCCATTCATACATTTTTATGAATGGGAACTCTAGTTCGGTTTATAGAAAGCCCATAGTATTACATGTAATCCATAAGACGAAAGTCTATAAACCGAACGTTCGGTTTATAGACTTTCGGCTTATGGAATACATGTAATCCTATTGCTATTCTATAAACCGAACGTTCGGTTTATAGAATAGCAATAGGATTATATGTATTCCATAAGCCGAAAGTCTATAAAACGAACGTTCGGTTTATAGACTTACGGCATTTGTAATGAATGTAATAGTATTATTGGCTTTCACTACACAGAGACAGAGTCTCCATTCGTTAGAGTACTTATTCTTAGTAAACCTTCTTAGCAAACATTGTAAGTTAGGGTTCTGTATAGACGTTCTAGATAAAGGTTCCAGATATTAGTCATTTTTAATTCTTAGAAGTAACTTTTCTAAGTGGACGTTCTAAGTAAAGGTTCTGAGTAAAGGTTCTCTGTACAAGTTCGCTTCTGAGAATGAGTGGGGGGTTAAAGTAAGAAACTTGGTTTCTTTGCTCAATAAATTGTTCGACGACCAAATGCTACTTTACTGCCCCTTCATTGTTGACGGATGATTGTGGAAGTCACAGAAGAGATCCAAACAATACAATATCATGGACACCACAGTACAGGAGAAAGTGGATCTAATATGAAATGACTGGTACAAATTTAGCATGAAGTTTGGAGTGGGATCCATGGAGGGATTGAACATTGTTTCCCGAATTAATAACATATATATATCCCAAGTGTTTGGGATTAGTCTTCCAAACAGAGCACTTTCTCCAAAGTCTTTAGGAACAATGGCTCCTCTTTCAAATAAGATCTCCCAAATGCATAAAATTAGAATAAATATTATTCTCACTTTGAAATTAAACCAACCCTTGCAAGGTCCTTCGTTTTCATCTTGAATAAATCGGTAAAGTAAAGGATGTTGGCTTATTTATTACACATAATAAGATCTCTCCTTCTAATCTAAACTTCACCCTTCACAGGGTAGACCCTTCCATTGTTTCCCTAATAGGGATGATTAATTCATGATATGGAACGAGTATTTTGATGCATGGGGCTTGCATGGTCTGTATCCCCACTGTCTTTGTAATCCCTATAATTAAAGTAGTATAATTACTGACTACTCACAATTTAGACTTTATGCAGCTGGGATTGTTTAATTTAAGAACCTTTTAAATGCAAAGCCTTAAACACTGTTTGTTTGATCCTCCTTTCGCAAATAACTGTTTTTAGTTAATATGCTTATTTAGTATATTTAATATTCATAGATCAATGCCAAGAGAGGGGGGCACCATATTTACCTCGAAGTACAGTAATCTAATGGAAAATGTTTCACTTTAATTAGGTGTTTTACTGGAGTTTAGAGCAGGCAGACATGTGTAATGAAAATATCACATCATTTAGCTAATTGTGTAACTTTACATTAATATTTGATCCATTTTGCTGACAAGGATGGGTTTAATATATCTTTTATAACATCTTGATTGTTATCTAATTAATTTATAAAATTAGAGCAATATACATTTAATAGTTTTTGGTTAGAGGGCACAGACAGTATATTAGAGTTCTAGACCCATTTATTAATTATATTGGAGATTACTGGAGACCTTTTCTTACATACTATGTGACAGTACTGGAACCTGTTATTCCCCTAGTAATAAAGAGTACTGAAACTTTTTTTTCTCTAGTATAGGAAAGTACCAAAATGTTTTACACCCTATTATAGAAGAGTACAGAGACTTTGCATTCCCTAGTGTGGAGAGTACCTTATATCACGAGTATAAGAGAGTACTGGAACATTTTATTACCTTGTATAAGAGAGTACTGGAACCTTTTGCTCCCTAATGTAAAAGAGTACAGGAACCTTTTATTCTCTAGAATAGGAGAATACCAGGGCTCTCCCCCCACCAGTATAGGAGAGTACCGGAAAAGCTTATTACCTAGTAGAGGAGAGTACCAGAACATTTTTTCCCTAGTATAAGAGTGTACTGGAACCTTTTATTCCCTAGAGTAAATGAGTATTGAAGCCTTTTATTCCCTAGTATAAGAGAGTAGCAGAACCTTTAATTCTCTAGTGTAGGAGAGTACCACCCCCCCAGGGGATGGGACACTTCATCACGGTTGCATCCGCGCAGCAGCTTCACCGCCGTCTCTTCACCACATGACAGCTCGTCACTGGAGATTTCATCGTGGGACATTTCATCGCTAAATGTAAGTTTATTTTAGTATTTTATCTATTTTAGTTTATTTTAGTAAGGATGGTTAGAATTAGGGTTTAGGGGGTCAGAATTAGGGTTTAGGGGGTTAGAATTAGGGTTTAGGGGGTTAGAATTAGTTTTTAGAGTTCGGGGGTTAATTGTAATATTAGGGTTTAGGGGGTTAATTTTAGTATTAGGGTTCAGGGGGTTAGTATTAGGGTTTAGGGGGTTAGTATTAGGGTTCTGGGGTTAGTATTAGGGTTTAGGGGGTTAGTATTAGGGGTCGGGGGTAAGTATTAGGGTTTAGGGGGTTCATTTTAGTATTAGGGTTCGGGGGTTAGTATTAGGGTTTAGTATTAGGGTTCGGGGGTTAGTATTTGGGCTTAGGGGGTTAGCATTAGGGTTCGGGGGTTAGTATTAATGTTTAGGGGGTAAGTATTAGGGGTCGGGGGTTAGTATTAGGGTTCGGGGGTTAATTTTAGTATTGGGGTTTGGGGGGGCACTTTGGGGGGGGAATCATTTATTAGGGGGGTATTTTCTTTTTACTTTTACATTTCTAAGAGCGGACAGTTCAGTGCTGAACTGTCAGCTCTTACATAGACGCGTCCACGATCAAACGGCCGCGTTATTCTTCATTGCTGACAGTTCAGCATTCTAACTGCCGCGCTGAACTGTCAGCGATGAAGCCGCGTCGAAGAAGAGTCCTAGACCCCCCCATGCTATAGGAAACTACCGGAGACTATTGTTTACTAGTTGTCACGGACTGAGTAGGATCAGAAGACTGGATCCGCGATGCGGAGACCTGGTATCTTATTGCAACAGGTTTGGAGGCAGGACAGTGTCTATTCACCTGAATGGTATTATACCCTACGGTTGAGCCTCAGGTAAATGACCACCCAGGACTTGGAACACTGATTGCAACCGCACACTGAGGCAGGGATACGCAGGAATTACTGGATAAACGGATAGTCAGCAGGCCGGGTCAAACACAACAGGAGCAACGGTACAAAGACGGTAAGGAGGAGGCAAGGTCAAAAACAGGCAAAAGGATCAGGGCAGGCAGCAAACGGAGAAGTCAGAAGTCACAGCAGGAGTCAAAAACCGAAGAATCAAGAATCAAGAATAAACGCTAGATCAAGCCACAAGGAACTATCTCAGGCAAGGTCTGAGTAGCAACTGAAGGTTTAAATACAATTTGGGCGGTAAAACCCGCCCCTAATAGGTCCCCAAAAAAGTATAAGTATAGCCCTTTAAGGCTATGCTAATTTTCTGTGTGTAGCGGTACTGCGCAAGCGCGCAGTTTCGGTTTGTTGCGCGTTCGTCGAGGGGAAGTGGTGAGCGCGTCTGCAGCCCTGGAGGGCTGAGACGCTGAACGGAGCCTTCGCTGTCCGTCCACCCTGACTGCAGGGGTAGCGGCAGCGGAGGCACGGACCTCGTGGCGGCGGGTAAGTCTCCTTTTTATTACACTACCCCCCTCTTTACGAACGCCGTACCGGCGTTCAGGACCCGGTTTGAGAGGAAATCTACGATGAAATAAGGAAACTTTGGACGGAGCATGAACATCGGATGCTGGTACCCAAGATCTCTCCTCTGGACCGTAACCTTGCCAATGGACAAAATACTGTAAAAGACCACGGTGCAGCCGAGAATCCAAAATAGACTGTACCAAATACTCCTCATGCCCTTGAACGAGGACAGGTTTGGGAACCGTATGGGCGTCAGAGAAACGATTAGTTACAACTGGTTTGAGGAGGGACACATGGAAGGAGTTGTGGATGCGCATACTGGAAGGGAGGCGTAGGGTATAGGACACATCGTTGATTTTGGACAAGATCACGTAAGGGCCGATATATTTGGGACTTAAAGTCCTGGAGGAATGACGAAGTTGGAGATACTTGGTAGAAAGCCACACTTTGTCACCAGGAAGAAGTACGGGGGCAGGAGAACGATGTTTGTCGGCAAATTTTTTCTGCAACACCTTGGCCCTGGATAGTTGCGAAGAAACAGAAGCCCAGTGAGATTTGAGATCCTGGACCTGACGGTCAGCAGCCGGTACTTCCGAAGGCAATCCCAAGTCTGGCCAAAGAGTAGGCTCGTAGCCAAAGGCTGCACAAAACGGGGATTTCTGCAAGGACTCATGAAAGGAGCTGTTATATGACAATTCAGCGAGGTGGAGGAGAGAAGACCAAGTAGATTGATCCTCATCAACATATAACCGTAGATATTGTTTCAGAACCTGATTGGTCCTCTCCGTCTGACCATTGGTTTGCGGATGATGAGAGGAAGAAAATTTTAGAGAAATACCCAGCTGAGCACAAAGTGCTCTCCAGAACCGGGACACAAACTGAGAACCACGGTCAGAGACAATGCTTTGGGGCACCCCATGTAGACGAATGATTTCCTTCATGACAACAATTGCAAGCTGAGATGCCGAGGGCAGTTTGGGAAGAGCAACAAAATGAGCCTGCTTGGAGAATAGATCGACTACTACAAGTATGGTCGTGAACCCTCGAGACAAGGGAAGATCTGTGATGAAATCCATGGCAATATTCGTCCAAGGTCTCTTAGGGACAGGAAGAGGGCATAACAGGCCTGCAGGGTTACGTTTCGGAGTTTTGTATCTAGCACAGACGGTGCAGGCGCGAACAAAATCCTGAACGTCAGATTGCAAGGAAGGCCACCAAAATTTCCGGTCAATGAGAAACTTAGTGTTGCGTACACCACGGTGACCCGCGACAGAGGAAGCATGAGCCCAGGACAAGACTTGTCTCCGAAGGTTGGATTGGACAAAGTAACGACCGACAGGAGGGCGACAATTGGTGGGTCTAGGGAACTGGGATCTGGAAATCTTCCACAGGAGGGAGGTGGACACCGAGGCAATGATCCGAGAGGCCGGTATAATGGAATCAACCACAGGAGGAGCCGTTTCAATGTCAAAACGTCTAGACAGAGCATCCGCCTTGCCATTCTTTGACCCGGGCCGGTATGTGATGGAAAAATTAAAACGGGTAAAAAATAAGGCCCATCTGGCCTGTCTGGGATTCAATCTCTTAGCTTTTTCTATGTATAACAAATTTTTGTGGTCGGTGAGGATCGTGATGGGAATTTGAGTACCCTCTAAGAGATGACGCCATTCGTCAAGGGCCATCTTGATGGCCAACAATTCACGGTTGCCTACATCGTAGTTGCGTTCCGCTGAGGTAAATGTCTTAGAGAAATATGAACACGGATGGACTCTGTTGGAGATTTGATCTCTTTGAGATAAAATAGCCCCAGCGCCAGATTCAGAAGCATCAACCTCCAAAATGAATGGTTGAGCTGGATTGGGTCTACGAAGAATGGGTGCAGAGATGAAGGCATGTTTCAAGAACTGGAAGGCTTGGAGAGCCTGGGTAGACCATTTAGCCGGATCACTTCCCCTCTTAGTGAGAGCAGAAATGGGTGCAGTGACTTTAGAGAAATCCCTGATAAATCTTCTATAGTAATTGGCAAAGCCCAAAAACCTTTGTATCCCTTTGAGGTTGAGCGGTGTTTGCCAGTCTTGGATAGCAGAAACTTTGTCAGGATCCATTTCTAGACCGTCAGAGGAGATAATATAACCCAGGAATTTGATTTTTGAGCATTCGAATTCACATTTCTCGGCCTTAGCAAAGAGGTGATTTTCTCGAAGACGACGTAACACCTGCTGAACGTGTTTTCTATGATCGGAGATATTCTTGGAATATATAAGTATATCGTCCAAATAGACCATGACATGAGATAACAACAAGTCCCGGAAAACGTCGTTAACAAAATTCTGGAAGACTGCTGGTGCATTACATAATCCGAAAGGCATAACTAGGTATTCGTAATGCCCATATCTGGTATTGAAGGCCGATTTCCACTCATCACCCTCTCGTATGCGGACCAAATTATATGCACCACGTAAGTCTAGTTTGGTGAATATCTTGGCATCTTGGAGTTGGTCGTATAGTTCAGTGATGAGTGGTAGTGGATAACGGTTCTTTATAGTGATTTTGTTCAGTCCCCTGTAGTCTATGCAAGGCCTTAAGGTACCGTCCTTTTTGGCTACGAAAAAGAATCCAGCGCCTGCTGGAGAGGAAGATGGTCGGATGAATCCCCTCTGAAGATTATCCTTTATGTACAAAGCGAGTGCTTGATTCTCAGGTGCCGAGAGAGGATAAGTATGCCCCACCGGAGGGGAGGAACCAGGTAATAGATCGATGGCGCAATCGTAGCTCCTATGAGGAGGAAGAATCTCGGCCTTGGTCTTAGAGAATACGTCTAGGAAGTTCCAATATAACTGTGGAACCCGGGAACGAGGATCCTCAGGAGGAAGAGTACTAACTGAGTTGAGTGTAGGCAGATTGTCATTAAGGTCCTGACCATCTAGACCCCACGAATCAACTTGTCCCAAACACCAGTCAATGGAAGGGTTATTCTTTTTCAACCATGGTAGCCCCAATATGATGGAGATGTGGGGACTGGAGAGGACGTCAAAGCTTAATTCTTCGTAATGGTTGTGACCGATCTTTAAACCCAAAGGTATGGTTTCCTTGGAAATTATACCAGTGCCTACAGGGGTACCATCCAAGGCAGACACAGAAATAGGCAGGGCTTTAGACTTCAGAGGAATATTTTGTTGAATTACCCAAGATTGGTCTACGAAATTTCCAGCTGCTCCGGAATCTATGAAGGCTTGGGTGGCCACTTGGTGGCCTGTCCACTGGAGCAAGACCGGTATTAAAAGTCTCTGATTAGAAGGAGAATTAATGATGTTAACGCTCAGTGGGACTCCTTCTTTTTCCACTAAGCGTTGGCGTTTCCCGATTTCTGGGGACATTTCAGAGCAAAATGACCCCTTTGACCACAGTACAGGCATAGATTTAATCTCCTGCGACGAGATTTTTCTTCATCAGAAAGTCGTAGTATAGGGCCAATCTCCATAGGTTCACTAGTTTGATTGGTCTCAGGCTCTGGAGTTTTGGTAGCTTGATAGTATTTAGGTTGGAAGTGTCTTGGGTTCTTATCACGATCCAACCTCCTTTCTTGGCCACGAGCATCGAGTTTAAGACACAATGTAATAAGTGATTCCAGGTCCTCGGGAAGATCTCTATAGGTTAAAGCATCTTTAAGTGTGTCATTAAGACCTCTGCGAAATGCCGCCTTTAATGCGCTCTGGTTCCACTCTGTCTCATATGCCAAGGTACGAAACTCTATGGCATACTGACCCACTGATCTTTTGCCTTGTTGCAACTCCATTAGTTGAGTCTCTGCGGACTCCCTTCTTCCTGGAGCATCGAAGACGGATTTGAAAGCTGAAATAAATGCGTCAGCATCTTCTAACAGGGGAGAGTTCTGTTCCAGCAAAGGGGATGCCCAGTTCAAGGCCTCTCCTTTCAGGAGATTAACTATGAACGCTACTTTTGCGGTGGATGAGGAGAAGGCGTCAGGTTGTGTGCGAAAATGTAGAAGACACTGGTTTAGGAACCCTCTACATTCACGTGGAGAACCGGAAAACTTTTCAGGTATGGGCATCTTAGGTGGTCTTGAAGAACTTCGAGCCCCCATGACAGAGAACCCTTGATCAGACATGGTAGGAGCGGTCGAGACTGGATTCATATGAGTGGTGAGTGACCGTAATAGTTCGGTAACAGTATCCAGTTTATGTTCAAGGGATTGAAGATGTGAAGCGTGCGTGGTCAGGATCTTGTCATGGCATTCCTGTCTGGCCGAGACTCGGGCCAGGTCCGCGGGATCCATAAATATGGCCTGAGATACTGTCACGGACTGAGTAGGATCAGAAGACTGGATCCGCGATGCGGAGACCTGGTATCTTATTGCAACAGGTTTGGAGGCAGGACAGTGTCTATTCACCTGAATGGTATTATACCCTACGGTTGAGCCTCAGGTAAATGACCACCCAGGACTTGGAACACTGATTGCAACCGCACACTGAGGCAGGGATACGCAGGAATTACTGGATAAACGGATAGTCAGCAGGCCGGGTCAAACACAACAGGAGCAACGGTACAAAGACGGTAAGGAGGAGGCAAGGTCAAAAACAGGCAAAAGGATCAGGGCAGGCAGCAAACGGAGAAGTCAGAAGTCACAGCAGGAGTCAAAAACCGAAGAATCAAGAATCAAGAATAAACGCTAGATCAAGCCACAAGGAACTATCTCAGGCAAGGTCTGAGTAGCAACTGAAGGTTTAAATACAATTTGGGCGGTAAAACCCGCCCCTAATAGGTCCCCAAAAAAGTATAAGTATAGCCCTTTAAGGCTATGCTAATTTTCTGTGTGTAGCGGTACTGCGCATGCGCGCAGTTTCGGTTTGTTGCGCGTTCGTCGAGGGGAAGTGGTGAGCGCGTCTGCAGCCCTGGAGGGCTGAGACGCTGAACGGAGCCTTCGCTGTCCGTCCACCCTGACTGCAGGGGTAGCGGCAGCGGAGGCACGGACCTCGTGGCGGCGGGTAAGTCTCCTTTTTATTACACTAGTATAGAGAATAACAAGAATCTTCCGTTTGTCTCTCTATGGTCGGAGGTATTAGGACATTGGTGGTCTGTGCTATGAGTATTAGTTTATTGTCTGTGTGCGTGTTCTTTGAAAAGTAATGTTCCGGGAGACACCATGTCTAGAATGCAAGGTCACTGGTTTTCCTTGCCAAGCAGATTTGGTAGTTTATGGTCCTTGCTGAGAATATTAGAAAAGCCCAAATCACATTTGATACACATAGTGACCCCACAGACAGCAGAAGACAATGAAACAAGACCAGATCCCATATAATAAAAGAAGGTGTCACCACTGCTGGGGAATTAACTAGCTGGACAATTCATACGAATAGACTGTTTTGGAAAAGGCATGTTATGATTAGCTCTTCCAATAGAATAGTGTTATGATTAGCTCTTCCAATAGAATAGTGTAAAAGTGCCTACCCTTAACAGACCCCAGCAAAATATACTGGAAATGTTGGTGCTGGGCTGGTAAATTGGTGTGTTTCACGTGGACTGGATGTTAAGCCAACTTATGTGCCAGTATATGGATATGCCCAGGCTGCTGTGAGTGCTGGCATAGTGTGTCCAGACCATTGTAAAGCATTTTTGGTGCCAGAGATTTTGCTTTTCTACCAGTTCACTTTTTTTCTTCTTCTCTCTTCCTGCATGTTAATAAATGTGCCATATGACATATATACTTTTTTATTTAAATTTCTTGAACTTCAAATGACATATTTTTTAACCAGCTTGCTCTAAAACTCATAATGCGGGGTGCATTCTAGGTGCTCCCCAAAAAACCTCCTCTCACCTGCTTTATGCACACGGATTATATGATAACTAACTATTGAAATAATGAACAGCCCGTCAGGAATGGGAGGTCAGAGGCATGCTGGGAAATCAGGTGCACATATATATCACTAAAAAAAAAAAATTGTGAACAAAAATCCTAAACCGGTTTAGCAAATAAAAACCCAATGTATAAACCAAGTTTCATGTCCCAGTGATTAATATAAAAGTTTATTTTTAGGATTCTAATATATGAAGAAAGCCAAGACGCTATAGTGTATCTATACACTATTCTGTGGGAGAATTTATTCCATGGAATTTAGTAACATTTTATCACAGATCTTCAGATGGCGTAAAACTGGATTTAAAACAAAGACCGTCCCTTTGTTATCTTGGGCCCCAGCTGATGCTGCCTGGGTCTAGTCCCGGGCACTCTGGGTCCCACAGATTCTGTGATTATTCCCCTGTTCATTTACTCCATTCAACATCATTAATCAAACCTGAAATGAAATGAACCCCAGAGACAATGAGACCTGCCCCTCTGGTTCCAGTCAGCCTCAATCTCATTCTCAGCGGGAGGCCATCCTAATCACACGCCATCATTAGGACCCAAACAGGAAGATGGGCGGCCTGAGGGCCTGACCTGGGCACAACCCTTTATTATAATCTAGGGTTCTCAAAAAACTCACATGGAAACTTTGTACAAAAACAAAAGTGACATATTTAAGGGAATGGTTAACAGTAATCCTTCACCTGAAGTGTACATTTTCATGAAGATCATAGTTGGGATTTGCCAAAAATGCATTTCCTAGGGGCTATTCACCAAATGGAAAAGGTGGTAAGAGATATAGAGAAGGGATTTATTTAGACTAATTCTTCCTCATATACCCCAACACAATCTTCACCTTTAATTATTCCCATTCTCACCTGACCTCTCCCCAGATTCCCCATGTATTATCATTCTTCTGTAAAAAGCCCTTTTCTTATCAGGCACCCTCAATGTGCAATGTGCCTTCCTTCATTTAACTTGAGTTACAGCAACCTCAACCTACAATGCTCTTATTATAAAGTAAACTCAGCCAACAAAATAACTGCAAAGCATCCTATAGCAAGTCTAGTTAACCTCAGTGTAAAGCAAACAACACTTCCAACAAAACCAACAAACAGCAGCCCAGAAAATAGGCATTGCAGTCCTAAACAAACCAAGCCAACAGTAAATGAATCAATAAAACTAATGCTTGGTTATCTATGTGTCTCTCTGACGTTATTCTAGCTATCTACATATCTATCTAATATGTGTCTATCTGTGTATATATGTATTGCTTGCTTGTCCGTTTAGTATCTGATATGCATCTATCAATGTATCTACGTGTAATTCTATGTATCCTTTTATCTACCTATCTGTCTGTCTATCTATCACATTGTTGTCTGTCTATATATTCTTATTGTCTATCTTTCTATGTTTGGCTTTCTATATATCAATGTCATGTTTGTCTCTTTTCCTATTTATATATATGTATGTCTAATCTAATCTAATCTATCTATCTAATGTTTGCCTATTTATGTATATAATTTTTACCTACATCAAGTCTGTCTCTTTGTCTTCGTCTATGTATCCATCAATACATCCACACATCTAATGTTTATCTATCTTTGAATGGCCATAATTTTAGTTTATATTTGTATTACTAACCATTTTGCTAGTATACATGCACTGCTTAAATAAACAGTGTTGTGTGCAATACAGGTTTATTCAGAATCAAAATCACAGTGTATCTTTTTAAAATATGTCCCAGCACTTAATTAAAACAATTTATTTGTAAATGACTCCCCCTAGTTTTATATCTGCTTTTGGCATATTGACTAATTGCCGTCTCTGGTCATCATTTCACTCCCTCGCCTACAGAGGGATACATCTGCTCCCCACCTGGGTCTCTCCCACTGACGAATTATATTCAAATGTACAGAAAATGAACTCCACCGAATACATCATCACATCTAGCTCTTTAACCAAGTGCCTAATCAATACCTGCACTCATTGTCAGTCATTTATCTTTTAGTACCCAATCTTATAACCCCAACGTACTCTGGGGTTAATCAGTCAGTGCAAATAAACTGAAACAAAGCAGATTGGTTAATTACCTGACAAATCCCATGTCTTATTGTCCAATCGGTCATAAAGATTATAAAAATAATAGTGTTTAACCAGGAACAGTATTCAGATATTCTCTGGATTTCAAGTAAATGTTTGCCCACGGAATGTTAATGGTATTCATTTTATCAACCTTGGAAGGATGAAGGGCAGAGGGAAGACTGGCAAGAATTGAACCAGCAGCCCTAAGAATATTTTTTGCAGATGAAGCATTAGCCCTCTGAGCTATCGCACCAACATAGTGCAAGCCATGGTCGTACTATGCCAATAGTTTAGTGGCATGGCCAGTATTTTGAAGAGGTGGCATTTCTATATTTAATCTATATAAAACAACACATAACACATGAGTGTACTACACATGTATATAGTTTATATGGTGTAATGCAATGTGCACATTGAAAGAGAATGCATAATATATTACAATGCACATGATTATATGTGCTATAGCTGTGCTCTCACGGGTGCCTGGACAATCCAATAGTGGTAGATGGCATATTTTGATATAAACGTACAACTTGCTGGAATAAAGTGTGATAAACACTAAAAAGTGAACTGCCAAGTGCAGTGCAATAATCAGACATTGATAGCTGAATTGCACACACCCTATCTGTCCCATTTTCAGTGAGACAGTCCCTGAATTAAGACCGCTGTCCCACGGTCCTGATTTAATTCTCTGGTGTTTGTGACGCTGGAAAATGAATATTGCGCATGCATTAAGAATTGTGCACTGACACTCCTAAGACATGACCCCTGGTATCCCAGGTTGCCATTGGGCATGCTAGAGAATTTTTCCATCTCGACTAGTGATGCCTGATTTTTGCAACTTCCCCTGTTTGTTCAGTTTTACTGTCTGGCCAACACTGGAACCGGCCAGAAATGACAGCATTTAAGTCTGAGATCATGTGGCCCTTCAACTGCACACACATATCTCTCTATCATCCCCTCAAAAACGTATCCTTTTTCTGCTGCCCAAGTTATCCCGTTAAAAACCAATGTTTATAAACGAGCAGAGCTCATTAATCACTCGCTCAGTTGCCGTTACGTCAGCGAAAGTGAAGCATGAGTCATAACAGCATCCGCCGTCTTAATTAACCAACTTCAACAATGTCACCATATCAGGCTTCAGTGGGAGGCTATAAACTGGGAGCGATTTATTCCACAAAGCCTGTATCCACCCAGAACAAGCCGGAATGGTGAGAGCGATTAAAATACATACTGGGGGTTATTTCTAAAATTTTATTCTAATGCAAAGTTCTAAAAATGGAGCAATCAGCAGGAACATTCCAGTGGTTTCCATGGTTCCACGTTTAGACCATTTTTAGAGGGGATTTTAAACACCCCCTTAAAGGGACAGTCTAGTCCCGATGCTTTGGTGCAAGATGAAGATCACTGCTTATATAGTGCACAGGCTTTTATCCCTGTGTGATTTGACGCAGGCATTCTGCATAAATTACATTTTTAATGCATGTTTACTGCAGGTGCAGCAGCACTGATTATATATAGACACTGAAGATATAAAGTTTTGTTTCATTTAGTCACTTCCTGTGTGCTTGGAATTGAATACATTGTGTGGACTATGATAAACTTGCTCTTGTAAGATCTCTTTAACAATGCAACACATTGTCTGATGTCTCACCAGAGAGACAGGAAATTCCATTCATTTGAATTAAATTATTCTCATTGGTTCCTGCAGCAAACAAAAAAAAAAAAAAGGAAATTACTTTTAGCCAGCTAGTGTGGGCAGTCCTGGCTTCTTGCAAACTGCTGTCATTTCACAATGTTATCTAGCTGTAAGTATTTTATATTTGAAACAATGCAAAATGTAAAACATGCATTTTAAAGTACTCTCAAAGCACATTAATATTTAGAAGATGCGTCTTGGACACTAGACTGTCCCTTTAATCTTGACAATAGAGTAATTTGTCTTGAAATTGTTATTAATCAGTGCATTTTGGTT
This sequence comes from Pelodytes ibericus, assembly GCA_036172795.1. NCBI lineage: Eukaryota > Metazoa > Chordata > Amphibia > Anura > Pelodytidae > Pelodytes > Pelodytes ibericus. The sequence goes on along the minus strand of CM069866.1, from coordinate 14,626,841 downwards.
TAGGTGCAAAATCTTCCCACAGATAAGAGCATCAGAGTGTAAAAAAGAAAAACTGTTGTACACAATGGCCACTTCAAAACACTTTCTTGTGCAGGACTATTTATACACAGCTCCTATTGTATATAAACTAATCATACAATTAAGCCAGCATTAATATTTTTATTTTTGAATCCCTATTTTGAATCAAACCCCAATACTTCTACCCTTACTAGAATCAGTCGGTTTAATAACAGTTCAGCTGAATCTAAAATGAAACTATGGTGTGCGATATCCCATCTGATTGGGACTGGATATTAGAATCTGCAAGTATGCAGGATATTGAGTTAAGAACATTCTATCACACCCACCCTCATCCCAAAAACGGTACCCCCTTTTGTTGCGCTTTGTAATGAGATCTCGTCAAAGGAATTTTAGCCAACAATACAAGGTATAAAGTGAAGTACAAAGAAAAGCCTAATTTACAGCAAATCTCAATCTTTTAGCTGTCAGTTTACTTGAATAGCATCTGTTTCAAATCCATGTATCTCTCTCGTGTTAAACTTCACTGTATCGCAACTGCCTTTTGTCCCTTCGTCTCTCAGCGGACCTTTTTATCTACTGCAGGCCCAGCTGAGACTTTTCCCAAATGACCTGGTTACACCTCAGGCCAGTTATCCCCTCTGGGGAGAAGAGCAGGTGCAATGTGGGGTGCAGACAGTGGAGTCATTCTTTTTAACATCTCGTAACACACACACGGGTGCATGGGGAGGGGGGGCTTTCTGAATATTTTACATTACACATTGCCTCATTATCTTGATGTGTAAGGTGTAATCTCAGTAACATATCGTTTGCTGTCACAATATCTCAGAACTAATGATATACAGAATGACTCCTGAAACGGAGATGAAATGTGTGTCAAGATCTATTGTCTGTTACAGGCACTTTAAATCTTGTCTGTTTCATAATATTGATCGCCGGATATATTTATTAGTTTTATTAGCATACAAACTCACTGGGATATGGCACTCTGGAGAGACCCACTGAAGCTGGGAAACAGATGAAATGGTTAAGTCAGAAAGATGGCAAATTAACAGGATAGAAGGATTTATCCTCAAGTTGAGCAATATTCCTATTTTTTCAGTTTGCAGTTAAAAGTTTTCCAAAGGATCTAATTTTCTGTGAGTAAATCAAAATTCCAAAATCAATTCACTCACTTCAGTGATCTAAACAGACCTTAAATTGATCTCGAATCGGCACGGGGAAACAAAATTATTAAACATATCTTAAATACATAAAAATAAAAAAACATTTTTTTATTAAAATTTAAAAATACATATATTAACGTAAATATACTATTATAATACATAACATTAATTTATTATAATTGTATATGAATAGTTTTGTGGTTAACTTTAATTCTTGTACACTTTTATGTTCAATTCTCCAACAAAAATCTGAGGGAATTTGTGTTATCTGCGGCATTTGGTTTGGGTGTTGCTGTTACCAAATAAGATGCATGTAGCAAGTAAACATATAAAAAGGTCCATACGCATCCAAATACAAGGTGAAAAAGTGTACATTTTGAAACTGTTCCAGTGAAGTTATTAAAGGCACCAAAATGGGGACTGCTCTAAAATATGGGTCTGGTTTTTTATTTTTCAATGTTTTTGCGTCACTTTACATACAGCTCGGTTTTCCAAACAATATTAATGGTGCAGCTTGAGTGGTGACGTATCAGCGCTACTGCGCATGTACAATACGTATTCTCTTATACTTAAAGAGGGATCGTTAGAGGGAATGGAAACCTGGCGAGTTTCTCCTGCTACAAGAACTCCATTGGACCTGTGTAATGCATTGTCAAATCTAGAATGCCAACTGATTAATCCCTTCACATCCTTAACGTCCAAAGTACCAAACTGGCATCTTTGTGCTCCTGGTCCCTATCACAGAGGGAGAGGTCTTGAATCCTTCAACTTAAGTGTTAGTTCATTTTTTTATTAATAAACAAAAATTATCTAGGGAGAAAACATCAAAAGTTTGGTGGCATACAAATCTCGTTTTGCCCCATAGAATACTCTCTCAGCTCAGCTCAATGTGGGATTTAAGAGTCAAGAGTGCATACTCCCTGTGCGTTGAGTGAGAGTATTTGGCTACCCCCCTACCCGCCTGATATCCTAATGGTAACAGATTTTAAAAATAACCTATTTTGTAAGAATAATACTGTACCTTAAAGGATTAATGTGATTTGATATTAATTCTCTTGACTTGTATGTGTAGTCTTATTTATGTTAGTTGTTTTTCTTTTTTCACTGTTTGTACTTTTGGATATGAGCAATAAAGATTTTTTTTAAAAAAGGGAAAGAAAGAAAGGAAAAAAAAAAAAAAGTGGCTTACTAAATGACCTCTTGCAAGATTAGACAAACTCTGCAAAATCCCACCACCTCATTCACCAAGAACCCATCTAATTGTGCTTTAAATAAACCTTTAACTATCTGCTAATGTCCTACACATAGATACATATAGAGCTTGACATTATGTTCCCCAGTTTCCTATTGTGCTCTTGGTACAGCACAAAATGTATAAATTAGTACAGAGTATACTCAAGGATAGTCAGCTCCTTATCTACATTAGGAAGTAGAATAATTAGGTTAGAGGTTTCTTTGTGTGGGTATAATGTCCTCCTATGTGCTCAATTAACCATAACCTCTCCTTTGCATATGCTAATTAAAAAGTAGCTTCCTTTAATACCATCATTATCGCCAGATTATTAAACATTCCAGTGAGGACATGTACTCAGCCTGTCAGGGCACACTGGGTGTTTGGCTGGCAGTACATGAAGTAACCATTTACTGATAGAACTAGGGGTCCGTCAAGACCAGGGATGGCTAACCTTCGGCATGGCTAATATGTTGGAACATCATATGCCACAATACCCAGTCAGTCATAAAGGTTGACTAAGCAACATGCGATATGGTGTTCCCAAATACCTGCAGTGCCGAGTTTAGCTATCACAGACTTAGAGGTATGTTAAACTGGAAGGATGGGAAGTGGAGGACATAGCTGTATGCACCAAAAAGGTACATGTGTTTTTTGGTGTTGGGCAAACAAATATCTAGCTATTATAGCTCTACAGTTACACAATAAACAATGTTCATAATCATAAATAACAAGATATAAATATGGTAAACAGATGACTTTGCTATTTAAAGATATAATTCCCAACTGGGCATGAAATCAGTGAACACCTGCATATTCCAGAGTTCTGTACCATGGACAAAGAAGAGGTGAGAGATCAGGTGCATTCTCCAAAGAGATAAAAGAAATTGTTTGAAGCTAAATGTTTGTAAACCGTCTGACACATAATCCAGGTTCACTAATCAAGTATACAGCTGATAAAATGCTTACACATAATAACTTTGTTTCTCTGCTGTACTACAAAGGATGCTATAATCAGTGGTGAATCATGGTTTTGTGCCCTAGGCAGACAAAACTTATGTAAATGTAAACTTTTTAATATTATATGCAACTAATTTCATATCACATTCAACTACTGTATATGTAATAAAAATGTTATTGAAAAATTGCATTTCTTGTTTTTATTCACTTTTTCTGCACCCAAAGCACTTCACACAGCATCATACAGTACCCACAGCACTTAGCTTGCACCCACACAATTTGGCTTGCCACAATGTCACAGAACATACGAGTGTCACTTTGTCCCACAGAACTGCCCCTGCAGATCAAGCCACAGTGTCACTTTCCCCCATAGTACATGTTATTTTGCCCCACAGAACATGCCACAGCATCAATTTGCCAATTAAAATAAGCCACTGTCAGGTACCAATTAACATGCCACAATCACTATGTCATTAACATATGCAACAGTCAGTTTGCTTATTAAAATATGCCACCGTTTGTCCATTAATATGCCACAGCCATGTTGCCATTAATATGCCAGTATTATTGGTCCATTAATATACCACAGCCAATTTGCCCATTAGTATGTTAGTATTATTTTGCCATATGCCAGTATTACTTTTGCCATTAATATGCCACAGCCAATTTGCCCAATAATATGCAAGTATTATTTTCCCATTAATAAGACACAGTCAATTTCTCTGTCGGCAAGCGAGTCTTCCCCCTCATATTGAGGGTCAAAATACTGGCATATTGAATGGCAAAATAGGGGCATATTAAATGGCAAAAGAATGGCATATTGAGGGGAAAATAATGACTTATTGAGTGGCAAAATATTACTGGCATATTGACCAACTGTTCCCAACCACCCTCCATATTACATTAGACCGGGATAACATGCTTGTGAGGGTAGGTGGGGTGAGTGGGAGATATTGGGGGGGGGGGGGGGGGGGGGGGCAGAAAATGTGTTCAGTAAGGGGCCCTGAAATTCCTGGTGGCGGCCCTGGGTGCAGCTATACATTTTATCTACAGGTCATAAGCATGCCACACTGTAGTAGCTTTACTGTGGTTGAGAAAGTACTGTACATACCAGTAACTATACCATACTGCCTGTGGCCATCTAACTATATACTGATATAGCTATATGAAGCCAATACTTAGTGACAGTAGTATACAAATGCAAAGTGTAATAGGAGGTGTTACAATTAATAGCCCCCGCATTGAGGAAAAACAACTAAAGTGTGGATGAGGACAGTTCTAGTTAAGCAAACCCTTGTGGGGGCTTAATAATTGAAGCATTTTTTACTTTTTATCTGACAACGTATAGCACTATTTTTGGGCAGAATGTTCTTTAATGTTTATTGTTTACCTAAATGTTTATTATTTATGTATTATCCTGGGTCACACTATGTTCTGGTGGGCATATTCGTTTGCCGCTCACAGTGTTACTGAATGGCACCTTTGCAGAAGGGAGATTTTTCAGTTATTTGCAAGAAAGGATCTAAGAGGATATTTAATATATTGCACTATAATCAATCATATTGCATCCTTTGTCTCAATTTCTTCTACATTATATATCTAAATTGATGAATGATCAAATATATTGCCCATAATCAAGAATTTGTGGTATATGAAGTGGTATGTGTTATATGATGGGGCTATCCCCTACAATAAACCCATATCAGATATGATTTAGGTCATGATAGATCTACATATCAAAGCATTAGTACCACTATAGGTTACCTATACCTACTATTTGTTACCAACTAAAGGAATAGAAGTATAGCTCATGACCCATGACACTTATTTGACTATCAAAATTGCTATTTACTGGATGCGTTATATTTTATATGAGACTTTGTATTCATGTTTAATGATATCTCAATATCATTGGCGTGCAATTATTCACAAATAAAAACAAGATTTTTTTAAAAAATGTGTGGCATTAATATTGTATTGATTACATTGATATGGTGGGGTGATATGAGAAATTAGGACGGTGTGTATGAGCTACATTTTCCATTAATGCTCCCATTAAAAAAAATATCAGGAAGCATAAACATAATTTTAGTTCCTAAATAAAATGACCCCATTAATATAAAACAAATCTTTTAAATGTTTGTTCTACCATTACCCGTAATTAAATATTTAGCTTTTTATTCATGAAATATCTGTTTCAGAATTTCCCAACTCATGTCCCTCAACCAGTCACCTTCTACAAAGCTTACAACTTCACCACCGAGGCACACTTGCCAAAAAAGCTATCACCTTCTGAGATGTTACTGTACCTCTACCTGAAGTTGTGAATTCTGATACGTTCAGCGTTCACTGAGAAAGTCAACTTTACCCACTTTCTAAACTTTTAATAACTCAGCATTCATAAGTGTTTTAATAAAGATTTTTTTTTCTCTAGGTAGATCGTAATGAAACATAATAGAAAGATGACAAGATACAGCTTTTAAATGTGGCCCTATTCCCATATAACATCAGTCTAAAGAAATTGATAAAAAATGACATTACAATGCTGACTGGACAAGGCAAAAGACTAGATGGAGATTATAAAACATTTAGGGGCATTGCTATATGCCACAAACCATGGTACTACAGGAGCAGGTTGCAGTGTAGACTAGTGTCTGGCTCCTTGTAGATCATAATGGCTCCATCTAGTGGAACTTAATCTAGTGCTTTCTGGGGTTTTTTTTTTTTTTTTTTTAAACAGAATTGTTATCATTTCAGTGGGGAAAAAAAGTTGAGCTACAAAAATAGCAGCTATGCAAACAATCAAATTCCATCTCAGTAACATGAATTTATTTGGGAATCACAGGAAGTAAATCGGTGCTACTAATGAGTAGCTCTCATCCGAGCATCCCATTATGTCCCCTAATAATTAATTTGCTCCCTTATTGTCCAGCTGCTACATGATGGTATTACCAAGTTTTGGTTTCCTGCTCCTCTGCAAGCTGCTTCTGCAAAAGCTCTCCTTGGGAAACCTGACAATTTATCAGCAATATTGCTATTAAAACTACATTTTGCAATTCAGAATCAAACTGCATCCAACACATTGTGTCTCAGTGGCATATATAGACACACGCAGCATCCTTGGAACATGAACAATATCCAGATGGGACTCAGTCTGGACAGTGCATAGATATCACAGTAAAACTATGGATTTGTACTCAGCAAAATAATGTACAAAACGACTAACATGTTTACAAGATGATTAAGATTAGAACATCTCGGTGACTTCTATTATCTGCTGACAAATTCAGTGACGTCCAAGTGTTAAAGATCTTTCAGTCACCTCGGTACAAAAACAATATATAAAAAGGAGATTGTTACTATTGTCAATTGCAGGATACCTCACATCTATCCATCCTGATATCAGCAAACAACAAAAATAACAACAGGGGATATTTATAAAAGGTGACAAACAGTAAAATTGGAACATTTTTGGTCATTCTTGACATTTTATTTATTTTAACATTTGTGCAGTGTTTGTGTTTAGCTGTAATTTTCTTTTGTCATTTGCTACACCCACACAAATTATATATTGTTTTTAATTGGGACAAGGACTTACCTTTATTTTCATCATATCATGTACTATAAAAAATAAAAATAAGTCAGAAAATGTTTATTTTTCACCATATTTGAAAAATCTTTTTACTCCTCTACAAAAGCTAACAAAAAAAAAAAAACTGCTAAAGAGATTCTACTATTTCTCCTGAGTTTAGAAATGCCTCATGTTTTTGCAGGTTATGGGGCAATAACCACAAGTAGCACATTGTTATTTAAAAACCTTTTTATTTTTTTCAGCTACAGCAATTTCAGAACACCGATATCTATCATGAATCCTTGAATCACCCCCCACATGTATATATTTTTCACAAGTACACAACCCAGAGTATTCAGACAATTTCATTCATTCATTTTACCACCACTCTTTTCCAAGGTTTGCAGAAGTGAATATGTTCTAGGGATCTTCCCCCCCCCCCCCCCCCCCCGATTGGCGTTCAGGTAAAGGTTGAGTACCTCTTATGCAAAATGCTTGGGACCAGAAGGATTTTGGATAACTGGTTATTTCAGCTAACTGATCATTTTCACTAATAAAATATATAAACGCTTCTCAGCACTCATGAAATACAGTATTAATAGAAATAAATCACTTTTACTGTGATGATAGGCATCATTGGGAACCTGCCGTTGGCGTGTCAGGCCTGCACACGTGTCATTGTAGTTCCCTTTCTGGGCATGGAGAAATCTAAGCATGCATGGAAAGCCCATACTACAGCTTAAGGGGATTGGACGCTGAATAAACTATTGTGTGCTTTCATTCTGACGTGTGTGTGTGGAATTTGCAACTTGGGACAAAATCCCCAAAAATCTTTTTGGATAACGGATCATTTTGGATAACAGATTTCTGGATAAGGGCTACTCATCCTGTATAAATGTAATGAAAAATAAAGAGTTATGGCCAAACAGCACCCCGATTTGTGTTCAGCAACATTGTCTTAGAAAGTTCTTCTGCTGCTGGATCAATGCCTAAGCAGCAATCTACGGCAAGGAATTGTTTGATAGCTCTTGGAAGAGACTTTCTTATACAGTAATAAATGACATTAAACAAAATTAAGCCCTAAGAAAATGCACAGACAGGAAAATGTTGTGCAAGATCACTGCTTATGCAGTGATCAAACAAAAAGGGAATCGGTTAAAACACAGGAATGGCTTTTATAAAAGCCCTTGAGCATCACAAATTTTATTGAATTTATTAAAACTTACACTATACAGATCTGCGTCTCTCCCTCACTAAAACAAGAGAGGAAGGCAGATCCACACTTGTTAAAGACAATATTTCCTGTTACTGGTTGGCGCTCACCAAATTTGCCAGCACACTGTCTGCAATGCCCCATAGAAGAGAAAAACACCACTTCCCTTGCTCGTCAGTAGAAGGGAAGCGCCATCTTTATCCAGCAGTGGTCCTTCAACGGTCATGAGAACGATCACAGACGGGTAAGGCACTATTTTTAGGTTCTGCTAAATGCTTCAAATACCCGGAATTTGGCTACACAATGTCATAGTTTGGGTCTAATTCAGCTATTTGTAAACCAAAGCATCGGAGGGCTTCGGATCGGAACAATATGAGACAATCAGCCCCAAATACAAATTTTGGCATGATTGCTGCATTACAGACAATTCAATTTGCATTTAAAAAAAAGTAAAAGCTCCCAGCCCCATGTCAGGGCCACCATATGTATTTTTTTTTTTTGGGGGGGGGGGGGGGGGCTAATCCACCCCCCCATGTTGGGGTGAATTCAGCTATTTCCATAATAGACAAATTTGTCCTGAAATGTGTCTCCATCATCCCATAGAATCCTATGGGGATGATAGAGGCAATATATAGTTCGCTGAATTTCGGTCTACTTTCAGTTTCAAAAGCAATCAGCGTATAATTGGCTACGATGGCCAAATTGTGGCTATACGGGGTCAAATCAGGGAATATTCTGCGGCTTAAAATTCAGCTTCCAATACGAACCTATACAATGTGTTGGGCCAAATTGCTCTTATCTGCCATCTAGTATGCCCAATTTTCTACATACTTTCATTAGTCCCTGGCCTTACGACTATGCATGCTTAAACTCCTTCACTAATGCAATATGACCACTCCTTTTAGTGGTGTCTAGTGTCGATACCCACTGTACAGCTATAGACACCCCCACCCCCACCCCCAAATACAAGCTTTGTCCCCCTTCGATACCCACTGTACGGCTATAGACCCCCTCATACACTTTACGGCTATAGACCCCCTCAGATACCAGCTGTGTCACCCTTCGATACCCACTGTACGGCTATAGACCCCCTCATACACTGTACGGCTATAGACCCCCTCAGATACCAGCTGTGTCCCCCTTCGATACCCACTGTATGGCTATAGACCCCCTCAGATACCAGCTCATAGTTGCCAACATCGGCCAAGTTTCCAGGGACACCTATGTGTTCCACATGCTGCAGAAAGAGCATGCAAAGTGCAGCCCGGCAGTATGTAGGGTGGATATACGCACATACACAATCCAATGAATTAATCATGGTAGGTCCTTTGAGATCTCAACCCTGACTAATTAATTGGATTGTGTCTGTGCGTATATACATCTTACATACTGCCGGGCTGCACTTTGCATGCTCTTTCTGCAGCATGTGGAACAAAAATGTGTCCCTGGAAACATGGCCGATGTTGGCAACTATGCCAGATGTGTCCCCCCCCCCCTCGATACCCACTGTACGGCTATAGACCCCCTCAGATACCAGCTGTGTCCCCCCCCTCGATACCCACTGTACGGCTATAGACCCCCTCAGATACCAGCTGTGTCCCCCCCCCTCGATACCCACTGTACGGCTATAGACCCCCTCAGATACCAGCTTTCTCCCCCACAGCTATAGTTACCTAATCCAGCCAGTTACACCCCTTGCATGGTAACTGCCCCCAGCTATCTGCCCCTTCCCGAGCGCCAGCTCAAGCCAGAGACCACGCCTCCTGTCAGCATCACTTCCGGCCGCACAGCAGAGGGAAGATGGCGGCGCCCTGTAATTCGGAGCTTCCGTCCGAGGCTTCGTCCTGTGTGAAAATCCCGAAGAGCGAGGTTTTATCGCCGCCCTCCCCCGGCTTGAGCGATGGGAGCCGCTCCTCCCCCTTGCTGGCCCCGGGGCCGGCCGTTCCTCCCGTCTCGTTCAATACGGCCTGCCGGGGCATGTCGTGGACCCCCGCCGAGACCAACGCGCTAATCGCTGTGTGGGGTAACGAGAGACTGGTAGAGGCCCGCTACCAGCAACTGGATGGAGCCGGCACCATCTTTAGTACCAAGGCCCCCGGGCCTGCCATGTATGACCGAGTATCCCGGGCCCTGGCCGAGCTGGGCTATGAAAGGACCCCGAGCCAGTGCCGCGAGAGAATGAAGGTAACCTTACCTGATACCTACCTGATACTAGCTTTATAAACCCCTCCCCGCCAGAGGATAAGTGTAAGGGAGCCGCCTACCTCATATTGTCCAAATACCTCTCCCTCCCCCTGATACATTGCCTCCAAGTGAAGAAGGTAAGGAGGCTGGCCATCTCATACCATACAACCCCCCTCCACCAGGAGATTAGCTCTATATGCCTCCAGCAACTACCTTCCTCCTACAATATGTGTGCTATATATTAAATATACATTAAACACACCCCCTGCCTCCCCCCCCATTCTGTTAACACCACAAGTGGTTGAAAACAACCTAAGTAATAAAAACAAATACATACCTCTGCCATCCATCCCCCCCCCCCCAAGCCATTGGTGCGAGAGGATGAATGGAACCTACCTACCTGATGCCAACCTTCCTCACACCATGTGTGTGTGTATATCTATCTATATGTCTATAAATAAATACACCCACACACATATACAACCTTTTTCCCCCCACGCTACCTCACCCCATACGTCTGTACGCACACCCATATGGGGTGAGGTAGATAGAAGGTTGGTATCAGGTAGGTGGGTTACCATCATATTCTTACACCACGGACTTGGGCTAGGTGGTGTGTATATTTGTGAGTGTGTATACACGCGCACACAAATCTCACACAGGAGGCTTGGGGCAGGTGCAGCACAAGGGTAGGTAGAGGATGAGTCTAAGAGGGTTCAATGTGACTCTGTTGCCAGTTGCTTCTCATGCCAGTATCACCTACCTTGCTCTCACTCTGCCGTACCCTTCTCCAGAGATGTCTGTATGCAGACGTCTATACGGTATATGTATGGTGCATGGATACATGCATTACAGTACAATATTGGGGAAAGTACCAACAGCCCCAACATTTTTATCTCCTAGCAAGTAGGCGTCCGGCATAAGGTAATGTCTGACAATAGTTGGAACCGTTGATCTAGCTACCCTTTATGTACATTTTGTCCGTTTGTTCAAATTACTGTCGTCTTTCTATATTCAGGGCCCATGTCCTAATTCCAGCTAGGTGTTTGTTTTTCTTTCACTTTGCTGGATGTATATATACAGGACCGTTACTTTTCCTAACTTATGCAGTTGGCAAATGGTGGCCAGTTATTCTATATAGGTCACATATGGGAGCTGATTACACAAGTAGAGGCTCTATACACAATATAAGTCTATACAGTTTACAAGTGGTTGGCATTACATAAAAAGAGGACTTTACATTTTACATATTGAGTCTAATTAAGCATAAAGATTTGTAAACAGTTAATAAATGGGTCGGAATGTACACAACAAGAACAATACCATCTACAAATGGAGGCCTTTTACACACAAGGGGATCTGTACAGTGAACAAATGGGGGGTTTATTACGCACAAACAGCTTTTCAGATGAAAATATCAACACGGTTTTCCAACTAGAGGTCAGTGAGCTAGATGTGGACCCTAAGATTTCAGATTTTACTCGGTTTTACTTAATTATAGAAAATGTAAATTGTGATCTTGCCTCGTTGAACCATCTTTAATCTGGATTGTCAAATAATGTGCCCTGTTTTGCTAGGGATGCAAGTTTGGAACATTTCAGTACTGTAGATGAATATTTTACAGATAATTTCCTTGACTATTTGATGATATGATGGCTTACAAGAGTCTCAGCAGCGTGCCATGTTTTTTTTAGATCAATGTATTGGACAGTGGTTTTGAAGCCCTAACTTTTGGTGAAAAAAATGACCAAGTCATTTCCTATTGTTATTGTTTTTGGACACATTAGACTTGCATCCCCTCTATCAATCACCCACTCATTAACGGCATACTAATCTACAGCAGTGTACAGCACATCTGCCATTCTAGAGTGCTGCAGAAGATCTTATTGCTGTATAAAAGTCCTTACTCTTTTTATTCTCATTTTGGATTTATTTGTACGGTACAGATAATACCATAACCAGATGGTAGAAAACCACTGTTCAGTACATTGATTTAAAGAAGATGGCACGCTGTTGAGACGCTATACGTCATCGGCAACAAAATTCCCAACTATGAGATCACTTTATTATGTTCTACTATATGACTGGTGATTGCCTGGAAATGTACAATTAGTTATGGCTTAATTTTGATATCCCAGCGGTTGTCGATTGGCTTAGCATCATGGGAACTGCAATCAAATGGTTGGCTAAGTATCTGTGTATCACAGTCCACAGTCCATTTTGTTTCAGTTATTACGGTTATTATCTGCATTAGAAGAAGGGATCAACAATTATGGCCAATTTTTCACACTGAGCCTTTAACTGAGGGTTTCGTGGCTTCGATGGTTGTGGGGGTTAGTATTGTGGGGAAAAAAGCTAGAGGAGATTCCAAATGCTGGGTCGAAGATGGTCAGAGAAGGATTTTTTTTTTTAAATTATGGTCCTTCAGATCAGTTTGTTTCCTACCTCGCTGTTTGTGGGTAGAAGGAAGCAGATGCTTCCTTGGTGATTAGGGCTCCAGTGAGAGCATAGACCCGTGCTATTATTTGCAAAAAATCCTGTGCACATCTCTGTCCCAGCACCCTACATTGGAGCATCGCAAGACACAGACTCAGTGCTGACTTAGACACATTAATTCCAGCAATATAATAATAAGACAGATTTGTGTTAATAGATACTGTGACCATTAAGACAATCCACGGCCAGTGTCAGCGGACACAAAGAAAACAAGTAGAAATGGTTTAGCTCTCTTGCCGATTGGAAGACGCTGGGTAAATACTCTTCTGCAAAATGACTTTCTTTCTCTTGCATGGCAGTTTCCCACTCAACAGTGCTTAGTCATAGCCTCTGACGTAGCACTGTTAAGTGCAAAATGCGTTGGGTTTTCCCCCCTTTCTTTCCGCTGTTTGGGTGTCTTCCCCTTATCGTACTACTGGCATGCAAATATGCTGAATGGGTTGTCTGGAAGGAAAATAAACATTTTGCAGAAGGGTATTTAGTTGGCATTTTCCTTTCGGCAAGATGTCCAAACCACTTCTATAGATTAATTCCCCCCTGCAGCTACTGTGGAGTCGAACAATATCTGGGTGCCAGGGTGTAATTTGTAAGCACTATGGCAAGTCCTCCAGTATTTGTCGAGGTTGTAAAAGATTTAAAGTTTAGGAATTCTGTGTCTGTAAAGTATCACACTGGTGTCAAGACTGTCAAAGCAGTGTGGGAGGAGGTGTATTTGTGGAAACTAGTTTTGATGCATGTGATAGTTCATCTCTCCTTCAGCTTCATGTAAGCCTACCTCCACACTTATGCACTAGCAGCGGCACCTATCAAACCATATACTTACTTGATATGATGGGTTAATGCGTTCAATACCATTCAAATTACCATAACAATGTGTCTGTAAATAAGAAACATTTGGCCCATCCAGTCTTGACAAAAATGTTTTGTTTCTTTTATTGCGATTTGTTTGTCACTGTTCTTATCCACATCTTATCAGTGAAGAGCTAGCAGTGGTACGGATTGTAGGAATGAAATGTCTGGGTTCTGACCCCATAGTGAGGTCGACAATGAGGCCAGACTAGACCACCTCCAATAGACTGATGAATACATGACTAGGATCTCTGTGAAGTTTGCTTTTCAGATGATTGTTCGTTCATTTATTTTTTTGTCTTCAATGGTGTCTGTAGCACAATGTTTTCATCCATAATTACCCAAAATAAAAATGACTTTTTTATTATCAGACCCAAGATTATAAAGAATATGTTGGCGCTATAGAGCAGACTGTTATTTCTGCTTAAAGGACAACTGTAGGCAAACATGTAAGTTGTGTTTAAGTGAAAGATTGCAACATGTGAATGCATAATAGATTTAAATAGAAATGAATGAAATAATACAAATAAAGTAACTTATTGAGCTCTCTATGCTACATGTAGCTCTCTAAGGAGGCAGACATCTTGGGTCAAATCTTCCTTCATCTGACCCAAGATTCTAAACAGCATGTCTGCCCCTTGATGGACTTATACGGAGAAGAGAGGACTCCATAAGGTGCTTTATTTTTATTCTTTTATGAAATAATTTCTGCTTAAAATGTCTATGCAATCTTTCAATTAAACCTAACTTTACTTATTGTAATTCATTTTCTTTTAAAACCTGTACACTTTATGCAATCGTTCCATTTTTTTTATTTTTTTTTTTTGTTGCCATAATGCCGTATAGGTGATTCCACATTCATTGAACAATTTGTTCTCTTGTCAAATTCTTCAAAAACCAGGCCATTTACACACTTTATTGCATGCAGCAGGGTGATTTGTTTGAAGAAAATAAAAGGTGTGTTTTTGTTTTAGACTCTTCGCAGATGTTACAGTCGAGTGAAGGAACGAGGCGTCGGAAAGAGGAAAAGCAGTTACACCTTTGAGCAGCTAGAGAGAGTGTTTGGACAGGGAGGCTGGGAAACACAGCCCTTCCAACCTGTACTAATAAACAGCAGCGGGTTGTACCAAGAAATGGAATCTGATGGAAGCACTATGGAGGATTATTCCCAAGATGACTGGGCCAATCACAGCCAGGACATGCAAGGCTTTCCCGGGGAAGATTTGGGTAAGAAAGATAATTCCTTCTTTCAGTTGAAAAATGGGCTTGTATGTTTTAAATAGAATATACCCCTAAACAAAACAATGGCAGTTCTAAAAGCGCCGGTTGTCGTGTAACGATTGCGCCTTTTTTATACCTCTCCCAACACATTGCAGTGCGGGAGAGGGATCTCTGGTTTCCTGCCACAAATTATGCACTTTTAAGCGCCTGATTTTTTTTTTTTTTATTAATTGGCTGTGTGGGCGCAAATCAAAAGTACTCGAAATTTGTTGGGAGTCTGCATTATACATGGGCACACTCGCTGATAGCGCCATTTACTACATAACCCCACAATATCTTATATAATACAAGTTATAAAAGCTTGCGGTGAGAGACAGTTGGCGCCAGCCCACGCAGCCCATTTATATACATGTGTAGAACACTTTATTGCATTGTCCGTTTGAAGAAAGTAAAAGTGGTGTATTGTTTCAGACTCGGGGAAGAATCATGGCTCCGCGTCAGAGGATAAACTGGAACAAACTCCCCGTGGGGATAACCGGGCTCCGACTTGCTGGCAAAGTATGGTTTGCTCTTGGGCGGCACACGCGTGGATCGAGGTGTTCTGACTGCCGCTGCCAGAGCGGAATCCAAGATATATACACAAAGAGTCGCCACTCGGAAATGCAAAATATATAAACGTGTTTAATCCATAATAAGTGTTACGATGAAGCGTTGTTGGACACGAAACGCGTTGTCAGTGACCATCGTGTTTGTAACACAGTCTTTCTGGCTTTCGTGTGAAGTACGTTTTGGATTTGCGAGTTCTGACTGTGTATCTATAGAGGATAAACTGGCACTTTCATTTAAAAAGTGCAAATCCGGTTTATCCTTATACTAGGGCCAATTGCCTTTTCACTAATAAATCTAATATAGAAGCCCCCGTAGAGGAAGAAAAAGTTTAGTGGCTCTTTAAACCTCCGATATTCAGAATGACCCAGCACCAGATATTAAACATATTCTGCTGTAACACTAGCTGCCCCTGATACTTAGGTTTATACACTTAAAGTATTAAAATCAAATAAAACCGTACAGTTTAGAACATAATGTCCCCCCATTTTGTAATGGGCTTCCGTTTATTGCGCTAATGTCACAATTATCTTCTACTTTCCAGTTAAGAACATTTTAAAGCATGATTCTGCTGCCGACATCAGAAACAGAGGTCAAAGATAGGGTTTCCTCACCCAGTATGTATTTAAAGACTGATCTCCCCTTATCAGTGTCCTGTGATACTGACTGGCCATTTTCCTCCCATGTTCCCAGAGTACCCACTCTTATTATAAAGCTGGTTACAGGACTGCCTCAGATTGGACAGTTTAAAATGTATACAAATTGTGAGGGGAAATTTTTAAATAAGAACAAAAAACTTAAAATCAAAAGCCATGTTGTTTTTGTAGCAATATATGCTGGTATACAACACAATCATTATAGTGTGACATGTTCTTTAACTGTGTAGGAACATATCTGAGATTAAGGTAGAATTACATGGATGATCTTTTCACGTTAAATATTGTTTACACATAGCCAATATTGTACATTCAATTAAAAAAAAAAAACTGGTATAAGTTAAAGTCTCAAGACACTTTTTTTGTTGTTAGCTTTATTTTTTTATGTCTCTTTTTTTAGCACCTTGGTTGGTCCAGAAGCCCTCCCTGCCCTCTCTCCCGTGCCCACCTAATGACGGTACTGTACTATTACTTTTCCTTGCGATACGCTTTATTAAACTGATACAATTGGGGAATGAATTTGTCGTTTTACTTGTGACGTGCAAGCTGTTGTCTTGCAGCGTTATTTCTGCTGTTGGAAAGATCCGCCAGAAATTCTTATATTATAGAAATTTCATATTTTTGATCCAGTAGCTTTGGGTCCGTTTGTTAGAGAACGGATACGGGGAAGATATAAATATGATATATTTCTGTAAGTAAAATCAGCCCATTTTGTTTTTATATTTGCCTCTGTGCTTCACTGTTAACGATAACTGGGTTTTATATATTAATATTCTTCTTTTCAATGTTTTCATCAATTTCCTACTAGATTTGTAAAATACGGTTCGCTATGGAGAGTTGGATCACCGAAGGGTTAGATTTTGAGGACATCTTCCTGAACTATTTTTGTACAAAGGCTTTCACCGCATAGCCCAGTAAAACTTAGCATTTAATTTGTTACTTTAAAAGAACAAAACACTGGTCACTCAACGGATAAATGAGACAAACCAGAAGAACAGTGTAACTATTCAATGTAAATACCATAAATAGTGCACCATCATAAAGAATGACAAAACATATACAAAGTCTGGTATGATGTTTACAATGTTAAGAAACAGGCAAATGAAAGGGGTGATCCTCCTTTTTTCAAAAACAATATAAGACTGAAGCGACTAGTCATAAAATATTGAAGTGGTATATCATAATTACAAGATAGAAACTGACTATATGGACAGGGCATATAAAATTACACCCCTAAAAAATGTTTTAAAAATACATATATAAACAAACTCCCCACCTCACTTAACACAATTTTTAATGAAATATCACACAAAATGTACATACATGTAATAAAAACATAGCCTGTATATAATCTTTCAAGTGGTTCAAATATAAATTTCTTAGAGATGCTATGGCAGTCTTCATAAATATAAATACACTCTCAAGTAAGAACCCACTCCAACCAATGAATAAATAACCCTTAGCACTTTTTGTAAAAATATAATGCTTATATAATCGTGCTGGTGCTTAATAAGTAATGTATCAAATGATTCCACAATGTGATATTAAGAATTACTGCACCAATAATTATATGGATATTGCTTGTAAAAGATACACACAATAAAATACGCTCCCAGTGAAGGCCTAGTTTGAGTGAAACGTGTTGTTTGGTTTCGTGGAATTCCTACATTTTGATATAAACACATACCTGCCTGTGCCCTGCCCCCAATACAAGGCATTTATCGGTGGCATTGTGACGGTCTCTTGGGGGTGAAAAGCTAAACTCCAATTCAAGTTCATCTACAAATCATAATCCACCTTAGATACGGGTCGGCTCCAGTATTTAGCCAAAGTTTAAATTTCATATGACCCTATTTGCCTGCGAATGCATCATAATAATTGCATTATTGCATTATTTTTTTAGATGTGTTTGTGGTGTTCACATTGAGCAGTTCCACTTCTGTTTTATATCATTTATATGTTGAGTGAGCAGTGTTTCTATTGGTTTCAAAGTCGCAAGTTAAATGTTTTAGTGGGCTATATGGTGAGAACATTAATACGTAAATATTTACATGCGTAAAAATACGTCGAAATATATAGGTAGCTGGCTTTTTTTTTCCTTGTTTCTCTCGCATTATTACTGAACTTCCAGATATGAGTTTTCCTTCCACTGTATCGGATATTTCTTATTTTCTGTATTTTATTTAGAAGATATCAGTATTCCAAAAAGACCGGTGAAGAACAGAGAAGCCTCCGAAGAGACACAGTAAGTTTTCAGCCTGAACAGGTTTTCACTATGATTATTAAAGGACAAACTATTACTTGGGGCTGTGGGGAAGCTTTCAAATGCATTTCACAGTTTTATTTCATTGCAACAGATCACATTTATTCCCAATTTTTTGAAGTACAAATGTCTGCAAAAAGTTCTGTTCAGTAGAAATGCCTTAAATGAAAAAATACAAAGAAAGTGCCATACTGAGCTCTCCTTGCTCCATAGAGTTGTAGCAGGGGGGCAGACATCTTGGGTCAGATCATCCTTCAACTGACCCACGATTGTAAAAGGCTCAATAAGATACTTTATGTGCATTTTTTTATTAAAGCCTTGTCTTTTAATACTGAATTATTCGTTATCTCTGTATGCAGTTTATTCCCATTTTTATGACAAAACTGCTCGGAAGACTAGTGTTAAATTTTTCCTATTTAATTTGTTTTTAACTCTGCAATGTACTTCTAGATAAGCAGGTGTTCACAAGGGAGATAGAGTTGAGGATAGCAATAGCTGCCGCATGGATAACTGTTTTGCAGGAGTACAGTGACCATGAACTAGCTTACAAGTTTACCAGAGAAACAGACGCATTTACCAAACTATGTAACCCTCAAACCCTGTATTTGGAACTTGTTAAGCATTTGAAACCGACTAATCTGTTAATATAGAGTCGTGTTATTTTATATATGAAATGACATATGTATATCTCTTTATATTTTTTTTGTATAGGAAGCGTGACATTTTGCAAATAATAATGCACATTTTGGATTCGGTCCAGCTGAAGTGGGAGCTGTTTCAAAGCTGGACAGATTTTTCCAGACTGCATCTCTCTAACAAACTGGCGATTTTTGCCATCGGTTACAACACTCGATGGAAAGAGGACATCCGCTATCATTATGCCGAAATTAGCTCGCAAGTTCCTCTTGGTAAACGACTGCGGGAATACTTCAACCCCGAGAAGCCAGAAGGGAGGATTGTTATGACCAGGGTGCAGAAAATGAACTGGAAAAATGTATATTATAAGTTTTTGGAAATTACAATTAGTGAAGCGAGGTGTCTGGAGCTTCATATGGAGACCGACTGGATTCCTATAGCTCACTCCAAGCCTATAGGGGGCGACATAGTTCAGTACCTTCTACCTGGGGGCATCCCAAAAAGTCCGGGTCTTTATGCCATTGGATACGAAGACATGCGCAATAAAATTGCTGATAATGCCATTGTCGACTTAGTCAACGACGGGAATTGTGAAAGTCCTACGGAGCTTGCCTCGAAATCCGACACAATGACTACGAAAATTAACTATTGTTACCTTGGTATTGCCGAGAGCATCACTCTGCAGCAATGCCTCTTTTTCCATTTTCAGTCCACCATCAAGAACCAAAGCAAAGAGTGGGCCAGCATCAATGGATTCTTAGCGCAAAACTGCAAAGTAGAACCGGGAGTGTCTCCGAAAACTATCTACATCAAATTTGTGGAAGTGGAGAGAGATTTTCTTTCTGCCGGATCTTTAGTCGAGTGCCTGGAGAAAGCCATTGGCTACCCGCTAAAGTTCAATAAATGAATGTTATCCTTTATAAGGATTGGGGCTCTATCCGGAAATCTTTACATATTTCGACAGGTTTGCTCTTTAAACTTTTTTTTTTTTTTTAAATTGGGAAGAATCGTCCAAAACGTCAGCTTCCACAACTTGTTTCGAAGACTTATTGTCCTGAGCAAGTGGGCTGTAATGTTTGAGGGTCAAATAGTTTTTTTTTTTTTATAAAGAGAATTTTATTGTAGAGCCCCACTATGAACTTCTGTAGGTACATTCCACATTGGACAAATATTATACTCTCATTTTCAAAGAAATTTTTTTTTTTTTTCTCTCCACACATTTTCATTTTTACATATCTATATGTGTGTTTTAAAACAAACCTAGGAAAAGTAACGAATGATGACGTTCAACCTTGAAATACATTAATAAGGGTTCGTCATAACCCACTTAGCTAATATTGTATATAATTTAGATAATCACTTTTTTTACCCATTAAGTGTTTTTACGATTTCCAACCAGTGTTGCCTGCAAAGACTTTTGTTTCTGTGACGTACTGTATCCACTTTAGCTGTGTCGCCATATCTTTTTATTATTTTTTTTTTTTAATCATTAAAGTAAGTATTGGATTTATCCGTGTTTCTGTTAGCAGTTGGATGACATTACAAAGGATGCCGAAATGCGTAAAGTATGATCAGACTAAGATTTCCCGCCTACAGCTTCTGTAAACCCAAGCCAACCAAGTGGTCCTGATATCTTTTCTAGAGTTTAACACCAAACGCCAAATCCTTGAATGTGGTTTAGGGTCTTGAATAACACGTGAACTTCTCAGTTTTTATATCCTGCAACCGTCAATGCGCCTGGGGTGTTGATACATCATTTGGCGATGGCAAACAGTGAAGAGTGTCAGTGCCTCACCTTGATATCCATTTTACTGGGTTGTTTTTTTTTTGTTTTTTGTTTTTTTTAGCTGACCATAGTAAATTGGGAAGATCTTTCTGTTTTCCTGCTTGCTTTTTATTAATAATTACTCTCAGAATAAGCTTCAGGCTCGCGAATAAATGCCTGTAATAGCAAACTACACCCGTATAACTATAAAAAAAAATACAGTGTAAATTTTGTACACAACTCCAAAAAGTGATATTTTTGTGTCCAATTTATTTTCTGTAGTATTTTATTTTGTTGCATAGCCCTTTTAGTAGTTTTTTTTTTTTAAATAGTTTACTTTTTTTTTTTAAATAGTAACCCTTTTTGTAATTAGCCCTTTCATGTGTACACTTAACAATGGCTTTTGTAGCATCCTAAGTATTTGTGTAGCTGCTTACTCATTTTTATATTTAAATCCCTTTCCCTAAAAGCAGTATACATTCTTATACCCCTTTATGTTCCGTCTGAGCTAAGCTGCCAGAGGCCTAAAATATTCTACATTTCTGAATATTAAAATGTGCGTTCGATGACGGACAAATTGTTACATTCATGGCATTTTTACTTTATTTCCAATATGTCAGAGAATGGCGCTTCAAGTCTGAGCACTGCCGACTTCCTAGGTTGCTATGTAACCTAATCTTCACTGTACGAGCTAATGTATACAATGACATTCAAAATCAAAAGTGAACAATTTGTTTAATGTACGGAACATGTTCTGTATTATTAAAATGTAGGTGGGAACCAGTATCCTGTTTTGTGTCAATCCATTCTATGGTATATTCCACAAATGTTTGTCTCAAATTGTAAAGTGCGTGTGTGTGTGTGTGTGTGTGTGTGTGTGTGTGTGTGTGTGTGTGTGTGTAATTTAGTCTTCATAGTGTGTTTCTGAAAAGGTTATCCCATTGCACATGTTCTTTTAAAATACAATGGAGGTGAAGCAAAGAAGTATGTATCAAAACTAGCTATAGGGTCACACCATATTATATATGCAGATTAGGGGTTGTGCTGCCCATTATTTTGTTATCATAAGGATATATATATATATATATATATATATATATATATATATATATATATATAAGACCGGACCAGCCTCCGGGGGCGTAGCATCCCACCCACCCTCGAGTGCTCCATCTGTTGTGTCCAATCAGATTTGTAGAAATTGTAGTGCAAACTAGATTAGCTGAGAGACCTAGATCCGTGCAAGTAATATATATAGTTTGCCAGAATACGTGACTAAATCTCCAACATTTTGACCTACGATATATTTTTAAATTGTGGGCGGGGCACTGATATTTATTTGTATTGGGTTTCCATGCTCCACTTTTAGATATGTCACCCACAATCGACCTCTAGTAATAAATTCTCTAAGTATGGTTCCCCAAATGTTGCAAGATATTAATGCAGTCTCTGAGATTGACCCAGGTACACTGTGTTTATTTTTATTTTTTTGTTTTGTTTTTCTTTCAGTGTGTTTGAAATGTTTCTTGTTAATCTAGTGCTTTGCCTGTGCCTGGGTTATTATAAAGCAAACTGTCTTGAAAAACAATACTAATGAAGCTTGGTTGCCTTTTATGTATTTCATTTCACTGTTGACATCTACACTGTTTCATTGATGTTGGTTTTTTATTTTTTGTATTTCTCTCGGATGATATATGATCTTGTGTATTGGTCTCGCTGAGTGAGCCAATCCTTCCGAGGTCTACAAGTGCTGCATTTAGTGAGGACGGAGTTAATTTATATGTGTCCACTAGGTGTCAGTCACAAGCAATGGTTTTCTTTGTAACCTTGGCTCAACGCCAAAATCTGAATATACACATATTTATATACAGTTTGAGTGTCCCTTATCCAAAATGCTTGGGACCAGAGGTATTTTGGATAATGGATCAATTTCACCAATATTGGAATATTATAGCCTCTCTGCACTCATGAAATACAGTCGTATAAATAAAAATACTGTGTAGAGCAAATAAATCACAGTTACTGTGATGTGAGGCATCGTTGGGAACCTGCCGTTGGCGTGTCAGGCCTGCACACGTGACATTGTATTAACCTTTATGGACATGGGGGAATCTGAGCATGCGTGGAAAGGCTATATCACAGCTTAAGGGGGCCGGACACTGAATAAACTATTTTGCGCTCGTATTCTGACAGGTTTGTGGGGAATTTGCTACTTGTGGTAAAATCCCCCCCTCCCAAAAAAAATTCTAGGTGCATTTTAGGCAGTGGGGGTGGGCTATAATGCTTTTGTTATTGTATGTTTATTTATTTTCATTATAATGGTTTGAAGAGATACCGATACTGTGAACTGGTGAGTACCTCGTAATATTAAATCTCCCATATTAACCTTTGACTTGTACCAGCTGTGCCCCCACATATCCATTTTGGTTGGCTTAGTTGTAAGGATAGTCTTGAGATGAAGCTTTTGGGTATCTGACCAAAAGGACCTACCGTATTTTCCGGCGTATAAGACGACTTTTTAACCCCTGAAAATCTACTCGAAAGTTGGGGGGTCGTCTTATACTCCGGTTACTGGGATTTACTCACCTATTTTCTGCTCTGTCTCCGCTCGCGCTGTTAAGCCGGTCCGTGGCTGTGAAGGAAGCGTTGTGAGCTCCCCTCAGGCCGCGCGGCTTCAATAAAGTCTGTTTAAACCTTTTTTTTTAAACAAAACTTTATTGTCACAACGCTTCCCTCACAGCCACGGACCGGCTTAACAGAGGGAGACAGAGCAGAAAATAGTTAAGTACTGGGGATTGGGGAAGGGGGGAGGAGGGTGGGAAACTCTTTATTTTAACCTAAAAGGTTAAAATATAGATGTGATTTTTTTCGGCTTATAAGACGACTTAGTTGGGGTATCGTCTTATACGCCCAGTCGTCTTATACGCCGGAAAATACGGTACTCATACCTCTTTAAACCCTCATGCGCCTTTCCCCACACACTGTGTCTGTGTTGTGTGTTAAAATGTGCGAGCAATGACAAAAGGTAACATGACCTATATGTAAATAACTGGCACACCTGCTTCTATGTCCCAAATTATCGAAGTCTGAGAAATCTGTGGGGTGTTTGATCCTCTAACATGCATTTCCAGGTTTCAGGGTCCACCGCGCACATTGTGCGTCTAATTATGGCGTCTTGCTCGAAACAAGAAGACACTGGACAGAAGAGTAATGAGTATTACACAGGCCTACGAGCCAGTGCAAGCGGATACAATGTAAGTAATTACTGCAGTCGTTGTGATGTATGGTGTGCAGAGTGCTGGTAAACAGTCTGCCAGAAATTTTGACCTGACAGAATCTCCAGTATGCCAGAATTATTGATTCCCCCCCCCCCCCCCCCCCCCCCCGAATTTCCATTCTGACCCGCCAGAATCTCCAATCTGACAAATTCTGACCCGCCAGTATCTCCAATCT
This sequence comes from Pelodytes ibericus, assembly GCA_036172795.1. Lineage (NCBI taxonomy): Eukaryota > Metazoa > Chordata > Amphibia > Anura > Pelodytidae > Pelodytes > Pelodytes ibericus. Next base: position 14,602,553 of record CM069866.1, on the reverse strand, counting down.
GACGAATTTGAACCCGCCAGAATCTCCAATCTGACAGAGATTGTAACATACCTGTTACAATCTCCAGTCTGACAGAAATTCGGACCCACCAGAATCTTCATTCTGCCAGAATTTCCAATCTGGCGAATTCGATCCCACCAGAATCTCAAGTCTGACAGAAATTCGGACACACCAGAATCTCCAATCTGACAAGTTCGAACCCGCCAGAATCTCCCAACCTGTCAGAATCTCCAATCGCGTTGAGAGTGGTCTCTATTGCTGAACAATATTGGGACATTATCATCTACCTCAACCCTGTTGCGGACTACTTATCATTGTGACTTACCCATTATAAGAGTAAACAGACCTTTTTCATGGAACTTCACCGTTGTTAAGGCTCATTATTTTGGATGTTTGTGAGTGCGTTCTATCTAAATATCACTCAACACATTGTTATCTGAGTCTAATTGCACTATATATTGTTTTCTTTTTATCATGTTACTTGTGTGACACCCTGCGCCCCCGACTCTTAGAAATCGTTTTATATATATAGCACATTGAGGAGTGCTAAGAGTAGCAGGGCTTGTCTATTCGGTATTTATTGCTACTTGATACACTATATATTTTTGTCAATCTGACAGAATCTGAATCATTTTCAGTTATATTAAAGAGACTTTTATTCCCATATACAGGATATTAGCAGCTGAAATAATAAGTTGGGCTAATAACCGATATATTTCTCTCAGACAGACTTACAGACATTCTGAAACTTCCAATTGCTGATTGATGGGTCTCAGCAGAGTTATGATAATTCAGATTGTGTTACATGCAGTGTGTGCAGCTAATATTACAGATCTCATGCTCTCACTGTCTTTTCAAACCCCAAACTTCAGTTCACTCGTAGCTATCACAAGCTTGGTAATGTGATGCCTTTGTCTGTGGCCAGAATTTGTATAGCTATTTTTTCTTTAAAACACAAAGAGCAAAGGGGATGTTAAATAAAATAGAAACTGAATGCTGGTGTATTTTAAAATCTATTTTGCAAAATACAGGAATAACTGAATAGGCAGATGTGGATATTGTATCCTTCTCTACTGAACTGTGAGCCACATCTCTTCTAGAACTAGCTCCTTCTGTCAGTCCTCAGCATTCTCTCCCTGTCCTAATCTCCACTGTAAACACTTCTGGGAGAATCTGTCACGTCTCGTGTATCGTGAGCATTTCCCATGTAAAGTAGGTTTCTCTTGTGATTGGTGTATTCACTGATGGGATCCAAGCACCAACTGAACTCATGTAATGTATTAAAACCATGTTGTGCTCTCCTACAAAGTGCATTTTTTAATAATGTTTCTATCGGGAAACGATCAAATTTTAGATCTCCTTACACTGCACATCGATCTGTTTTACCAGTGTAAAGAGACGTCTCCTCCCGGGGTTACTTTTCTCCTAGCCTGCAATGGATATCAGCCAGAGACCCAAATAATTCACTGTCTAGCCTGCTCTTTGTCCCCAAGAATCACACACTACACAGTTGTAGGTTCAGCAATAAAACCAAGACCTTTATTCCAGGGAATAGCAGACTCTTTATACAGTAAAAGATCAGATAACGTTTGATTGAACAATAGGTAATGTTGACAGTAAACAGTTAGACTTGCAGATTGCATAATTTGGCTTGGAAAGGCACCAATCGGAGGGGACCTCTAAAACAGCCACCAATCGGGACACAAGGTGCAGGCGGCAATGGCACCAGACTCTCTTAATCCCTTTAGCAACGAGTGCCAATGGGGAACCTGCTGGCAGAGGTGGCCTAGAAGTGACCAATCAGAAAAGCGCCTACAGTCCTAATGCTTCTCCTGGTTCTTCACAACCAGCTTCTTACAACAACTAATAATTATATACAGCCACATCACCTTTAATGTAAGCTTCAGGAAAGATGATCATTAAAGGGTTAAAAATCCCTAAACGCAGACCTATAACCCTTTTTTAGAGTTCCAAGTCTTTGTGAAAAGCAGTGTACTTCCCTGCGCCTCTGGTACACTTAGGGTTAATGAGAGCTTGCATTAAATCTGTATTTTCGTGATATGTTTAATGTTAATGCTAAACTGTATACTTGGATCCCAGGGAGATAATGCGGTTATTCAGAATGTACAAATTAGCAAGTCTCTCAAGGAGATGTCCTTAGCATCTTCCTCAGAGGCAGCTCGTGTTTTCCTTCTGGGCCCCTTGCTCCCTTCATGCATGGCTGCTCCCCTAAGTCTAATGAGCCAGTAGTCAGACAAGGGAGGGGGCAATGGACTTGGGTACGGGCTTCAGTTTTGGATCTAATCCTTTTTTTTTATTTTTTATAAAAATCTGTATTTAACCAGGGTTAGCTTTTCTTAACACCGATCACCCAGTCGTATTACTATTCCTGTTCATGGAGTGCTGGATGTTTACTGCTCAGCACAATACTTGTCAAGTAAACAATTTGTTTTATTTGTCCGATAGAGTTTTCAAACGGCCAGTGGGAAAATCTCCAACATGATACAGCAGTTGTCTGCACCAAACTGGGCTGATGAGAGGTAAGTCATGCCCCAGAAGAGAAGACTTCACTCCATCGCCGTCCTTCTTTGCAAATCTCAGATAATTGGCGTATACACACGCACAAGTAATCAGAAATGCATATGTGCATTGTGCGGCATTTATTTCATTGTTTATTGCAGTTATAGTTGTTAACCATAGGAAAATGTTTTGGATACTTAGCAGAAATATAGAAGCAGTTCTGCTACATTTTTCCTGCCAGCCTGATCATCTGACAGGTGGGATCCTGCAACAGGGGGATCCACAGTGCAGCTTATCATGGGGGCCCGCTAGGAGCTATCAAATAAATTCTGTGCCATCCTACAAATATTTGAGCCCAGTATTTTAGGACGGCATAGAATGACCTACGGGCAGCAAGAGGTTAATTATCACCAGTTAAAGGGACTGTTTTACCTAAACATTGTTTTTTACTTTGCTAAATATATTAATATTTAGAATGACCTATACATTGTGTTAGCAGAATTGCAAGTAAATGCCAAAATTAGGAGAAAAATGTGTTTTAAATGTGTCTGCGGAGTCTCCTGCTTATGACATCACCTGTGGCACGGTATGCAAATGACACATTTCCCACTGAAAAGCAGTTCATTTGCATGCATTTTGACCTTTTGAATTTGGTATAGGATAGTGATGGTGAACACTGAGTGCCCAGTCTTCTCCAGGAAGCTAAGCTGATGCTGTCAAAGTGCACACCTTTACACATAGTTAAGAAAAAATTGCACAGCGCTTAAAATAAGTGACAGTAAGAAGTATGGGAAAAATAAAAACAACAACAATAATTGAAAACTAACCCGTTTGTAATCCACACAAAAAACCTCACACAAACTCAATGTGGAGAAACAAATCTTTCAATCACGTGGGGGGGGGGAGGACCACTCACAAATAGAAAAATATCGCCGCTAGTCTGACAGCTGCAGTGGACTGCACCACTGCAAAAAATCCTGTACACATAGTTGCCAACATCGGCCATGTTTCCAGGGACACATATTTGTTCCCCATGCTGCGGAAAGAGCATGCAAAGTGCAGCCCGACAGTATGTAGGATGGATATAAGCAAAGACACAATCCAATTAATCATGGTGAAGATCTCATAGGACCTACCATGATTAATTAATTAGATCTGTATGTGCTTATATGCATCCTACATACTGCTGGGCTGCACTTTGCATGCTCTATCTGCAGCATGTAGGGTTGCCACCCAGCCGGTAAAATAATGGCTTACTGCCAATGTTATGTCTATGGTGGAAGTAGCAAGGCCGGTATTTTTTGGTGGAAAAGGTGGCAACCCTAGCAGCATGTGGGACTCATATGTGTCCCTGTAAATATGGCCAATGTTGGCAACTATGCTATACATAGTGTATTTGATCCCTCTAAAAAAGCCATATCATTTTGTTTTTCTAATAAATCGTTTTCTGTTTTAAACGACAACTGGTGTCAGCACTGCAGTGGCCATATTTAGAATATCTTCCAGCCCAAGAAAAATGAATACCTGACCAAAGATTCTAAACATGTCTGCCCCCTGATATTACAGAGGGCTCAGTATAAAGTACCTTATTTGCATTCTGTCATTAAAGCATTTTCCTTTAAAATGTCTACAGTTCATGAAATATTTCAATGAAACAGACGTTAATTTTTTGGGCCACATTTTTAATAGAACTTTATTTTGGAACATTCTACAATACTGTTAATCTTTTAGTTCGGCACAGAGGTCCCAGTGTGCTGAAGAGCTCAGTTTCCGTTTACTTTTTGGGACATTTTGGGAGGGGATGGCAGAAGATGGCGTTTGATTGTGTCAGGAAAGGAAGCGTTTTTTTTCATGAGGGAAGCTGTGTACGCTTGAGATAAGAAGTCTATAAGTGGAGACATGCACAAGCCAATCCCCAAGGAGATTCCAATGGAAAAAAGAAAAGAAATGTCCTTTCCCAAGAATCAAACTGCATTTCCTGTGTTTCTTTTGTCCGAAAGGATAAAGAATGGTTCAGAATGGCAGCAGGACTTGAACGTCTGCGTATGAAGGAAGTAAATATGAAGCCAGTTACTCATCATCACAGCCACATTTGTGTTGAGTAAGATTCAAGAAAATTCAAGTGAACAAATTTAGTATTAGCAACTTCTAAAAGTGGTCCTCTCACCATGGAAACCAAAGGAATGCTGCCGATATGCTCCAGAAATTATATTCATTCAAATCCTTATTGTAACCATCATTTTACATTCATCTGCTATATGGAAATCTTAGAGGGTTATTGTCTGGTGCTCAAAATTCATCTCCCAAATATTAATGTACACTCGAAGTACTTTACAATGCATATTTAGCATTTCTTAAAATATGACAATCTTACACTTAAATGAAACTGTGAAATTACAGCAGTTTGCAAGAAACCAGTACTGTCCACACTAGCTTAGTAAAAGTAATTTTCCCTTTTTTTTTTGTTGTTGTTGTTGCCCGTAGGAACCAATGTGTTGCACTGTTAAGAGATCCCATTGTGTACAAGAACAAGTCAATTACAGTCCACACAATGTATTCTATTCCAGGAGCATGGAAAGTGACTAAATAAAACACAAGTGGATATGCTGTGTCTGTATCATTAGTGTTTCCACATCTGTATTATACATGCAGAGTAATCACTGTGGAGGGCTTGAGTAAAATATTAAACATGTAATTTATGGAGAATGCCTGCATCATATCACACTGGAAAAAAGCCTGTGTATTATACAAGCAGTAATCTTCATCTTGCACTAAAGTGAGTTAGGTATCACAACAGCAAGCCATATTGGTTTCCAAGCAGACCATGCAAGCGGCATTCCTTGGGGTAACTGTGTGCTAATGTCCTCCAGCCAAGGAAAAACTTAAGGGCCCAGGACACGCTGACAAATCTATGCTCCTTTTTATCATTTTAAATCTCTGCTTTCAAGTTGAGCAGGCCCCTGGTCTCTGCTACTGATTCAGCCCCAGTGCTCTCTGTTACAAAGTTGGACATTGCTGCTCTATATCAATAATTACAGGTCCTTGAACTTGGGTGCCTTTATCTAACCAGTACAAACTGGGTTTATTGATCTCTTTTGCTAATGGATGTTGTTCACAATTTGGAGATACAAGTTTGAGATGTGGCTCTACTAATGTTTTTAATCTGTTCACCTGGATGTTACAGGGTAGCTAAATTTATTCCTGCTTTTGGATATTAATCTCTCCGCTGCCAGGAGACATGCAAAGCAAAGATCTGACCCCTGTAGGTTCTATGCCTAGCCGTCCAACTGCATCACTCCAGCTGTTTCTAGACTACAACTACCCTAAAGATTTGATCTGATAGGGAATTGTGGGATTTGTAGTTCAGCAGCAGCTGGAGGGCCACAGTTATTTGTTATTGGAGCTTGTATTAGTCCAGGTCCTGGTATAGACTGCCCATGAAGAGATAGCTCTGCTGATAAAGGCCCTGTTGAAACCTCAAGGTCACAGGTTCAAATCCCTGCAGGGTCAACTTAAGTCGATGAATGGGTTAGCATTTGGGTAATAAATATCATCTATTATTCAGCTGCCGATTTGGTTAATTCAGAGAGCTAAAAAGAGTCCCACTGGGAGAAAAGCTTTATATAATTCTCACCTCTATCCCATTCCATTCTATAGGGAATACACAGACCTCTTTCCTAGTATACAGACTTGTGTATAAATATAAGAGATATATATATATATATATGTAATGTGTGTGAGTGTGTACAATTGGCTTCAATCTGAACATGGCTAAAAAATAACATTAAATACTGCAGAAGGATAGGGGGTCATGGCTGCGAATGGGGAACAGGGACACAGAGGTGAAATACAAATAGATGGGATTCCTACCTGGTTACATATTCCTGTCATTGGCTTACACATACCTGTAATAAACTGATCTCCAGCCCAATAAATACACACTATATTACTCTGGGAAATATGTGCAAACATGACAGTATTTTAGAAAGAGTAGAGGAAGATAATAAATGATTTAGATATTATTTCTCTCAGACCGTGTTTCCAAACTTGTGTTTATTTGACTTAGTTAAGAAAGTTCTGGTTGCACCAGGTTTAATAATATCTGGGGTGTCTAGAATTAAACATTAAAGGATTAATAAAGGGGTCTATTAGTGAGACAGTCCTTGTACAAAGTGTAAACAGTTTAAATATGTATTTAGTTTAATCAATCTGATTTTGGAGTTGTTGATCCCCCTGCTACACACCAGGAAACTGAATCCCTCTGCCACCTCCTTAAACTAAGCACCTAAACCCCCCCCCCCCCCCCCCAATCTAACTCCCTGCCCCCAATACTGACTGCTCTGCTTACATCTTAACACTAATCCTTATGCAATCAGTATATTTTGTTAAGCAGTGACAGAGTGATTTCGTGGGCATCCACCTGCTTCTTTCACACTGAAATATTTACTGCCCACCAAATCACTCTCAACCCTTCTGGCAACTCTCTGCTCTGTACACTAAATCATCTGGCATCCCTTTCACATCATCACCTCAAACTCCCACTGCACCCCTCACAGTCCTATACTTCCCACTTCACATTACACCCCTAAGAGTGCTTCACCCTACACATTGCTCCCCCCACCCATTCCTCCTCACACTGCACCCCTCACAGTGCTTCACCCTACACATTGCTCCCCCCACCCATTCCTCCTCACACTGCACCCCTCACAGTGCTTCCCCCTACACATTGCTCCCCCCACCCATTCCTCCTCACACTGCACCCCTCACAGTGCTTCACCCTACACATTGCTCCCCCCACCCATTCCTCCTCACACTGCACCCCTCACAGTGCTTCACCCTACACATTGCTCTCCTACCCATTCTTCCTCACACTGCACCCCTCACAGTGTTTCACCCTACACACGACACCCCCTGCCCAATCCTCCTTACACTGCACCCCTCACAGTGCTTCACCCTACACATTGCTCCCCCCACCCATTCCTCCTTACACTGCACCCCTCACAGTGCTTCACCCTACACATTGCTCCCCCTGCCCATTCCTCCTCACACTGCACCCCTCACCGTGTTTCACCCTACACACGGCACCCCCTGCCCATTCCTCCTCACACTGCACCCCTCACAGTGCTTCACCCTACACATTGCTCCCCTACCCATTCCTCCTCACACTGCACCCCTCACAGTGCTTCACCCTACACATTGCTCCCCCTGCCCATTCCTCCTCACACTGCACCCCTCACAGTGTTTCACCCTACACACGGCACCCCCTGCCCATTCCTCCTCACACTGCACCCCTCACAGTGCTTCACCCTACACATTGCTCCCCTACCCATTCCTCCTCACACTGCACCCCTCACAGTGCTTCACCCTACACATTGCTCCCCCTGCCCATTCCTCCTCACACTGCACCCCTCACAGTGTTTCACCCTACACACGGCACCCCCTGCCCATTCCTCCTCACACTGCACCCCTCACAGTGCTTCACCCTACACATTGCTCCCCTACCCATTCCTCCTCACACTGCACCCCTCACAGTGTTTCACCCTACACACGGCACCCCCTGCCCATTCCTCCTCACACTGCACCCCTCACAGTGCTTCACCCTACACATTGCTCCCCCTGCCCATTCCTCCTCACACTGCACCCCTCACAGTGCTTCACCCTACACATTGCTCCCCTACCCATTCCTCCTCACACTGCACCCCTCACATTGTTTCACCCTACACACGGCACCCCCTGCCCATTCCTCCTCACAGTGCTTCCTCTACTGCTCTCCCCTACCCATCACACTGCTCTCATACTGCCCCCTCAGAGTGCTGCACTCTACTACCCCCAACACTTCCCTTCCTGAGTGTGTTTGGATAAGGAGTGGGAAGTCATTTCCCTCCCTCCCTGGGATTTGGTGACTTTAGATTTAACTAATCTGAAGCTTTATTCTGCGGGGGTATCCTCTCTGCTAGAGCAGCCTGCACCTGTCTTACTCTCTGCACCTGTCCTACTCCCCCTGCCTCCCCTCCTGCTCTGCACCCATCAGTCAAGCTACTGACCAACTCCAGTAGCCGAGTACTCACCTCCCTCCCTCACCCTTGGGTGGGACCCGGGGAGGCAGCATTGTGCTGTCTGATACTGGAGGTGACAGGCAAGGTGTCCCCTTACTCCTCCGCCCACTGTCCCACTTCGGATTACACGACACCAGCTGTGCTGGAGCAAGAAGCAATCATTGCCTGGGATCTGACAGCGGAGAGGCACAGCATGGGCATTGTACCACTGCGGAGACACTGGCTGGCAGCGCTGGGCACCCTGCTCTTCTTAATCAGTAAGTAATCTGGGCTAACCCTTCTCTGTGCACATTGTATTGATATTATCAGAGGGGGACAGGGGGCTGCTGTGAGTGTATCCCGTCTCTGTGCACATTATATATGTAGTATTGGTTATTATCAGTGGGACAGGGGGCTGCTGTGAGTGTATCCCCTCCCTGTGCACATTATATATGTAGTATTGGTTATTATCAGAGTGGGACAGGGGGCTGCTGTGAGTGTAACCCCTCCCTGTGCACATTATATATGTAGTATTGGTTATTATCAGTGGGACAGGGGGCTGCTGTGAGTGTATCCCCTCTCTGTGCACATTATATATGTAGTATTGGTTATTATCAGTGGGACAGGGGGCTGCTGTGAGTGTATCCCCTCCCTGTGCACATTATATATGTAGTATTGGTTATTATCAGAGTGGGACAGGGGGCTGCTGTGAGTGTATCCCCTCTCTGTGCACATTATATATGTAGTATTGGTTATTATCAGTGGGACAGGGGGCTGCTGTGAGTGTATCCCCTCCCTGTGCACATTATATATGTAGTATTGGTTATTATCAGAGTGGGACAGGGGGCTGCTGTGAGTGTATCCCCTCCCTGTGCACATTATATATGTAGTATTGGTTATTATCAGAGTGGGACAGGGGGCTGCTGTGAGTGTATCCCCTCTCTGTGCACATTATATATGTAGTATTGGTTATTATCAGTGGGACAGGGGGCTACTGTGAGTGTATCCCCTCTCTGTGCACATTATATATGTAGTATTGGTTATTATCAGAGTGGGACAGGGGGCTGCTGTGAGTGTATCCCCACTCTGTGCACATTATATATGTAGTATTGGTTATTATCAGAGTGGGACAGGGGGCTGCTGTGAGTGTATCCCCTCTCTGTGCACATTATATATGTAGTATTGGTTATTATCAGTGGGACAGGGGGCTGCTGTGAGTGTATCCCCTCCCTGTGCACATTATATATGTAGTATTGGTTATTATCAGAGTGGGACAGGGGGCTGCTGTGAGTGTATCCCCTCCCTGTGCACATTATATATGTAGTATTGGTTATTATCAGAGTGGGACAGGGGGCTGCTGTGAGTGTATCCCCTCTCTGTGCACATTATATATGTAGTATTGGTTATTATCAGTGGGACAGGGGGCTACTGTGAGTGTATCCCCTCTCTGTGCACATTATATATGTAGTATTGGTTATTATCAGAGTGGGACAGGGGGCTGCTGTGAGTGTATCCCCACTCTGTGCACATTATATATGTAGTATTGGTTATTATCAGTGGGACAGGGGGCTGCTGTGAGTGTATCCCCTCCCTGTGCACATTATATATGTAGTATTGGTTATTATCAGAGTGGGACAGGGGGCTGCTGTGAGTGTATCCCCTCCCTGTGCACATTATATATGTAGTATTGGTTATTATCAGTGGGACAGGGGGCTGCTGTGAGTGTATCCCCTCTCTGTGCACATTATATATGTAGTATTGGTTATTATCAGAGTGGGACAGGGGGCTGCTGTGAGTGTATCCCCTCCCTGTGCACATTATATATGTAGTATTGGTTATTATCAGAGTGGGACAGGGGGCTGCTGTGAGTGTATCCCCTCCCTGTGCACATTATATATGTAGTATTGGTTATTATCAGAGTGGGACAGGGGGCTGCTGTGAGTGTATCCCCTCTCTGTGCACATTATATATGTAGTATTGGTTATTATCAGTGGGACAGGGGGCTGCTGTGAGTGTATCCCCTCTCTGTGCACATTATATATGTAGTATTGGTTATTATCAGTGGGACAGGGGGCTGCTGTGAGTGTATCCCCTCTCTGTGCACATTATATATGTAGTATTGGTTATTATCAGAGTGGGACAGGGGGCTGCTGTGAGTGTATCCCCTCTCTGTGCACATTACATATGTAGTATTGGTTATTATCAGAGTGGGACAGGGGGCTGCTGTGAGTGTAACCCCTCCCTGTGCACATTATATATGTAGTATTGGTTATTATCAGTGGGACAGGGGGCTGCTGTGAGTGTATCCCCTCTCTGTGCACATTACATATGTAGTATTGGTTATTATCAGAGTGGGACAGGGGGCTGCTGTGAGTGTATCCCCTCTCTGTGCACATTATATATGTAGTATTGGTTATTATCAGAGTGGGACAGGGGGCTGCTGTGAGTGTATCCCCTCTCTGTGCACATTATATATGTAGTATTGGTTATTATCAGTGGGACAGGGGGCTGCTGTGAGTGTATCCCCTCCCTGTGCACATTATATATGTAGTATTGGTTATTATCAGTGGGACAGGGGGCTGCTGTGAGTGTATCCCCTCCCTGTGCACATTATATATGTAGTATTGGTTATTATCAGTGGGACAGGGGGCTGCTGTGAGTGTATCCCCTCTCTGTGCACATTACATATGTAGTATTGGTTATTATCAGAGTGGGACAGGGGGCTGCTGTGAGTGTATCCCCTCTCTGTGCACATTATATATGTAGTATTGGTTATTATCAGAGTGGGACAGGGGGCTGCTGTGAGTGTATCCCCTCCCTGTGCACATTATATATGTAGTATTGGTTATTATCAGTGGGACAGGGGGCTGCTGTGAGTGTATCCCCTCTCTGTGCACATTATATATGTAGTATTGGTTAATATCAGAGTGGGACAGGGGGCTACTGTGAGTGTATCCCCTCTCTGTGCACATTATATATGTAGTATTGGTTATTATCAGTGGGACAGGGGGCTGCTGTGAGTGTAACCCCTCTCTGTGCACATTATATATGTAGTATTGGTTATTATCAGAGTGGGACAGGGGGCTACTGTGAGTGTAACCCCTCTCTGTGCACATTATATATGTAGTATTGGTTATTATCAGAGTGGGACAGGGGGCTGCTGTGAGTGTATCCCCTCTCTGTGCACATTATATATGTAGTATTGGTTATTATCAGAGTGGGACAGGGGGCTGCTGTGAGTGTATCCCCTCCCTGTGCACATTATATATGTAGTATTGGTTATTATCAGTGGGACAGGGGGCTGCTGTGAGTGTATCCCCTCTCTGTGCACATTATATATGTAGTATTGGTTATTATCAGAGTGGGACAGGGGGCTGCTGTGAGTGTATCCCCTCTCTGTGCACATTATATATGTAGTATTGGTTATTATCAGAGTGGGACAGGGGGCTGCTGTGAGTGTATCCCCTCCCTGTGCACATTACATATGTAGTATTGGTTATTATCAGTGGGACAGGGGGCTGCTGTGAGTGTATCCCCTCTCTGTGCACATTATATATGTAGTATTGGTTATTATCAGAGTGGGACAGGATATACTGGCCAATAAAATACAGACACAGATAGACAAACCAGACAATTGGATTGAAAGTACAAGAGTACAGGGGTACTGTGGCATTTAGACGTGAAAAGTGTTACAACCCTGCCCATTGAGTCAGGTTGCAGAGCAGTTAAGAGACCCTGGGGGCAATTGCATTTGCCCCCCTAGCCAGCATCTCCCTGCACATATGTGTTCCACATGCTGCAGAAAGAGCATGCAAAGTGCAGCAGAACAGTATGTAGGCACAGGCAGAATCCAATGTATTCATCATTTAGGGTGGAAATCTCACTAGACAAACCATGATTAATTAATTATATTGTGTCTGTGCGTATATCCATCCTACATACTGTCGGGCTGCACTTTGCATGCTCTTTCTGCCGCATGTGGAACACACATGTCCCTGGAAACCTGTCCAATTACAGCAACTTTGCTTGATGATGTCACAGATCTGATGACTCCTTCTGACATCATGCAAGTTTGTTTAGTTACTTGATGACCTCAGAGGACTGTTTAGTTATGTGCTGATGTCAGGAGTCTCACATTCTGACATCATGTGAGTGGGTGTGATGTCAGTAATCTGACACACCACTCTGATGTCATGCAGGTTTGTTACATGTGATGTTATGTGATGTCAGACGTTGGATGTGTCATTCTGTCTAATGTCTATGCACGTTTGTTTAGCTATGTACTAATGTCAGGGGTCTGAAGCATTACTCTGATTACATGACAGAATATGGGATGATGTCAGCAGTCTGATGCATATTTCAGTATGTGTTTTGGTGATTTCTTTGCACCTTTTTGTCAGGAGTCGTTTATTTTTTGTATTTTGGTTTGTTTTTACACTTTTCTGCATGGATTGCCAGCTTCTGACATTATTTCACCTGGTACACGTTACTATTCTCCTGTCTGCGTATCTTTTGGGTTAATATATACCGTACTTGCATCTTCAGGTCAGAATTTATACACTGCCAGATAATTTGGTGTCTCACATCTGGTCTATTGCATGGACCAACCAAGACTTTCCAATCCTCACAACACCAAATAATGAAACAATCTTTTTAATCATTACAAATCACGCACTCTATGTACGGCGCACATAACCTTTTTTCTGCCTCCTGTGCAGGAAATGCAGTTTATTTAATTTTTTTTTTGGGGATTTTTTTTTCCCCATAAAAAAATATTTTCCATCGGACAATTCATTACTGCCGGCATGTGACAGGTTAATGACACTGTTCCTCAAAGTAAAACAATATGTTTTATTTGTTTGTTTAAAGAGACTGTATCACCTGAACATTGTTTTTACTGTGCATGTAAAGTGTAAAAAATGATTGAAAATGATCTATACATTGAATCAGCAAAACTGCAAACAAATGGCTAAATTAGGGGGAACATGTGTGTTTAAATTTGTCTGTTGCGTCCCCTGCTTATGGCATCACCTGTGGCCTAATATGCCAATCACACATTTCCCATTGAAAATCAGTTCATTTGCATACCGGGCCACAGGTGATGTCATAAGCAGGAGACTCCACAGACACCTTTAGAACACATTTTTCTCCTAATTTAGGCAGTTGCTTGCAGTTGTACTACTTCAGTGTATAGATCATTTTCATTATTCTCTGATGCTCTACAATGTTTGGTGATACAGTCCCTTTAACACAATGCTTGCAATGGCTTCATACAGGCGTTTATAATTTATGTTAATCGATTTTACTGCTGTTTCCACATGACCTTTTCAGAGCATTTTGAAGCAATAAATTTCCATTTACTGATCGTATATATGAAAATCTGACCACAGCGGTCATCGTGAGCATTTTGGCACATGTACACACATGCTTCATAACACTGAGTTAGCACTTAGTTCCAAGAAAATTAGTTTTTAATTATTTTTTTCTTTTTTTTGCATTTACACCTATGGCACTCATATTGTGTGCTGGGTGCTGAGGCAAGTCCTGGGGGTGCAAACCGGGTGCTGAGGCAAGTCCTGGGGGTGCAATATGGGTGCTGAGTCAAGTCCTTGGGGTGTAAACTGAGTGCTGAGGCAAGTCCTGGGGGTGCATTCTGGGTGCTGAGGCAAGTCCTGGGGGTGCAAACCGGGTGTTGAGGCAAGTCCTGAGGGTGCAATCTGGGTGCTGAGGCAAGTCCTGGGGGTTTGATTCTGGGTGCTGAGGCAAGTCCTGGGGGTTCATTCTGGGTGCTGAGGCAAGTCCTGGGGGTTCATTCTGGGTGCTGAGGCAAGACCTGTCTGCAATATACATTCATATAGGCATAACAAAATGTGTGCATTATTGGAATTTTGTTATGTATTTCTTGCGTTTTGTCAGAAGATTGGGTCCAAAAAACGTTCAGTATGCCTGGTATAAATCATTTGTCCTCTTTTAGAGTATTTGCAACATTTAAGGGACACAGTCTGTACTGCGAGGTCAGTAACCCTAATGCAAACCCTGTTTCTTAAAAAAAAATATGATATAGTAAATAACATTATTTGTCACACCTTCAACAAACGAAACAACGTGTGAAAAATCGCCACCTGAATTTTGCGACCTGGAGATCTCGCGTCCGTACTGATGCAGCCATTAAAGCGTCTGACTTTGGTCGTAATGTTAATCATTGAGTTTCCCTCGCTGATATATCACCGCTTAGTAACTCTCCTCCGTTTTGGGTTTGCACCGTGCACGGCATGAGAAATCACTGACCTCTTGCTTTTAAATCAGAACTAAGGAGATGAACTGGGAGCAGGGAATCTGATTAAATACTTGAGCCTGTGAATGTCTGCGGAGTAATGACCAGCTTAGCTCATTGCGTGTTTGCAGAAGCTCGCCTCGTTGGAAAAAGAGGTTAATGACAGAGCTAATCTTCAGTCTCCCTTCTAATATATACTGACTTATTCCTATTAATAAGTTAAATACCTATTGGCTACAGTGCCTGAAGGCTCCAAGCTTCATAACTGCACACATCAAGGAATATTAGAAGCCGGCTCCGAAATATTTTATTTGACTTCTTTATAAAGTATTTTACCGGGGAGAATACACAGAGATTAATATGTTTTACAGTATATGCTGTGCATTTCTAGATGCCCTATGTATCAGTTTGTTCATGGGGAATTAAAGGGACACTGAATATTATTATTTTTTTTTTTTAATTTTGCTTTTGTGATGGTAGCAAAAGTTAATAATCCTGTGCTTCTGTTACAGACGTGTAACAATTAGGTTTTGGTAGCAGTATAGACTGCTTTGTGTGCACACTATATAGTAGGGGAGGTTTAATCCTCACCATCTTAACCAAAACCTCTCACCTACATAATGTTTTATACAACTTTATTATGGTGAGAAGTACAGAACATTTTTTGTTGTTTTATATTCTTTATACAGATTACCACAACTTATGTTTATAGGTTTTGTAAAAGCTTTGAATGGGCATTTTTAGTGCCACTTCTTAATTCCATATTATAGAAAGAATATTAATTCGTCCTTTTATTTCCAAATTATTGTGAACATGCCTGATGGTAAGTAAGTGGTACTTTAAGGTTATATATAGCTGAAATGTTGAGCTTGGTACAGCAGACCCTGTAACTCAGCCAAAATACTCTCCAGAAATGTCACTTCTTAAGATATTTGCTCCCTGGAGAATGCAGCTACTTTTGGCCCAAGGGTCATGAGAAATGCATCGGGGGACTTTCTCAAAACACTCAGTCCTCGTATCCACTCTTAAAATATAGATAAATATTTCATCTGATCTGTCAGAGCTTGGGAAGGAGTTACTTTGCTGTCTGGAAGGTTTGTGAACCCGCACTGCTTGTTCTATCATGCTTCGTGTTCGTCTCTGATAAGAATAAACCGATTGAGAGAGAAAAAAAAAAGAATCTGTGATTCTGTGATTTAGGCCTGAGTTTAATTTGTGCTGCCGTATTACACAGTCTAATCGTTTTAATCTTACAGAGCAAAGTCATCAAATGAAACGTGCCTGCATGCCTTGATTCCCACATAGCTAGGAGACGTGATCTCCAGAATCATACTAAACCTTCTCTCTCGGTCACTGCAAAAATAAACAGCATTAATGTAAAGCAAGAATAATAAAATCTGGCCTTTTGTGTTCAGTGGTCATTGTACTGACTGTATAGGCTATGAACATTGGTCACTGTACACGGTGGTCATCTGCATAGTATAGTGCTGATTGCAGGCTAGCTCTGGTCATTGTGTGGCCTGGCTGCTCTGCAGGCTTGTCGTTGTGTGCGGCCGCTCTGCAGGCTGACCTTTTTCGGTCTGGACGCTCTGCAGGCTGGCGGTTGCGCGGTATGGACGCTCTGCAGGCTGGATGTTGCGCATCTGGATGCTCTGCAGGCTGGAGGTTGCATGGTCTGGACACTCTGCAGGCTGGTTGTTGCGCATCTGGATGCTCTGCAGGCTGG
Source organism: Pelodytes ibericus (assembly GCA_036172795.1). Taxonomy (NCBI): domain Eukaryota; kingdom Metazoa; phylum Chordata; class Amphibia; order Anura; family Pelodytidae; genus Pelodytes; species Pelodytes ibericus. The sequence continues at coordinate 14,585,998 of CM069866.1, read as the reverse complement.
AGGTTGCGCAGTCTGGACGCTCTGCAGGCTGGTCGTTGCGCACCCTGGCCACTCTGCAGGCAGATCGTGGCACACACTGGCCACTTTGCAGGCTGGTCGTTGCGTGCCCTGGTCGCTCTGCAGGCTGGAGGTTGCGCAGTCTGGACGCTCTGCAAGCTGATTGTTGTGCACCCTGGCCACTCTGCAGGCTGGACGTTGTGTGCCCTGGCTGCTCTGCAGGCTGGAGGTTGCGCAGTCTGGACGCTCTGCAGGCTGGTCGTTGTGTGCCCTGGCTGCTCTGCAGGCTGGAGGTTGCGCAGTCTGGACGCTCTGCAAGCTGATTGTTGTGCACCCTGGCCACTCTGCAGGCTGGGCGTTGTGTGCTCTGGCTGCTCTGCAGGCTGGAGGTTGCGCAGTCTGGATGCTCTGCAGGCTGGAGGTTGCACAGTCTGGATGCTCTGCAGGCTGGTCGTGGCGAGCCCTGGCCGCTCTGCAGGCTAGCCGTTGTGCAAATTAATTATACCCTTTATTATGAGCATATAATCTTTAACAAGGCTTGAATATCACATTTTGTTTCCACGGTCTTCCGCAATTAGCACGGGGGCTCGTTATTGGTCTGACCAGTTTGCTTAAATATTAAAATATAGCTAGAGTTTAATGGCCTATTATTTTTTTCATTAAGATGTAAAATCTTTGCTTGTACAGTGGGCAGCGCACATCCGTAGCCCGAGCCCTAATACCAATTCATCAATGTAAGGTACCATCTATATTTAGACATACCTAGTTACACACATTTATTATTTATTAGCTGCAGGTAATATCTGCACAACAATACACCTTCTCCACTACCTTACCATGACCTGGGGTCTGCCTGGTGCCAGATTCCTAAATAGACACCAGTGACTGTCTGCCACGAATTATTAATATACAGTTGTTTCATAAACTTTAGCATTTTCCGATTGCATGAAATGTAGAAATAAAACCATTTTTTTTTACTCTCCTTTATAGTTTAGATTCTTGCTAACAGAATTGTATAGACCCAATCAAACAAAGCAAAATCAGGCTAATTTGATTCTCTTAATAACCTCAATTAATACTGAAAAATATTGGTGACTATATTTTAATGGATATTTTAACATGTCCCTTATTTGTGGTCTTTCTTTTATGGTCACATATAACCTTTACATTATACCCTGCAGACTGTATATAAACCACAGACCCTCAGAACTTTTCTTCTCATTGACTTACCTATGCCGGGTAGGGTTGCCACCTTTTCTATAAAAATACTACTGCCTCTATAGACTTAACATTGGCCTCAAGCCAATTTTTTACCGGCCTGCCGCTAAAATACCGGCTAGGTGGCAACCCTAATGCCGGGCCAGACTTGGTAAGCTTCTCCTGCGAGAAGAGCTCCGCTGACCACAGGTAATGTATAACCTTTGAAAACTCGATTCTTCTTGCATTGGACTGTGTTCTTCTTGCATTAGATGCTCGCCAGATTTCTCTCTGCACAATGCATACTTAAATCAGTGGGTTGAAACTCACATGAAACATGTATTTTAATGAATGGACCCCTGGGAGTTTTATTTTGTATGTTGCAGAATGTGGGTGTTGCCTGTTATGTTTGGTGCTGTTTGTTGACTTTGTCATATACTCACGTAGTAGTCCTTTGTTTGTCTATACAATGTCCTCCTTGCTTGACTGGTAGAGTGAGGCCTTGTAGGCTATTGTGTCTTAATATAGCTATTGCCGTCTCTGTGCTGTTTGCATATATTCTCACCAGCTAGAGTTATAAATGACCACCTTAACTTATTACTCTGTTGACTTCTTCTTAGTAATTTGTGGAGCAAATCTACTCCAGTGCATACACCTTTTTAGAATACACCAATCAAATAGTGACCGTGACAAAGAATGAGGGTGCACAAAATAGATTTTTACCACTTATCTTCTATATTTTGTATAAGTGTTCAGGCGTATTTCAACCACTATTGGGGACAAAAAGAGATAGAAACATGCAGACCATAATACGGTGTCATATTATTTGGAATCTCTCAGTTTTTTTGCTAATATCCCCAACTCAAGATATTGACTCACAAAGTACAGAGCCGTATAGATCCAGGCTCTTTGATATCAGGCGTTGCTCCACAAAACAAACTGCTGATATGATGGTATATCAAATCCCCCTACAACTGTTCAGGTGCGCTTGGGCAGCAAAATGAATCCACTGAAGGGCAGGCAAAATAAGATGGAAGGAGAGCTACAGTGTTCGAAATATGCACTAATATTTAATAATAAAGAAAACCTGCTTACATGGAAGATCAGATATTGCCAGTATCACCCCAACTAGGAACAGTCCTTAGTCTGTGTTGAATAAGGCAGTCTTGGCTTTACGTACTTAGCATTGGTACTTCTGTGTTCGGGCTTCTCCCCTTTCCTTCGTGCTGATGTCAAGAAGAATACAAAAATGTACAGTGAAACAGTTTACGGCGTTCACTAGATTCACATAGAGATGTGACTAAGCACAGTGATGCTTCACCCCTCTCTGAATACCTTGATTTGGATGTACTTAATAGCTTATTCCGGAGGACTTTGTCAACTAGGATTTTCCTGATTTTTACAAAAGGATGAAAGAACTATATAAAGTAAGGAACACATTTTTTGCTTTTATAAAATTTGCCTCTTCTGGTTTATCGGCTGTGCTTACGTTACTTTTGTGTTAGTTACATTAGAGTTAGGGTTGGGGTTAAACGGTCACTGTAGGAGAACAGGGTAATGAAAGCAATACGCTATTTACAGTTATTGCCCTATAATGTGCATTTAAACATGGGCTATTTCTAAACTCAGGGCAAATATAACACTAATTAGAAGGTTTTTATATTGGTGTTTGTAGATTTGCAAACGATTTTTCATGTAATAAAAGTGTTTTTAAATATATATATATATTTTTTTTTTGTAAACATTTTTTATACTAAATTATATGATCAAAGTAATGGTGTTTAAAGAAAGCCCCTCTTAAGAATTTGTGTGGGTACAGTAAAGGAGAGAGGAAAATTCCAGCTAAACATAAACACCGCAAAAGTGTAACAACAGCCATTGTCCAGAATGACCAAAAATATTCTACCAGCTCAGTCACTAAGGGGTTAACCAACAGACCATTAAAAAGCGGATGTATGTTCTGTTATGCTATGCGTAGTGTGTGTTCTGATGACTTATCTAGCCCTTTATCTCTGACATACTAATACTCCATCAGTGACTGCCTCCTAACTGGGATGTGGAAGCTCCTGTTTTGAATACACAAATACATGTCATCCTGCGACCGAGGTGTCTGACAAATACACAGAAGATGATTTAGTTGTGGTTTCTTTTTTAAAGCACTGTTTGTTTTTTTAAACACATTACTGAAAAAATTGATGTGAAACAGGAGAAGGATTTAATTGCAAATGAGTTATTTTTTGATGGGAAATGCAATATTTGCATATGAAGCGATGTGAAAATGTCATAAACAGACGACCGCACATATATATATATAAGCCACATCTTTCTCTTAATCTGGGAATTGGTTTGCAATTCTGCTTAAACAATGAGTAGATTCTTTATTTATTTCTTTTTTGTTCCCTTCTTTTGAAGCATAAATATTCCTTAGGTGTCCGAATCCGTGTAAGGCTTCTTGATATACACAAGCCCAGAGGTTTAAACCTCATGTAGGAGGGTTAGGTTGCCACCCAGCTGGTAGGTAACTGTCAGATTGGTAAAAGACTTGTCTTATAAGTGTGAGAACCACTGCAAAATGGGTAGTTTAAAAGGACTGTGTCACCTGAATATTGTTTTTACTGTAAATGTAGAGCATAAAAAATGATTGAAAATGATCTATACATTGTGTTAGCAAAACTGCAAGCAAATGCCTACATTAGGAGGAAATGTGTTTTAATTGTGTCTGTGGATTCTACTGCTTATGAAATCACCTGGGGCACGCTATGCAAATGAACTGCTTTTCAATGGGAAATGTGTAATTTGCATATTAGGTCACAGGTGATGTCATAAGCAGGAGACTCCACAGACACTTTTAAAACACATTTTTCTCCTAATTTAGCCATCTGCTTGCAGTTTTGCTGATACAATGTATAGATCATTCTACATAATTTGTTATGCTCTACATGCACAGTAAACACAATGTTCAAGTGATAGTCCTTTTAATCCAAAATGGTGTCCACCCCTAGCGTACTCGTATATTGCTGCTGATTTGTACCTTGAGGCTCTCTAGCCTAATAAAAGTAAAACCTATTCAAACATTATATAGAAAGTATATGTTGTATATAGGGTTGCCACCTTTTCTTCAAAAAAAATACCAGCCTTGGTACTGTCTCCATAGACTTAACATTGGCCTGATGACAATATTTTACCGGCCTGCCGGTAAAATACCAGCCAGGTGGCAACCCTAGTTGTATATGTAATATAAGATGTAAGCAGCTTGTGAAGAAGGAATGGTAGCGTCATGTGATCTGGCGGTAACATATCTTATTTTATAGTTGGTTCTAAAATAAGCTTGGCCATGCATGATTGTATTTTAATTCACAATATCCTCTCAGACCCTTTTAACAGATTATAACCGCACTTGTTGTGTTTCCCAGTCAGGTAGAGATGGAACGCTAGAGCTAATTTCTCATCTTCGCGAGTTCGATTCCCGCGAGGTTCCGTCCGCAGTCTGTTTCCTGCCACGCTGTGCATTATCACTTGTTTCACAGTGATTTCTTTCAGAATTATTTTTAATGAAGGCAAATCGATAGAGTCTTTTTTTTTCAGTAAAATTACTTCACGAAACAACACTTGACACAAAAAGTTCAGCTACACCTTTGTTTATACTGTGAACACACCATAAAAAAAAACTATATTTATCTTGTGTTGCTCAGAATTGCCAGCGAATACATAGATTACAAGAAAAAGCTAAATAAATAAATATGACTACTATGCTTTAAAGGGGATGAAGATTGCTGCTTGTATAATGCACAGGCTTTTTTTTCAGTGTGATTTGATGCAGGCATTCTACAAAAATCACATTTTTATACTTGACTCAAGCCCTCCCCAGTGATTACGCTGCATGTTTACTGCAGGTGCGGCAGCACTGATTATATAGACACCGAGGATATAAAGTTTTGTTTCATTTAGTCACTACCTGTGCTGTTGGAATAGAATACAGTTTATGGAATTTAATAGACTTGCCCTTGTACACAGTAAGATCTCTTAACAGTGTAAAACATTGTCTGATGACATCACTAGAAAGACGGGAAATTCCATTCATTTGAAGGACATTATTCTCATTGGTTCCTGCAGCAAAATGAAGGAGAGACAAATACTTTTACTCAGCTAGTGTGGGCAGTCTTGGTTTCTTGCAAAATGTTGTAATTTCACAAATTCATCTAGGTGTGAGATTTTGATATTTTAAGCAATGCAAAATGGAAGACATGCATTTTTAAAGTACTTTGAAAGCACATTAACATTTGGAAGATGCATTTTGGGGACCAGGCAGTCCCTTTAAGGCTTGGCATACAAATTACACATAACTCACTGAAAGCCAGTTATTTGATGACATCGTAAACATGAGACACAAAAGACGAATTTCTAGTACATACAACGAAGATAACATTTTGAATTCTCCTTATTCACAGTACGGACAATGTTTAGGTAATAAAGTCCCTTTAAATGTTTTTTTTTTTTTTTTTTAAATATAAGATCAGTAGCACTGAATATTGTCTTCTCATTGAAAATAATAGTAGACATTATTGTTTTCAGTGTATATTACTTTATTCTGAATGCAGGGACTCAGTGAATTGAAATGTTTTTCCATTGACTGAACTGCACAATAAATTCCGTTTGTTGCAAATGAATATAATTAATTCCACTTTGTGTATCTCTCCGTCACGTTGATATATTTCTTGGCACTTTGAAAAGTTAACCATTGAAGAACAAAGAAAAGTATAATCTTGCAATTCTTTTAATAGAATTATTCTGTTGGTCACAAGGGGCATACGTGTTCTAACCACACAACCCCTCTGGCCGCCCTCTGAGTACGGTTTTCTTTTGTCCTGTAGCTGTCAGTGACCGATGACTTCCTATTGGTTGTATGGACAATCCTGAAATGATTGAAGCTAATCGGCAGTACTCGTGTGAAATGCACCGGGGTGAGGGACGGGGAGACTGTGTGGGTGCAGGGTGTCAGAGAACCAGCCTAGAATTTGATAGGGGCGTCTCTCCCCCAGTCACTCCTGTATCTTTTGTTTGGAAGGTGATAATTTATGTCCTGCCGGGATCTCACAGAGGGATAAGCTAAGTCACCCCCGCATTTCTATTTTTAGTTCCCTGGATGATATTGTTATTCCATCATGATGATATTGCTGTGGCACCTGTTCAAATAAATGAAAAGAACTATTAAATCTTGTGTCAGAAGCGGGATCAGCTCCCTGTGTAAGGTGTCTGATCTCTAGCTTCTGGCAGCACAAAGGCAAATTCTCTGTATCAAGGGAGGTGAGGGGGCAAACTTCCCACATTTGTTTGTGTGTGTGTGTGTGTGTGTGTATGTGTGTGTATATATATAAATAGCATAAATCTTATTTGTGACCTTTTTATAGACTGCTAAATGGACTTATTCTTGGCTGTGATTTAAAGGACAACAGTGATGTTTATTTTAAATATTGCATCAAGTGAAGCATTTTAAATAGAAATGCTTTAGGGAAAGAATATAAATAAAAGTACTTAGTGATCCTTCTTTTTGTATAGCAGTGTCAGGGGGCAGACATCTTGGGTCAGTCAAGTCCTTTTTTTTCCCTTCGGAATGCTGCATCTGACCCAAGATTCTAAACAACATGTCCACCTCCTTATCGTGCTACATAAGCAAAAAAGCTCAATAAGGTTCTTTTTTTTTCTTTATATATTTTTTTTGCCAACAGTTCTGCTTTAAGCCCATGTACAGTCTGTACCGATCACTGAATTGCACAAGCAAATCCTAAATTAAAATAATGAATAGACCAGTGATGGCTAATCTTGGCACTGGCGCAATAGTCCCACCCTCCGTTGTCAGGAGACCCACCCATTTTTACCACTTTGTCAGAGGTACATTGAACCAAAACAGAGATCCAAACTGAACTTTAATGTGTGATATTTTACAGGAATTAGGACTGTTGTCCTTTAAATCACAGCCAAGAAAAAGCCTTGTAGCACTCTATAAAATGGTCACAAATTAGATTTATCTGCTAGTTCTAGAGGGAATATGACAAGGATGGCCACTACCCCCAATGCTAGACAAGTAACCATATAACTGTGAGTTTGGCAGTCAGTCCCAGTTACTATGTTCAGTGCTATTTAAATGGATACCGAAACTTCTCAATCACCTCCTCTCCGATACCGTGCTTCATAAATGATTATCATTAAAACTGTTTTGTTTATATAAATGGTTTTAGAACTACTTTTACATGTTTAACAGTTTGTATTTCATCATTTAGCAACACAATACTAATGTGACCCACAAATATGGACATTTCTGAAAGGCTCCCCTGGGAACTGTTTGGATTTAAGGTCCTTGACCCAAATTAGCGTACTTTAATGAGCTGTTATTTGGGACTATTTACACTTTTTATCATTATTCCGGCAAAATATTCTATGGCCAGAAATTGGGAAAGAGTAGGGGAGACTGACTGGGAGGAAAGATATGCAACAGATCAAACTTCAGGGAAACATGGAAGAAGTCTACTTATAGAAATAGAGGTCAAGACACGGTATTTGAGGGCAAATGGTTGACCCATGCACGTAGATGGATTGTGATAGATTTAGAAAGATAACTATTCCGTGACTAATGTCTATAGGAACTCTTACTCTGACAACAAAATAGGACTGTAAAAGATTGGATGGATGTAGATTGGATGATGTAGATTAGAGGGCAGTGGATGTATGGAATAGCCTTCCAGCAGAAGTGGTAGAGGTAAACACAGTCAAGGATTTTAAGCATGCGTGGGATAGACACAAGGCTATCCTAGCTATAAGACCGTGAACGGGGGACTAATAAAAGTACTCAAAAAATTGGTCAGACTAGATGGACCGAATGGTTCTTATCTGCCGACACATTCTATGTTTCTATGATGATTTTTGGGATAGATGGTATCTATAATTTTTGTCATTGATTTTGATTCTGTGATCTACCTCTTTAATTAATGTATTATAATACAATTAGGATTATTTATAACTGAACTAGAGGGAAATATCTATATGTATATGTACGTATTTTGTAACTTTGAATTAAAAAAAAGAAAGAAAGAAATACACGGATAGGGTAATACAGTACCATGGCAGCTGCTGGTATGTGGATGAACTGCCAGTTTATCATCGGACCAGTGGTAATAAATGTTTCAATCGTGCTTTTAGATGAGACACACACATGAAATAAAGTAAAAGCTGGCTTTTACAGAGGCTTATTTGCTTTACAACCTATAGGTTTTAAATAGTAAATCTTTGGAATATGACAGAATGGGATAATTAATGATTCCCCTTCTGCGCTAATTGTTTTTTTTTTTTTTTCCTGTTTCTTTATGCTCTGTGCCAAATTACTCCACAAACACTGCTGACAACTGAACTAGAAACCAAACTAATGAGCATGTCCGATCACTTGTGATTTAAATCTTGTTCAACTGAGTTTTTAATTATAATCATAAGAATGTCGGAAAACAAGGCTGAGAACAGGGTGATATTAACTCAGTCCAAGTACTTGAAGGCATATTACCACCTAAACATAGTTTATTCTCTACATTCACTGTGAAAACAAACAAAACATTAACTATGATCTATAATTAGCGTTGCGCAGAACGGCAAGCAATGAATGAAGTAACATAAAAAGGTGTGTTTTAAATGTGTCTGTGGGAAATGTGTACTATGCAAACAAGCCACGGGTGACACCACTGACCCATTTAAAACATATTTTTTCTCCTAATTTAGCTAATTCTGGTAATAAGTGGGGGGATATATATAAAAACTCCTGAGAAGTGGGAGAGAACTCCAGAAATGTATTTGGACTCTGATTAGGGTTGCCACCTTTTCTTCAGAAAAATACCGGCCTTGGTACTGTCTCCATAGAGTTAATATTGGCCTGATGCCAATTTTTTTACCAGCCTGCCGGTAAAATGCCGGCCAGGTGGCAACCCTAACTCTGATTTATACATAGGGACACACACTGCTAGTACCAATATTCGCTGCATGTGCGCCGAGTTTATACATTAACCTCACTGTATAGATCGTGTATTTTTATTCTCTATATTCACAGTGCAAACAGTGTATAGGTGACAGAGTCCAGTTAACCCTGGGCGTGCTGAGTCTTCATTACAGCAACTAAAAGATCTTCAAACGTATAAAGTTTAACAAATGTTTGTTTACTGTGAATTACAATAATTTTTGACCTGTAGGCTTGAGAAATGTGCGTCTATACTATGTAATGTATAGTATTTGTTTTGTGAAGTTGTTGGGTTTTTTTTTAAGCTGTTTATTTCAGTGTTTTGTTGGTGATTTACTTTTCAAGCCATTGCAAATGAATGCCTTTCCTTCATATCCTCCCCCCCTCATGTAGGTCTTTGGGGAAATAGTCGTAAGATGATGGTGGGTTTTGTTTATATGCGTCCAGAGTAACCCCCTGCCCTGTTTAGCCTGACGACTTTGGTTTAACACATTGTGGGATTCCCCTGTGACTCTCTGAATCCACTTATCAAGATTGTAAACTTTCCCCTGGGAACAAAAACAGAAATCGAAGGTTGGACAGAGACATCCCATTCGTGATGCCAGTGGAGTTGGCACTCAGTGTTCTGGCAAGGAAAAAAATTGTACCAATGCCCAAAAAATGCTGCAGAAAGATGCGTTTATTTTTTTTTAATAGGTAACATTATTATTTTATACCTCCCACATTGGTATGTGATGGTAAAAAAGATCCAATTATTCCATCTAGTATGCCCATAATGAGACCCCAAGGGTTTATGAATTCATTTGCAATTTTAGGCTTTACTACTTCTGCTGTAAGGCTATCAAAGGTATCTACAACTCCTTCTGTAATTATCTTCCACCCTCCAATTTGAAACCTTCCGCTCACCTTCTAGCACTCTCTTTCATATATTCCAATATACTTGTAATGGAAAGTGTTTAGTTGTTAAATATTAATGTACAGTAATACTATATTTACACAAACTTTTTTTTGGGGGGGCTTTTTTTTTGTATCCGTGATAGCACCACCCACTTCTGGCAGATCTTGAATCGGGGGGGGGGGGGGGGGGGAGGAGGGTTCACGGGTGCACCTGACAGGCCCACCTGAACTGCTATCACCCCAGGGTACCCCTCCCCCTCCACATGTAAACACATCCAGTCTCTGCTGACAGATGTCATTGCTGTGAAGCTCACAAGTCAGTGACCGCAGGTCCATTAACAAATGCTAAGCCAGTGCATGGGTCAAAGACACAAACTGATTCTGAAAGGATTCATCAATGGCTCTCTGCATAAATCCCTGCTTGTAAGATACAGATGGCCTGTAGCAGAGCAAAGCTACATTACATGGGTTCATTTATGCTAATATCACCCTATCAGGGATATTTATTTATTTGTTTATTATTTTATAACATGTTTTGTCAGAATATATTGAGATTTCTCTTGTTTTCAATATGGCCTGCATACCATTGCTGGGAGGGGTGTCAGGGCTGCTGGGAGGGGTGTCAGTGCTGCTGGGAGGGGTGTCAGTGCTGCCCGCACAGTATTCATTCACTAGACACTGCAAATCGTGACTGTCCGTCTAAAAGCAGTGGGGGGGGGGGGGGTATGGGGGGGGGTATAAGGCTGACCCATGTGGGGATCTAACCCACAACCTTGTAATTATTAGCATTACTCTCTAACCCCGTGCGCCAGCCTATTCTAGTGTGAAAGGTGTCTAGTGTATCACGTCCATTGGACAGCTTCTCAAAGTCAACCTGCCGATTACTACAGTACAGTGCCAGATTCTTAGGGTACATGCGCAATTTCTAATGGTAAGGGGCAGATTCTCAAGGTGTAGGGGCAGATTTTCAAGGTGAATGCGCCATTTTAATCGCCTACCGCTCCCCTATGTTTCGGGCCTTCCTAGGCGCACTTCGCCTGATTTTTACGCACATTATTAGTAATTCCTTACAAGTTTTTTCCCCCCTGTTTTTCTCAGTGACACCTCCCTGTACAAATACATCCCTGGGAGGGGCGCTCGGTTACTTGTTTTTATCCGCCCTTTGGTCATCTGCGTCGTTTGATATCTAGCAGGAAAGGGCCAAGACAATGGGCAGGAAACCGAGGAAATGTCTGACGTTTGTCTCTTGGTCCTGGACGCTTTTTAAGACATCTTACACTCTGTACGCGTTGTGCTCCAATACGTGCTGCTGTGAGGTAACAAGGAAATTCGCCACCCAGGGCAGGATATATGAACTGCGCCCCTCCCCATCCGCGCCCCTCTCTGCTGGACCCCAGTGCCGTCTGTAATCCCAGCAGCCCACCTTATTGCCCCTTCTTGATTATACCTGATGGGATTTGCAATTAGGAAAGGTTTAGGAAGGTTTCACGCTGGATTAGCTCATCATACCATAGATGTTTTATAGGTGTCGCCATGAACTATGAAACTATAAATAGTCTTCAATCCATACGTTAGGTGCAGTAAAACACACCCCACTGTGCAAATAAGAATTAAAACAAACCAGCCACTGTGTCGCTTTACTCATTATATCTCTCTCCATTCTGCCTCCACAGGTGAACTGTAGCAGCAGCAAATAGATACCATGCCACGGGCATCCAGAGTGGCCTACCTGCCACACTCTTGATTGCCTACCTTTTATGGGTCAGGAGAGCCCCCCTAGTCTAGAGTGGGGTCTAAGTGCTCTGCAATCTATTGCACCAGTGCAGACCATTCCTGCTCTGTCCACAATGTGGTTCCACGATCCACTCTGTGGGAGATCCTGGTATGCCACATGACACCGCGGCACTCTCGCTGGGAAACAAGTCAAAAAGTATGCTTCAGATGGGTATAACAGAATAAAACTTCTGTTAATTTAGGTATTTACTTTGCTAATGCAATGGATAGATCATTTTCAATCATTTTTTCTGCACAGTAAAAACTATGTTTGCGTGATACAGTCCCTTAAAGTCTGTCTTTATTCACTTGTATTTATAATAGAATAAGGTACTAGTGAATATAAATAAGAGAGAAAATAAACTATAAACAAATGTTTGTGAAATAAAGTAGTTTCTTAAAATAAATGTTTTTACTAAACATAAAATATTAATTTGGATCCGTTTCCCCTCTGTTGCAGCTCTTTGTTTCCCCTCTGTTTCCCCTGTGTTTGTTTCCCTTCTGTTGCCCCTCTGTTTCCTTCTCCTCTGTTTGTTTCCCCTCTGTTTGTTTCCCTTCTGTTTCCCCTGTTTGTTTCCCCCTCTGTTGCCCCTCTTTTTTCCCCTCTGTCTGTTTCTCCTCTGTTTGTTTCCCCTCTGTTGCCCCTCTGTTTGTTTCCCCCTTAGTTTGTTGTCCCTCTGTTTGTTTCCCCCTCAGTTTGTTGCCCCACTGTTTCCCCTCAGTTTGTTTCCCCCTCAGTTTGCTACCCCTCTGATTGTTTTCCCCTCTGTTTGTTTCCCCCTAAGTTTGTTGCCCCTCTGTTTGTTTCCCCCTCCGTTTGTTGCCCCTCTGTTTCTCCTCTGTTTTTTTCTCCTGTTTGTTTCCCCTCTGTTGCCCCTCTGTTTGTTTCCCCCTCAGTTTGTTGCCCCCTGTTTGTTGCCCCTCTGTTTCCCCTCAGTTATTTGCCCCTCTGTTTCCCAGTCTGTTTCCCCCTCTGTTTGTTTCCCCCTCTGTTTCCCCTCTGTTGCCCCTCTGTTTCCCCCTCTGTTTGTTTCCCCCTCTGTTTGTTTCCCCCTCTGTTTGTTTCCCCCTATGTTTTCCCTCTCTTGCCCCTCTGTTTCCCAGTCTGTTTCCCCCTCTGTTTGTTTCCCCCTCTGTTTGTTTCCCCCTCTGTTTGTTGCCCCCTGTTTGTTGCCCCTCTGTTTCCCCTCTCTTGCCCCTCTGTTTCCCAGTCTGTTTCCCCCTCTGTTTGGTTTCCCCTATGTTTCCCCTCTCTTGCCCCTCTGTTTGTTTCCTCTCTGTTTCCCCCTCTGTTTGTTTCCCCCTATGTTTCCCCTCTCTTGCCCCTCTGTTTCCCAGTCTGTTTCCCCCTCTGTTTGTTTCCCCCTCTGTTTGTTTCCCCCTCTGTTTGTTTCCCCCTCTGTTTGTTTCCCCCTATGTTTCCCCTCTCTTGCCCCTCTGTTGCCATCATGTTGTGTTACTGGATGGATAACTCATTGGTTGAGTGCAGTTATCACTGTGTGTGTGTCTAGTTATTAATACCGAGGGCTGTGTAAAGACCTTAAGGTCTTATGCTCTTATTCCAGGTTAAGTATTGTTCCCTGGTGTCTGGCCTGATCTCTGCTGTAGGGAATTTATCTATTTATAACACGGTGACTTGGAATTGCCCCAGCCTGGATTTGTGTTGGGGGAATTGGCATTGTCCCCAGACGTCGCGCAGATGGCTGAGTGTATTGTGAATTTCTATCAGACAGTAGCAGGGCTTCCTGGCATGTTACCGATAAACAGTTACAGGAAATGGCTCCACACTAAAGGACATTGTATGATCATTAAAATAACACTGCTATAATGACCTACGGGATAAAACAGACAATGACCAATGTGGGCCTAGGTGTGATATAAGCAGAGCCTTATACTACAGACTGTGCAGAGCCCTGTGCTATATTCTTCCCATCTGCAGAGCCTTGTACTGCTTTCACTCCATGCAGAGCTTTTTTGTGCTTCCTTCCACCTACAGAGCATTGTCCTATCTCCTATGTTCTACCTCCCTGCTCAGCCTTGTGCAGTGCTGCCTCAGTCCTCAGAGTCCTGCACTGCCTCCTTCCAACCTGCAGAGCTTTGCGCTACATTGGTACATGTTTACAAGTTGGGTTGCCACCTTTTCTTCAAAAAAAATACCGGCCTTGGTACTGTCTCCATAGACTTAACATTGGCCTGATGCCAATTTTTTTACCGGCCTGCCGGTAAAATACCGGCCAGGTGGCAACCTTATTTACAAGACTCTAATAAACAGGCAGTAAGTTCTCGGATCCACCCCACTGTATGTATATATTGAAAGATTACAGAACCATAACTTTTTTTGCACAATCTCAAGCAACTCAGTAAGTAACTGATACCGCTGTGAAACTCCTGTGAAATCTATATGTTCATGTCTCATGGTATGCCTTAAATACAAAACAATAAAAGATTTAAAAATATTTAAAAAAAAAACTATTTTTCTCTTACTTTATGCATTTTGCTTGTAATTCTGCTAACACAATGTACAGATAATTTCCCATCATTTTTTATTCTCTATATTAAAATTAGAAGCATATGGCTGACCGAGTTCCTATAATGGAATATTGGTGAAATCCAGTGTTTTCTTGTAGAACATCACAAAGATTCAAGTTAATGCTAATTCCATGGTCTTTTATTCTGCATGTTACTGAACGAAGGCCCTTGGGCATTTCTGATAATGGCTCATAATGGATACTCTGTTGCCGTTTAGTGATGGGATTTGTCAATAATGGGGCTGATAATAAATACAAACCATCAATATCCAGCGATCTGCTGTTTATCTCTCTAATGACTGCTTGACCGTGATTAATCTGATATCAAACAAGGACCTAGGTTCTCTGCAATGAATTAATACTACGCTGAATTCTGTCAATTAGTAAAATGAATAATTAAGTATAAATTAATAATTAAACCTGTCTTTGGCCCTAGACATTATCATGACAGATAGGAACAACTCACAAACAATACAATTATACCAAGAATGTTACCATTTTGAAATGTAGCTTTGTTTTTCACCTTTTATATACTGTTTTTTTTTAAATACAAAGATATTCATTGAATTCCAAACAAAGATTATTGTAACCTAAACATAATCCATTTCTCCAATTAATGATGTGAAGTTACAATGTTTGTTAATATCGCTGATTTTCAAGCACACATTGTTACTCTGTAATGCTACCGTTCATCTTGATTTTTAACGTTTTTTAACGTATGCTTCAGAAGCAAAGGTTAGAAATGCTGCAAAGCTGAGGTGTATCTCTTACATGTGCCTGTACTCTCAGCTCTGGCTCTCAGTTGAAGCAGAGCTGGTCTGGATGCTGGCAACACATCAGTCAATCAGAGAAGTTGGATTTTTTGCTCTGCCTCTGCTAATACATAGAAGAACCCTTGATTTTACATGCCAACAACAGAGGGGTCAGAGTAGTTGATCATTTTGAACTATGACACGACATGACATACATATTCCTTCCATAACAGGAAGTGACATACAGATTCCTTCCATAACGGGAAGTGACATACAGATTCCTTCCATAACAGGAAGTGACATACAGATTCCTTCCATAACGGGAAGTGACATACAGATTCCTTCCATAACGGGAAGTGACATACAGATTCCTTCCATAACAGGAAGTGACATACAGATTCCTTTCATAACGGTTAGTGACATACAGATTCCTTCCATAACGGGAAGTGACATACATATTCCTTCCATAACGGTTAGTGACATACAGATTCCTTCCATAACGGGAAGTGACATACATATTCCTTCCATAACAGGAAGTGACATACAGATTCCTTCCATAACAGGAAGTGATATACATATTCCTTCCATAACGGGAAGTGACATCGTCGTGGTCTGTCGGGCGTCCAATTGTCCAACAGTCTCTCTCGGTCATGAAGGGGGGACACTATTGTTTAATCCTTAATTTCTGTATTTCTGATGCTCACATATCTGTATTGTGTGTGTATTTTAATTACGATTGTGCTACACGTGTTTATATATATACTGCTTCAGGTTCCCTTCATGTACAAAGATTATACATATACTGCTCCAGGTTGCCTTCATATACAAAGATTATACATATACTGCTCTAGGTTGCCTTCATATTCAAAGATTATACATATACTGCTCTAGGTTGCCTTCATATTCAAAGATTATACATATACTGCTCTAGGTTGCCTTCATATTCAAAGATTATAAATATAGTTCTCCAGATTGCCTTCATATACAAAGATTATACATATACTGCTCCAGGTTGCCGTCATATTCAAAGGTTAAGTTTTTACAGCTGCAGATTGGCTTCATGTACAACTATTATGCATTTACTGCTGCAGATTGGCTTCATGTACAACTATTATGCATTTACTGCTGCAGATTGGCTTCATGTACAACTATTATGCATTTACTGCTGCAGATTGGCTTCATACAAAAAGAGAACCAGTTGCCAAAATGTTGAATTCCACTACTGCTCACTGCTCCACAGTAAAGGTTAATGGGGCAGCAATCCAGCAGTGGAAGTTGTGTTGCACATTGTGCCCTGTGCAGTGACGCAGAATAAGTAAGTTTCTACAGTGCGTCTAATCAACCTGATAGGAATTTCCAGTAGAGAGACTGAGGAGCCGGAGGGAGAGCACTCAGCCCAGCGTCTGTCACAATCCGGGAAGTTACTCTGCTATTTCCCAGCCAGTGACAATATTCCAATTCACTGCAATATACACATTTATTAGGGAATTAATACAGATTCAGCTACAGTGTAGCTTTGGAAGCTGGCTCTGACTCTAATATTGGACACAGCA
Organism: Pelodytes ibericus; assembly: GCA_036172795.1. Taxonomy (NCBI): domain Eukaryota; kingdom Metazoa; phylum Chordata; class Amphibia; order Anura; family Pelodytidae; genus Pelodytes; species Pelodytes ibericus. The sequence goes on along the minus strand of CM069866.1, from coordinate 14,569,308 downwards.
TCCTCCCATAGAAATCACTGCAATGGCCACAATTACCCTCATTTATTCCAGAGAGCCCAGATACTGTGGGTCCATATGACTTTTACACACTGCGTGGCAGCTCGTATTTTACCCACATAGTAACATGGTAATTTAGGTTGAAAAAAGACACAAGTCCATCAAGTTCAACCCATCTACCTATCATTCTAGCGTCTTGATCCAAAATAAGGCAAAAAACCCCTAAGGAAGCTATTTCAAATTTTGCGTCCTAGGGGGAAACAATCCTTCTTGACTCCAAAAGGGCAATCAGATTTCTCCTTGGATCAATAAGCTCTATTATTAATGTTTATTCTATTATTAATACCCCTGTATGTTCTGCCAAGTAAAACTTGGTTTGATGCCAATGTTAAGTCTATAGGGGCAATAACAAATAACAAAAAATAATAAATAGGGGTATCTATATGAAAAAAGAATTGGTGAGGTGACAATCCTAACATGGGCCATGTTTCCAGGGACATGTGTGTTCCACATGCAGAAAGAACATGCAAAGTGCAGCCCGGCAATATGTAGGATGCATATACACACAGACACAATCCAATTAATTAATCATGGCAGGTCCTATGATATTTGGATTGTGTCTGTGCTTATATCCATCCTCCATAATGCCGGGCTGCGCTTTGCATGTTCTTTCTGCAGCGCCTATGTCTATGGAAAACACTAGTATGTGCAGTACATTCAGGTATTCCAGGAAACATTGATAATGTACTGGCCAATTATAGTAGATTATATTAAATCCTCTCCAGCTTTCCTATAGGTTATTCTGTGTAAAGCCCTTTGCTGAACAAGCAGTTAAATATTTTTCTCCCTGGCTGCAGTAAATCAGGCTCGTTAGGTTAATTATTGATCCCATTACATGCATTAGCATTTCACCACCTAACCTTCAGGTCTCGGCGTAGAAACCATTTGTCACAACATTGTGACCCGTTTCTATGCAGAATAATCAATAAGATCTCATCCATTGGTGGCACTCGTCCTGCGGGTCATTATGTATCAGAGCAGGTACATTATTGCATTACAGCATCTGATATGGCAAAAAACAAACAAACAAAACAGCTCACAACAGAAGAGAACACCTACAATGCCTCTGTAAAAGGGTTCAATATGTGGTGCCCAATTATAATTATCATCCCACCATTGGATGCATCGTGTGATGAGGTAAATGGTGATTGCATAGAGGTAACATAGGGGTCTAGGACACTTCTTCGCCGCATCTTCATCGCTGACAGTTCAGCGCGGCAGTTAGAACGCTGAACTGTCAGCAATGAAGTATAACGCGGCCGTTTCACCGCGGCTGCAGCTATGTAAGAGCTGACAGTTCAGCGCTGAACTGTCAGCTCTTACAAATCTAAAAGTAAAACTAAAATAACCCCCCTAATAAATGATTCCCCCCCCCCCAAAGTAACACTAAACACTAAACCCCAATACTAACACTAAAATTAACCCCAATACTAAAATTAACCCCCTAAACCCTACTACTAACCCCCGACCCCTAATACTAACCCTAATACTAACCCCCGACCCCTAATACTAAAGTTAACCCCCAAAACCCCAATACTAACCCTAATACTAACCCTAATACTAACCCCCGACCCCTAATACTAAAGTTAACCCCCTAAACCCCAATACTAAACCTAATACTAACCCTAATACTAACCCCCTAAACCATAATTCTAAACAAACTAAAATCGGTAAAATACTTTCCTTTAGCGATGAAATGTCCCGCGATGAAATCTCCAGCGACGATCTGTCTTGTGCTGTAGAGTCGGCGGTGAAGCGGCTGCGCGGAAGCAGCCGCGATGAAGTGTCCCTTCCCCGTAACATAGGCCATGTTTCAGGGACATAAGTCATGGATGTGCACTGCTCTCAAAAGGAGATGGGGCTATTAATTTTGATTTATGGGGCCAGTTATTGTTTTAGGGGTCCTGCAGGGACGTTTGCTGTTTTTTTTTAAATTTTATTTTGTTTTTTATTTTTTATTATTATTTTTTTCATGAGTCTCCAGCCTTCCCATAGAAGTCTAGGGGAAGGACAGAGGCTACTACTTCAGTGATCCGAACTCTGCCTCAAAAAATCAGCCACAATGGAAAGGGTCTGAAACTCGGAGCTACAATGTAATCAAATAAAATCAGACATACCTGAGTTGACCCTATAGTCTTGGGTAGTTTACCAGCATTTTTATAGTAAATCTATGTCCCCCGTGTTTTCGATATGAAATATAATTAATTTCAACTTGCTATGCTCGGTGTGTCTGCTTTTCTGTTTGAAGATCCACATCGGGGGGGGTGTCTATTTGATGGCAGGTAATTAAACAATCATGGATTCTTGCAATAAAGCAATATTAACATTATATCTTTGGGGTCTATTCATTAAAGAGGGAACTGACAAAGGAACTTCAAAAATGAGGCATTAATAGTTGAGTTGGAGCGAAAGCAAAGATGGAGAAGGTTTCCTACGCAGCTATCAATACGTGCTTGTTGCAGTTCACTTGTCATTTCCCCACAGTTCAATTTCTTTTTTATAGGACTGTTCTTGGTAAAGTGTGACTATAGAAACCGTGGAGCTGAATACGGAATACTGAATACGGAATACTGAATACGGAATACTGAATACGGAATACTGAATACGGAATTGACCCGTGACCCGTGGACCTGACTGTAATTGTTTTCCTTTCCCGTGTCTTGCAGGTTTGTCTTCAGCTCTTTTAGAAGTCCACGTTCAGAAAACCACAATCGTGGCGGTGGAAGGAGAGAACATAACGCTGTCGGTCTCCTATACGTCCAGCTCCGTACAGTCTCCCTACGTCACCTGGTTATTTGAAAGGCAAAACAGTAAAGAGGTCCAGGTGAGTCCCAACCGCTACTGTTACCTGGGGATTATTGTGTTAAGAATAAAATGCTGATATTAATCATGTGCCTACAAATAATACAGAGTATCTGTAAAATCTTGCAGTGGCGTCTGGTCTGTAGACTAAAATTAAAGGGTTTACTCAACAAAGAGAGAATTGTAGGGATTTGAGAATTTCAAACTTTAGGCCAATGTTTGAAAAATTCTCCAACTCGGCTACTTTGACCATAAATTGGAAATTCCCGTCTCAGTTCCCTTCAATTCTCTCTTTATTGCATAGACCCTTGGGATCAGCTCCGTGGGGTGGTACCTGCTCTGTACCTCATTTGTTTCATGATTTAATGATGTTCTCTGGACCTTCACTGGCTTTATCACCGACACTGGTGTTTTTGTATAGATGCTTTGCCTATACTTGGGACCAGCCTGTCAGGAGATACCCATACCCATACCTCATAAACTGTATCCTGCTCTTCACTACACTGCACAGATATGACTAGCCTTCCACCTGTATAAATCCCAATCAGTACATTGTTCAGGCCATGTGATAACCAGCACTGCCCCATGTGATAACCAGCACTGCCCCATGTGATAACCAGCACTGCCCCATGTGATAACCAGCACTGCCGCCTGTATAAATTCCTGTATGTTAGAGTGTGGATAGTGCTACTGTGTCAAACAAATTACCTTGTAACCCATACCCAAATAAAACACACAAGACAGTTGTTGGTGAAAAAAAAGGCCACAGCGATTTATTAACATACTAATAACTTGTAAGGACTGTATCAGCCAATCACCTTAACTATTTTAGTTCTCAAATAGATACATCCTAACAAATCATCTAAAATCCTTGCCAGTCACCTAAACTAACATTTTAAATACATATAACCATATATATTAATGTGCAAGTAGCACCAAACCAGTGGTACTCCCCTCCCCCCTCGTCCTAGGGTCTCTTTACCCTTTTACCTTACATTTTCCATGCTAACCACTAGCCGAACTCTCCTCGCTCAGTGGGCACGTAGTGATTTCTCACTTTTAAAAGGTTAGGGGAGGGCCGAGCCCAAAACGTAAACATAACATCGTCACTCCTCCCTTTTCTTTCATAAACCACGACCGGCAAGGACCTGCACCCCCGCTGCGACAAAAGAAACATAGTGAGACACAATACACAGTACAGTAAAAACAGAGGGACGGGTGGGTGGGAACTTCTTTGAGTGTCTGCAGGGGTTATAAAATGGCTGCTGCAAGGGGAGGGGTGGCACAGACTTTATACTGCTACCCCCAAGTCCTCCCCTTGCCCAGTCCATGACCCCTACACACTCCCACTGCCACATACATGCCCTGTCCATCACAGCAAGCTTTGACTACCAGGGTTCTAATCAGTACATTGTTCAGGTCATGTGATAACCAGCACTCCTGCCTGTATAATTTCCAATCCGTGCATTGTTCAGGCCATGTGATAACCAGCACTGCCCCATGTGATAACCAGCACTGCCCCATGTGATAATTCCAATCAGTACATTGTTCAGGTCATGTGATAACCAGCACTGTCGCCTGTATAATTTCCAATCCGTGCATTGTTCAGGTCATGTGATAACCAGCAATGCCCCATGTGATAACCACCACTGCACCATGTGATAACCACCACTGCCGCCTGTATGAATTCCAATCCGTGCATTGTTCATGCCATGTGATAACCAGCACTGCTGCCTGTATAAATTCCAATCCGTGCATTGTTCTGCTCATATGATAACCAGCACTGCCCCATGTGATATCCAGCACTGTCGCCTGTATAAATTCTAATCCATGCATTGTTCTGCTCATGTGATAACCAGCACTGCCCCATGTGATAACCAGCACTGCCCCATGTGATATCCAGCACTGTCGCCTGTATAAATTCTAATCCATGCATTGTTCTGCTCATGTGATAACCAGCACTGCCCCATGTGATAACCAGCACTGCCGCCTGTATAAATTCCAATCCGTGCATTGTTCAGGTCATGTGATAACCAGCAATGCCCCATGTGATAACCACCACTGCACCATGTGATAACCACCACTGCCGTCTGTATGAATTCCAATCCGTGCATTGTTCATGCCATGTGATAACCAGCACTGCTGCCTGTATAAATTCCAATCTGTGCATTGTTCTGCTCATATGATAACCAGCAATGCCCCATGTGATAACCACCACTGCACCATGTGATAACCACCACTGCCGCCTGTATGAATTCCAATCCGTGCATTGTTCATGCCATGTGATAACCAGCACTGCTGCCTGTATAAATTCCAATCCGTGCATTGTTCTGCTCATATGATAACCAGCACTGCCCCATGTGATATCCAGCACTGTCGCCTGTATAAATTCTAATCCATGCATTGTTCTGCTCATGTGATAACCAGCACTGCCCCATGTGATATCCAGCACTGTCGCCTGTATAAATTCTAATCCATGCATTGTTCTGCTCATGTGATAACCAGCACTGCCCCATGTGATAACCAGCACTGCCGCCTGTATAAATTCCAATCCGTGCCTTGTTCAGGTCATGTGATAACCAGCACTGCCCCCTGTATAAATTCATATCAGTACATTGTTCAGGTCATGTGATAACCAGCACTGACCAAAGTGATAACCAGCACTGCCGCCTGTATAAATTCCAATCAGTGCATTGTTCAGGTCATGTGATACCAGCACTGCCGCCTGTATAAATTCCAATCAGTGCATTGTTGCAAGAATGAGCAGGATTTATATTTGAGGTTCCTCTCTCCCCTATCAGTAATGGACAGCTCCTGCAGAGCATGTTTAAAGAGACAGGGAAAGGATTCATGTGAAATCTATGTACAGTCTTTCTACAGACGGCCTGCTTTGTTTTTACACCCAAATGATATTTAGGCAAATATTTTAACCTAGGGAGTGTCATCATTTTCCTCTCTTGGAAATTATAACCAAATCACAGAGGGTATGGGGGGGGAACCAATCAATACTTGCTTTATCTACTGCTCCCTGTGAAATAAACAATAAGCACTGAAATAGTTAAGAAATAGTTTTCATGCAAACCACCCCCTCCTCGTCACATTAGTGCTATAGGTGCCCATGCAGAGGTTGGCGTTTACTGGACATTGTGGGGGACAATTTAATGACCTTTATGGACCTTGACAGAACTTGCCAAATACACTGGTGCCCTAGTACCAAAACTTTGCCTATGCAAATGCATTGTTCAAAAGTTTACAATTTACATAGTTGCCAACATCGGCCATGTTTCCGGGGATGCATATTTTTTCCACATGCTGCAGAAAGAGCATGCAAAGTGCAGACCGGCAGTATGTAGGATGCATATACGCACAGACACAATCCAATGAATTAATCATGGTAGGTCCTATCTGGTTAATTTGTGTGTTTTCTTTTGTAGATTTTGAAATATTTAGGTGGGACAATGAGCAGTGAGGAGCCGCAGTTCAAAGGCCGGTTAAGCTTTGTCTATACTATGCCTTCAAAGAATATCTCCATCGCGATTCACAAGGTTCAGGAAAGTGATTCCGGTTGGTATAAGTGCTATGTGGATGTTGCTGATGATGTCGGCAGTAAAGGCAGTAACATCGGACAGATTAACGTTACCATATTAGGTGAGTAAAGGAAACTTACAAGTCAACAGAACGGGTGATAAGTAGGACACAGCTATGTCTGCTTATGACCCGTAAAGGGTTAGATTCTAAAAGAAACATTTTGATTGACTTATTACCATTCGGCCCATCTAGTCCGCCCAATTTCTGCTTAATTTAAAATAAATGAAGATAAAAAAAAATCAGAATATTTTTATTAGTCCCCAGTTCCCTATCTTATATCTAGGATAGCCTTGTGCCTATCCCAAGCATGCTTAAACTCCTTCACTGTATTAACCTCTACCACTTCCGCTGGAAGGCTATTCCATACATCCACTACCCTCTCAATAAAGTAATACTTCCTGATATTACTTTTAAATCGTTGCCCCTCTAATTTAATACTATGTCCTCTAGTTGTGGTAGTTTTTCTTCTTTTAAACACACTCTCTTCCTTTACTGTGTTGTCCCTTTAAGTATTTAAATGTTTGCATCTCAGCCCCCCTGTTACACCTTTCCTCCAAGCTATGGATGTTAAGGTGTATTAGAGGGGCAAAGATTTTAAAGTAATATCAGGAAGTATTACTTTACTGAGAGGGTAGTGGATGCATGGAATAGCCTTCCAGAAGAAGTGGTAGAGGTAAACACAGTGAAGGAGTTTAAGCATGCATGGGATAGACACAAGGCTAAACTGGATATAAGACTGGTAATGGGGGACTAATAAAAGTATTTAGATAATTGGGCAGACTAGATGGAGCGAATGGTTCTTATCTGCCGACACATTCTATGTTTCTATGTATTAGTAGAATTACATCAAATGCAAAGACTGAGAGAAAATGTAATTGAGCAGTGTCTGCACTGTCTGTATTGTTTAACAAAATCCGAGGTGTGTGTTGTAGCCTGGCTATCGGGTGCACTATCTGCCTTTCACCTGCCGCCTACTGGATGAATCGCAGTATTAACACTTTGTATAGCGCCTTCCCATGCCAATGGAAGAACAGACATCTTATTATAGCATTCATCTGCCACCTAGTGGACCAAAACACCATGTCCGATACAGCAGAAACCATGCATACAGGTCCCAAACCTGGATTTGCTCTATTATTTTTGATTGTTAATGTAAAATTTCAAATCCAATTGGTATATTATCAAGGTCGATACTACAAATGATGCAATGTGTTGTGTAACCTGGTTTAATACTTCCAAAAAAGAAAAAAATATATATTTCTTATATAACTCTTTTTAATATCATTATATTGAACAACTATGTATAATGTATACATTGTAAATGATATATACATGAAGCAATAAAAAATTATAATAATAAAAAAAATAAAACAGTCAATAGTGAGGTTTAATACACTGTCTTGTCCCTCGCAGTTGTCCCTTCAGTTCCCAAATGCCAGATTCATGGGACTCCTTACATTGGATCGAATACGACATTGAGCTGCCAGTCAGCCATTGGGAAGCCCAGTCCCTCTTACTTCTGGACACGGACATCACCCGACACGCAAGTGTTTTTTGCTCCTGCTCAGGGTAAGAAAAGTTCAAGACAAGACACTGCACGAGAGCGGGTATTACTTTTATACGCACTTTGCACATCTCAGGGAATCTACAGAAACAAAAAGATGGCAGTAAGAAACATGGTCTGCATATGAAAGAAGATAGTGTTAGCAGTAACAGTCCTAGGAGCAATGTGGGTGCTTTGGCAAGGCCTCTGTGTGACGTGGCAAGTCATGTGGGTGCAATGTGAGTGCAGTGGCAAGTCCTATGGGTGCAATGCAATGAGGGAGCAATATTAAAAGGAGTTCAGAAGAGGAACAAATGTTCCAGTGTAATCTGTGCATTGAATATAGATATTTCTATTTGAGAAATATTAAGTAGATTGTATGATGTGTTTGTAGGATAAAGATTAGATAGGATTAAAATAATTTTGGGGCAAAATGGTCATTGACTGTTAACCAGGAGAAAGCAGAATCCTAGACTTTGTTTGGAAAAATAATATTTGACCAGAGTCATCAAAGTAGAACATAGAAATGATTAGGGGTCTGCTTGAGGCTTCCATGGTTGGCAGTTTATTCTTCCACTGGAAAAGCCAGCGGTGATACTGTTAATCTAAACAGGTAAGCTATTATTGACTTTGCCCTCCTTGGATTTGGCTAAAAGTACATTGGTTTCTTGGTTTTCCCCTTTTTGGGTTTGGCTAGAAATGTGCTGGTTACTCGGGGTTCCCTTCTTGGGTTTGGATAGAAATGCATTGTTTTTTTGGTTTCTCCTTCTTGGGTTTGGCTAGAAATGCATTGGTTTCTCGGTTTCCCCTTCTTGGGTTTGGCTAGAAATGCATTGTTTTTTTGGTTTCTCCTTCTTGGGTTTGGCTAGAAATGCATTGGTTTCTCGGTTTCGCCTCCTTGGGTTTGGCTAGAAATGCGTTGGTTACTCGGCGTTCCCTTCTTGGGTTTGGCTAGAAATGCGTTGGTTACTCGGGGTTCCCTTCTTGGGTTTGGCTAGAAATGCATTGGTTTCTCGGTTTCCCCCCCTTGGGTTTGGCTAGAAATACTTTGGTTACTCGGGGTTCCCTTCTTGGGTTTGGCTAGAAATGCATTGGTTTCTCGGTTTCCCCTTCTTGGGTTTGGCTAGAAATGCGTTGGTTTCTTGGGTTCCCCTCCTTGGGTTTGGCTAGAAATGCGTTGGTTACTCAGGGTTCCCTTCTTGGTTTGGCTAGAAATGCATTGGTTTCTCGGTTCCCCTCCTTGGGTTTGGCTAGAAATGCGTTGGTTTCTTGGTTTCCCCTCCTTGGGTTTGGCTAGAAATGCGTTGGTTACTCGGTTCCCTTCTTGGGTTTGGCTAGAAATGTATTGGTTTCTCGGTTCCCCTCCTTGGGTTTGGCTAGAAATGCGTTGGTCACTCAGTGTTCCCTTCTTGGTTTGGCTAGAAATGCATTGGTTTCTCTTTTCCCCTCCTTGGGTTTGGCTATAAATGCGTTGGTTACTCAGGGTTCCCTTCTTGGTTTGGCTAGAAATGCATTGGTTTCTCGGTTCCCCTCCTTGGGTTTGGCTAGAAATGCGTTGGTTACTCGGGGTTCCCTTCTTGGTTTGGCTAGAAATGCATTGGTTACTCGGGGTTCCCTTCTTGGTTTGGCTAGAAATGCGTTGGTTACTCGGGGTTCCCTTCTTGGATTTGGCTAGAAATGCATTGGTCTCTTGGTTTCCCCTCTTTGGGTTTGGCTAGTTGGTTTCTTCCTATCTTAATGTATTACAGCAGTGCTGTGGCTATCAGGGCAGAGGTAGGTGGAGGTTTACTGTACTTTGTGATGGACAATTTAATGATGCTCTGTGGATCTTCACACACCTTGCCCTCGGTACTGTCATCCTTGTACGGACACTTTGCCCAGCCCTGCGTCAGGTTGGGATTCTGTTAATTACAATATACTTTCTAGGTGAAATGCAAATCATCGTTATTTGTTTCAGATACTCAAAAGGGAACTTTGACCCTAAGGAACCTAACGTCGGAAATGTCAGGAATGTATGTCTGTATATCTAAAAACCAGGCTGGATCTTCCAACTGTAGCATCATGGTGCAAGTGACTTCATGTGAGTATACTGTGTGCCATGGGTCATTCATTAAGCTAATTATCCTGTAACAGCCTATGTACCCCACTACCAGCTGGCTTCCACTTAATCCTCTTATTATCCCGTGGTAGCCCCACAGTACCGGCCAGTCTCACCTTGTATACTCTTATTATACTATGGAAGCTTGCACAGTATTAGGTCATCTTGAAGTATACCTTCATTCAACTGTAATAGTCTTCATAGTACTCTCTGATCTCTTTATACTCTTATTATACTGTGATATGACAGCACAAGATGGCCATGTATCATACTCTGTGACAGACCCCTTTTATCATGCTCATACCGGCCCAAAATGGCCGTCTTATGCCCATGTGATCCTTTCCTGTCCTAAGCTGATGATTCGTATCTGGATATTATTATGATGGATTAAATTATTAAATGGTGGATCTCTACATAACTTAATAATTCCTGATAGGATCTACCTGTGTTCTAATTTAATAAATGTAAGGAATTTACCCACGCTATGTAACTACCTCTGATGTGATCTACTCATGTTCTATATTTCACTCTAATTGGATTTACGCTCACCCAGATTCCAGAACAGCAATGATTGTGGGAGCAGTCATAGGTTCCATCGCTGGGTTCTGCTGTTTGGTGATCTTAATGGTCGTGCTCATCTATTTCTACAGAAGAAAGAAGAAAGACTCCCAAGATGAGATGGAAAACGAGATCAAGTCAGTGAAATTCACTTCTCAGAAATGCACCAATCGACTTTATTGGTGGTCTTTTGACCTAGAAAATTAAAAGGCCTTCGGTGTTAGGCTATTATGTATGGAAGGCCATCTGACAACTGTCAGCAAAAAATGTTATGTTTATTTGAAAGATTGTATGGCGTGTAGGTATTTTAAATAAAAATGCTATAATGAAAGGATACAAATAAAGAACCTTATAGTTCTATCAAGGGGCAGACATGTTGTTTAGAATCTTGGATCAGATGAAGGAAAATCTGACCCAAGATTCTAAACAACATGTCCGCCCCCTGATAGAGCTATACAAGTAACTTAAAATGCCTACAATCTTTCTATTATACACAGTTCATTTTGTTTGCCAGCAATTGTCCGTTAAAATCATTTTTCAGGGGGATTATGATTACTTACCTTTATTTAATTATTTATCAATGTTTTATACCTGTTACTAACTTTTTTTTTTTTTTATTTACAGAGAGGATTCTCAGGCTCCGAAACCAATGACCTGGGTGAAAAGCAACGAGTCAGACATTGTCTTCAAAAACGGCACATTATCATCTGTCAACACAAACCGAGACCACAAGGCCTACAATTCCAAGTCCCCCTCTGATACTGCGTCTGTAACCACCACGACTGGAAGCAACCTGGGTTACAAACCCAACTACCCGAACGAGAGAGTCATCACCACGCCCACCTTGTCTAACCAGTCGTTGCCCTCATACATGGCGCCACAGAACGGCAGTTATTACAATAACGCACGCGCACACACAGACAATCTCCAGAAGCCAAACGGACACAACCAGCAGGCACCGAAGAAACAAATAAACATCACTTCGGGTGTCACCCCATCCAACCTTGTGAGAATGGGTGCGGTACCGGTCATGGTTCCCGCACAGAGCCAAGCCGGTTCCTTGGTGTGACAAACAATTTCTCTCTTAACAGAAAAATATAACCAAATGTTTACAGTACTTCTCCGTCAGTGAAAGTATCTTAAGTCTCAAGGCCATTTATAGTCGACACATTGTATCAACCAGCAAGACCTGAATGATAATTTGCTCTCTGCTCGTTAAACTGACTTGGCCTCTGCTCGTTAAACTGACTTGAGATCAAAGATGGCGCCAAACTGAAAAATATTTGCATTCCAAGATGTTGTTTCTCTTTTATAAATCGGCTGCTTTTTTTTATCGTATTCTTTTGTTTTCTTCAGCCATGTGACCGTTCAAAATGACCCCATTTAAGTGTGAATAAGGGTTGCATCAATGCACATGCTGGAATCATCTGTGAATAGGAGAAGGGGGGCAAGTGTTGTGGTTGTAAATAAAAGTCTTCCTGCTGTTTGTTATAAGAATATTTCTAAATGTTGTATAAAGGGATCCTTACTTTTTAACAACCCTTACGCGTTTCGCATTTGTGTAACCCAATTGTCACACCGGTCTTGCGGCTGCCACCTGGCCTCACCGACAGATCTACATTGTATAAACTGCAAACTCGTATCAGAGGCTACATTTCCTTTCACACTGATCACATATCCAGGTACATTTCCCATAACATGACTGAGCTAGTGGTGTGGCTTTTTATCGACACTGGATAGAGCAGTCAAATTGTAAATGACAATAACCTAGTTCTGGCTTTTCTAGGTTTTGAACCGAGAGCATTGTTAGAGGGACTGTATCACTTAAACATAGCTTAAACGGTGGATGTAGAGAATAAAATGCCTAAATTAGGAGAATTTATTTTTAATGTGTCTATAGAGTCTTCTTTTTTATGACATCACCAGTGGCAAGTTCATTTATATATCAAGCCACATATGATGTCATAAGCAGGAGACTCCACGGACACTTTAAAACACATATTTCTCTTATTTTAGACATTTGCTTACAGTTTCGCTAACACAATGTATAGATCATTTTCAATCATTTTTTATTCTCTACATGACCAATAAAAACTATGATTAGATGATACAGTTTCTTTAATAAGACAGCAATCCATATTCAGGTAATGGAAGTTCCTGGGAAATGGTTTTCTGGGGAAATATTAAAGAGTGACTAAGCCCTAACATCAGTATTAAACAGGCAGAAAGTAACTTGGGAAATGCACTTATTTTAACTTTTAAATAATTTACAGTTCTCCTGCAGTTTTAAATTGAAAATAATTTCACCTTGGCTTCCAATAAAGGGGGCTTGGGGAGACAGGCAGGACTATTGCTACTGAAACAGTAAAAGAACAAATACAGAACGTTTTCTTCTTCATTTTACAAGATGTGATATAGATCAGTATCTATACTGCAGGTGGAACTGTCCCTTTAAGAGCTTCTTTTTTTTCACCCAGCCCCCCAGCCTAAGCTCCTATGTATCCGGCCTACAGTGTTTTTGTGTTTGGAATGTTTTATCTGATATTTATGTTCAGACATCACTTTATTAATTCTGTGCATAATTAATCTGGGTTACATGATTTTTCTAAAGTACATATTTAATATATATCAGATTAATGTAAGTTAATGCCAATAACAGAACATGTTGCTTAATTATTATTTCTTTTATCAATTTTGTTTTATTTTCTCCACATATTACAGAAAAGCTTCTATCTTTAACCGTTAACGGGTGGCTTGAATAAAGAGAATGTTTTAACAAACTGGAAGTAAGAAAACGAAATGTAGTATTTTAATTCTGAATTCGTTTTCCACAATTAGTGCACAGTTTTATGTTCCACAATATAGGTAACTTATATTCAATTTGAAATGTGAAAATACTCATTCTACAGGATGTCCCACAACCAAGGAGAAAAAACTCATCAGATTCCAAAATCATCTGCCTGTGTGCAGCATACGTAGGTAAAGACATTTCCTCCACTCAGGTGTGATCACATCCACTGGAATTCTCTTACATGCAGCAGAATTCTCTTACATGCAGCGGAATTCTCTTACCTGCACCAGAATTCTCTTACATGCATCAGTATTCTCTTACATGCAGCGGAATTCTCTTACCTGCACCAGAATTCTCTTACATACAGCGGAATTCTCTTACCTGCACCAGAATTCTCTTACATGCATCAGTATTCTCTTACATGCAGCGGAATTCTCTTACATGCACCAGAATTCTCTTACATGAAACGGAATTCTCTTACCTGCACCAGAATTCTCTTACATGCAGCAGAATTCTCTTACCTGCACCGGAATTATCTTACATGCACCAGAATTCTTTTACCTGCACCGGAATTCTCTTACATGCAGCAGAATTCTCTTACCTGCACCGGAATTCTCTTACATGCACCAGAATTCTCTTACATGCAGCGGAATTCTCTTACATGCAGCGGAATACTCTTACCTGCACCAGAATTCTTTTACATGGGCCAGAATTCTCTTACATGCAGCGGAATTCTGTTACATGCTGCAGAATTCTCTTACCTGCACCAGAATTCTCTTACATGCACCGGAATTCTCTTACATGCGCCGAAATTCTCTTACCTGCACCAGAATTCTCTTACATGCACCTGAATTCTCTTACATGCGCCGGAATTCTCTTACCTGCACCAGAATTCTCTTGCATGCAGCAGAATTCTCTTACATGCGCCGGAATTCTCTCACCTCTTTACAATAACCACTAATCATCTTTGCATTAACTCTGCCCCTATTTAGTGCCATTGTTGGTTTTTATCTCTCCGTTTCATGGCAATGATTCTATATCTTTATTTGGAGCACACAGCAATATTAAGTGTATCACTTTCGCACCCCACTGATATTAGTGAAGTGGGAGAACATATACATTCAAATACGGGCCACAGACTAGAACACTTATTAAGGTATATTCATTAATCAGTATCCATTGCAACTCTCCAGCGACTGCAACTCCCATCCCTCATAGCAAGCCAAGCTATGTGTATTTTTTTTTTTTAAAGTTAATGTGTGTATTTTTGAAATGTTTACAGAACTGAGAAAGACAAATACCAAAATGAACCACGTGAGTTATTATCCCCTGCACTGTGCGAAATCAATGACAATGAATCAAATTCGACTTTTTTTTATCCCATATTTCCAGCCAGGAGAGTGCCGTACGCATGCTGCTTCAATAATACACCGGATCTATAGCTCATATTCAGGGTTATTCCTCTATACTCCATGAAACATGTTGTCGTCTGTTTTAAATTTTGCCATAAATATCTTTACTTTGAGTTTGTTGATCATTACCTCCTATCATAACCTGGGAGTTTAAGCCAGAAAGACAGCTTCGCTCCTGAACACTCAGTATTTTAAACGACTATATTTATTTCTGCTCTTATTATAAACGTATGAATGATGTGAAAAGATTTGATTGTCAAAAAAAAAAAATTGAGGCAAATGAAATAAAAATGTTGAATATTTCTGCCTTGGACTGATTATTGGATTTCTAAAGGGTTGTTTCGAGTTTATTTACAAACTCAATAAAGAGAGAACTGCAGGGAACGGAGATGGGTATTTCAGACTTAAGGCCAAAGCAGCCGAGTTGGGAAATTTTTCCCATTCAGCTGCATAATGGAGAATTTTTCCAACTCGGCTACTTTGGCCTTAATTTTGAAATCTCAGTTCCCTCATTATTGAGTTGACACTTGAGTGATTAAAAGTCCACTCCATGCATATGCTTATGCATGTACTAGCACAATGATGGCTAACCTTGGCACTCCAGCTAAAAACTAACCAGGTATGTCCCTGCACAATGTATAGTTAAATACATTATACATAACACCACAAATAGAAAATGCCTACTCACAAGAAATCCAGTTTATTGAATATAGAGTATACATACTATATTATAGTATATACTATTCTTGTATATCTGCATCAATTCCCAGCAACAAAAGCAGTACCAATAATTACACAAAAGTCAATATGGGCAGTCCTTAAACTTCAGTGAGATTCCTATAAAGCTTTTTCATCTTTTTTGTCTTAAATACAACACAACAGAGTACAGACCAACAAATCTTACTCACAGGCAACAGAAACATTGAAAATAGAAAAAAATACTTGTCACAGTTCCTGCTTTTTCCAGCAGGTGGCAGTACGCTGGCTCTTTAAATAATTTATATAAATCTATTTATAAATATCTGGAATAATAAATTTCCCTAATTTTCACAATGTCCTGGATATATACTATGGATACAGTGTTGCATTTTTAAAATAAGATGTACTGTACAATAAAATACAAACTAAACAGCCATTGGCAGTGCCACACTATTAATGATCTAAGCACAATATTTGTGCTACTGCCCCTTGGTCTGTGTGATCTAGGGTTCCCAAATACTAACGTATAGCTTGGAGGAAAGACGTAACAGGGGAGATATGATAGAAACATTTAAATACATAAAGGAAATCAACACAGTAAAGGAAGAGAGTATATTTAAAAGAAGAAAAACTACCACAACTAGAGGACATAGTCTTAAATTAGAGGGGCAACGATTTAAAAGTAATATCAGGAAGTGTTACTTTACTGAGAGGGTAGTGGATGTATGGAATAGCCTGCCAGCAGAAGTGGTAGAGGTAAACACAGTCAAGGATTTTAAGCATGCGTGGGATAGACACAAGGCTATCCTAGATATAAGACCAGGAACGGGGGACTAATAAAAGTAATCAAAAAAAAAATTGGGCAGACTATATGGACCGAATGGTTCTTATCTGCCGACACATTCTATGTTTCTATGTTTCAATTATTCCACAAAAAAATACCGGCCTTGCTACTGCCCCCATAGACATTTTTTTTACCGGCCTACCGGCTGGGTGGCAACCCTGGTGTTATCTGACATCCTAAGATGGCATGAGAATTAAAAATGCATAACAATCAATTGGGGATCATTGGAAAATAGATTTCAACGAGTACCTGGCTTAGCTCTTTAAGTACCCCTGTGTGTATACCATCCAGCCCTGGGGCTTTGACTATTTAAACACCATTTAATTGTTTTAACGCTTTTTCTTGTGTCAACCAATCACGTTTGCTGTGACTGTTCTGTAAATGTAGCTCGCAGGTTCTTGTCCATTGGTTCTTCCTTGGTAAAAAACAGAAGAAAAGAAATGTATGTTTCCATCTAATTAGCTACACATGTAATATGGGTAATTGTATTTTCTACTTTCATCCTGTAAATGCTATTAAAGTATAGAAATAATGCCAATCCTCCTGTTCCCACTGTAAATTGATCCTGTTTTTGCATATTCCCATTTAAAGCCTCATTCTCTCCGTGCATACTATAATTGGATACTAATGTCACACAAAAAGAAATTCTCTGTTCAAAGTACTTTTTGTCGTCCCCCCCCCCCCCCTCCTTTTTATTACAATACCCAGTGAATAAGAGAGCTTTCCCCTCCTTGAAATGAATGTCGTATGGAAGTCGGGAGAGAAAAGTAAGCGACATTACATTGATGGGGGACCTTTTTGTGCAAGAATAGAGCAGAAATAAGCTTTCGCTGGTCCAGTAATTGTTGTGCAGTTTGTAGGAAGAAGGTGGGTTTAAAAAGGGTGAAATAAATATTGCCCTTAAATGTGTTTCAAAAATGTGTTCCAGCGGCGGTGGACTACAACTCCCACAATGCTCAGCCAGCCCACGAGGTCATTGTATGAAATATATAGTACGCAGCTGATGGAATACACCACGACGAAATTGTAAAAAGAAATTAAAAAAGGCACATCAAAATACCCATTGAAATGCTGTAATTCATTGTGGGAAGCAAATTAACAAAAGCTTTAAAAAAAAAAAAAAAAACAGTGGGGAGGGGGCACTGACGCGTTTCACGTCCAAAGATGCTTAATAATAAACAACACCAAAGAACACTAATTGTTACTATAAGCATGGAATGTGTCGGCACTCAGTCCATCGGGCTACCTACTAATCCTCATACCTTATTTCTTCCTTGGCCTTATCTTATGTTCACAATATCTTCATTGTATTGGCCTCTACCAAGTCTGCTGGAAGGTTGTTCTATGAATTCACTAACCCCTCGTTACAGTAATCATGATATTATTGCTGATATTATTGCTGATATTATTCTGATCTTCTTCCCTTGGTAGGTTTAAACGCTTTGTAAATATAATCTCTCTTCCGTTACCTCCCAGATTTTCATGCTGAAATCATTTCACTTTTTCTTATTGTTTTGTTAAACCATCTACCATTGTATCAGTTCTTTTCTACACGTCCCAACATTGGCTGCCCTTAAATGAGGACAGTCGGGGGCTTTGTGGGGTTATGGGATGGTTTATCATGGAAACTTCGACGCGGGCAGTTCATCGCTGGGACAATTCATCACGGGATCGCATAGAAGGTTCGTTTTTTTTTAGTATTAGGGGATTAGGGTCAGAATTAGGGGTTGCTGTTAGGGGTTTAGGATTAGTATTAGCGGTTAGTATTATGGGTTAGTATTAGGGGTTAGTATTAGGGGGTAAGGGTTAGTATTAGGGGTTAGGGTTAGTATTAGGGGTTAGTATTAGGGGTTAGGGTTAGTATTAGGGGTTAGTATTAGGGGGTTAGGGTTAGTATTAGGGGTTAGTATTAGGGGGTTAGGGTTAGTATTAGCGGTTAGTATTAGGGGTTAGTATTAGGGGTTAGTATTAGGGGTTAGTATTAGGGGTTAGTATTAGGGGGTTAGGGTTAGTATTAGCGGTTAGTATTAGGGGGTTAGGGTTAGTATTAGCAGTTAGTATTAGGGGTTAGTATTAGGGGTTAGTATTAGGGGGTTAGGGTTAGTATTAGCGGTTAGTATTAGGGGTTAGTATTAGGGGGTTATGGTTAGTATTAGCGGTTAGTTTTAGGGGGTAATGGTTAGTATTAGCAGTAAGTATTAGGGGTTAGTATTAGGGGGTTAGGGTTAGTATTAGGGGTTAGGGTTAGTATTAGGAGTTAGTATTAGGGGTTTAGGATTAGTATTAGGGTTTAGGAGGTCGTGGAGGTCTGAGATGGTGATTGATCAGCTGTGGGTGCCTGCATCTGATCCACTGAGACCCAGTGGCCGGTCACACGCATCTGCCCCACATAAGGATCGTGCATGCACAATGACATTTGCTTCGGTTTCTACCCTCTTGTCAGATATCTTGGATATTGACTTCGGTTTGATTGACCCTGCTTCTGTCTCTAACCTCCTGTCTGATCTCCTGGAATCTGACCTCGGCTAGATTGACCATCCTCCTCATCCCCCCTTGGGTTATATCTTTGCCTAACTTCCACATCTCATCACAGGCGCCAGCATCTCTCCAACCCTCAGCTTTGCTATCTGGCTCCACTGAGGTTTCTCCAATTTCTCACTGCAGATTACCTGGAAGGCTTCTTCTGTTCCCCCTCACAATACCTGAGGCCACTTTTCCAAGTTCCATTTACCTACAAAGTTGGTCACTGTAGCTTAACTCTCCCGAGAAGCAGGACTGTGGAACACTGTGGACGTGCTGGCTGGAGGGGAATCTCTCCGTCCCTCCATCTCTCAATAAATTTGGCCTATTCCATGTTATTTTCCCGATTATTCCAGGTCTGAGAGCCAAAGGATCGGGTTAAAACAAATTCCGCATATTTCCTTTGTCAACATCAATATCCTCCCTAACCCCCCTGTGGATTTAGTGTTTCCATGGCAACAGCTTTCAATGCCCCCAAACTAATAAGCCCGTTCTCTCTCCTCAAATTCTCTTGCTGGGTGCGAGTGTAAATCACTATTAATATTATTTCAAACAAACCCTGCAAATTCCATGAAAAAAAAAAAAATACATTTCCACACTCCATACATTTTGTTCAAAGACGAATGAAAAGACAGAGTATAATCTGTCAACATGTCCGCCCACTCGCCATATTGAGCATCATGTGCCAGAACACACAGCAACTAATGATGAGATGGTTTTTAAACATGTAAATAAGGAGTCTGAGCATGATGCATTGTGCCCACTGTGTCACACGTTAGAGGACAGGACAGGAGTGATTTCTCATTGACTATCGATGGTTGTGTTACATTAATATAATCCTCGCACACTCGTATTTAGGTTACATAGGGTGTTCACTAAATCCCTGCCTAAATGTAATGCTAAGCTACGGGAAATACAACTACACACCCCTTTCTGTGAATAAATGTCTATTTCTCAAAATGTTGTGGTGTATTTTCTGTCAGTGGAATACTTTATTGAAAGAGTATAATAGTTATGTGGACTTGTCTCCAAAAATACACTTAGAATGAAGCATAGAAGGATGGAAGAATGTGTGTGTGGATCTGGAAGAAAGACTAGAAAGAGAAGGGATTTCACAGGTACGTATATAAAGAAAATCAGTACAGTAATGGAGAACAGTATACTGAAAATGCCAAGACATGAAGAGTTAGAAGGTCAGAGATGTAAGTGTCACACATAGTCACATACACATAGTGTCAAAGTGTCACACACACAGTTACATACACTTTTTTAATACTATACATCTTTATTTGAATTTATTAGGTTTTAAACTGATCTTCTAAATATTACATTGTGTCAAATTGTTTAACCGATTCTAGAATTAATCAGAATTATTTACAAAGTATATGAATAAAATAGTCACATACACACAGTGGCACACACACGCAAACACAATGTCACACTCACAGGCACATATACACACCGTCCCACAGTGTTACACACACATACACACACAATCAGGGTGTCAAACACAATGGCATACACACAATGCCACACACAGTCACATACACACAATGTCACACACAGTGTCAGACACACAATGTCACACACAGTGTCACATACACACAATCACACAGTGACACACACAGTCACAATGTCCTCAGTGTCACACACAGTCACATACATACAGTGTCACACAGTGTGACACATGCATTCAAACTATGACATACAAACAATCACCTAGTGTCACAGACAGTAACACAATCACATACACAGACAGTAACACACATTCATGCAGTGTCACACACGCAGACACATACATACAATCACATACACACACAGTCATATACACAGCCAGACAATTACACACACACAATCAGACAGTGTCACACTTTTTTTTAAGACGAGAAAAATAACCCAATACATTTTATTATTTTTTTAAATGTGAAACTTATAAAGACTTGTATTACTATATGTGTTAATCATATAAACCCAATAAAACAATTTAATTAAAAAAAAAAAAGCCCTGGAATGTCCCATCACTCCCCCAAACTTTGACAAGTTGAGTCTTTAAGTGTGAGGGGTGGCGTTCCCCTATAATTCTTATGCTTTATTATGTGTTCATAGGATGCTACAGCTTAAACCAAGCATGAAGGAGCGACTCAGCCAGTCAGGAGAGGCTTCTAAACTTTCAGCCAATCGATTTCAAAACGTCTCCTGATTGGCTGATCCCTCCTTCATTCAGAGCTCTCATTCCGGGACTTTGTATTATCCCGGGCAATCCGGGACATGTGGTTACCCAAGTGCCCACACGGGGTCATCCCTGCCACCATGCAGAAAGCACCAGGCACCTGCTCATGCGCACCCTCAATGTATGTGCATGACATGTGCTACCTGCTCTCTCTGTTCCACAACTCTTAGTTCTTGAACCCTTGAATAGGAAGTCGGGGCATCAGACATGTCCTAATATTTTTGTATTTTGCTAACTTTTCCAGTGTATTTATTTGTAGAAGATTCCAATGCATTTCACATCTCTTTGCAGTCTGCGCTGAGCTATAGGAGTTGATGGTATGTGAAACATGTAGGAGATTTGAAAAAAAAAACATATATAAAATAATTATTAGCCTTGGCACTCCCAAGCATTAAAGGAAAAGCTCAGATGGTGAGTGGGTGTCAAAAGCAAAAAATAAAATTCACAAGCTTGCAAATTTCTCAGTACTTAATAAAATAAATCTGTAATGCTTCCGTCCGGAAAGTCAGATTCGTTCTCCATTTATTCATGTATAGATCAAGATATAAGTGTCCTGGTAAAATAATGATATAAGCTTGTGGGACCCCATACAATAGACATTAATTAGGGCTATGTTTCTATGTTTCTATGGATTCCATTCAAGACAAACAGGATTTTGTAATGTAGTTTTTTGTTTTTATTAGTTTTTTTTTTTTTTTTTGCTGCTTTTCTTCTATACCAGTGTGGTGGAATCAATGGATATTATTATTAATAACAAAACTAGGCCAACACATTATAGAGGTCAGCATGGATTACATAGGAGGAATATCTATACTTTTTTAAAATCGGTGAATGTGGAGAATTAATTTAAAAAAATCTCCACATTGAGCAGAATTTCAAGCAAACAATATAAAATAAGAGAACATTTATTTAAAGGGACTGTATTACCTAAATATTGTTTTTACTGTGAATGTAGAGCATAACAAATGGGGGTCATGTAATGGAGGTAATAGGGGGCATGTAATGGGGATGATGGTGGCATGTAATGGGGTGATGGGGGCATGTAATGGGGTGATGGAGGCATGTCATTGGGGTGATGGAGGCATGTAATGAGGTGATGGGGCATGTAATGAAGGTGATGGGGGCATGTAGTAGGGGTGATGGAGGCATGCAATGGGGTGATGGAGCATGTAATGGGGTGCAATGGGGGCATGTAATTAGATAATGGAACATGTGATGGGGACATGTAATGGGGTGTTTGGAACATGTAATAGGGGTTATGGGGGTATGTAATGTGTATGTAATGGGGTCATGTGATGGGGCATTTGATGTGTGTGCAACGTGGGTGATGGGGCATGTCCTGGGTGTGCAACGTGGGTGCTGGGGCATGTCCTGGGTGTGGCATTTGATGTGTGTGCATGTGGGTGATGGGGCATGTCCTGGTTGTGCAACGTGGGTGATGGGGCATGTCCTGGGTGTGCAACCTGGGTGATGGGGCATGTCCTGGGTGTGCAACGTGGGTGATGGGGCATGTCCTGGGTGTGCAACGTGGGTGATGGGACATGTCCTGGATGTGCAACGTGGGTGATGGGACATGTCCTGGATGTGCAACGTGGGTGATGGGGCATGTCCTGGGTGTGGCATTTGATGTGTGTGCATGTGGGTGATGGGGCATGTCCTGGTTGTGCAACGTGGGTGATGGGGCATGTCCTGGGTGTGCAACCTGGGTGATGGGGCATGTCCTGGATGTGCAACGTGGGTTATGGGGCATGTCCTGGGTGTGCAACGTGGGTGATGGGACATGTCCTGGATGTGCAACCTGGGTTATGGGGCATGTCATGGGTGTGCAATGCGGGTGGAGGGGTGCCTGTATTTTGTCTGCCGAGGGCTGCACAAAACCAAGGTACACCACTGGTTTTCAATCAATTTTATTCACTTCATTCACAGAAAACAAAAACAATGCTTGGATAACAGAGTTACTTTTTTTACATCAGTCTCAATTCACACTACAAATGTTCAGTTGGGGGGCTTCCAGTGAGACACACGCTGAAATGGACATGGCATAGCTGAGATGTTCTCTGTGTATTGCAGGAAGGACAGACTGTGTGTTTTGTTTGGTCATCTCACAGAAATCTACTCACTAAAGAGAGAACTGCCGGGGATTGAGATAAGAATTTCAAACGTTAGGCCAAAGTATACGAGTTGGAAAAATTCTCCAATGCAGCTGAATGGAAGAATGTTTCCAGCTCAGCTACCTTGGCCTTAAGTTTTAAATTCCCATCCCCTTCCCAAATTAAAAGTCTTGCAGTCATCGAGAGCACAGTGTAAGCTTTCAAAATTCCCCTTTTTTTCTATTCTATTAAAAGTTAATTTATTAAGTGTTCTTGCATAGCAAGACCACTTAATGTTATCTCACATATATATTATTATTATTATAGCAAAATTTGCCACCCTAACTCCTCCCACAGTTTTTACACTACATAGACAAAAATTTACCAAAACGTGCAGATTGTTCCCGATCGGATTGCTATTACTTTGTGGAACGTTTCGCCGAATGGTTCACGGAATATCGTCGTTTTTGTGGCGCAATTTGTCCCATAGGAATGAATGGCAAAGCTAGAGTGGGAGCTGCCAAAAGCTGAAAAATCAGGACATGATTTCTAAACTGCCACCACTCCCTCATTTTCAAGCCCACCTACACAAATCTTATATCAAAACGTTCAGCTATCCCTGGTGCCACTAAACATGTAAACGGCTAAGCCGTAGTCCTGATAGTTTTCACAATATGACCATTTGTTTGCAACCAACGCCGTCCATTGACATTCATTGAAACTTCACTCTGCAAAGCTCAAATTTGAAGTGAAATTTCTAAACTGCGGCTGTGCCTTCATTTTTAATACTTCAGAGACATACTATGCATCAAAATGTAGGTCTGGGTCTTGTGATTCTCACAATATAAAGCTCTTCGCTGTAGGATTGATAGTTTTTAAAATACGACCGTTTGAATATGGCAACCGCCAAAATACTCTGACCTGTGTCAAGCTGCAGCAGCAAGTGATGTCATAGACAGGGCCTTTTGAACACCTGCTAATGTTTTTATAAATGTATGGTTTAATGTAACTGTGCAACAACGTTGCAATTAAATGTGCTATGTAAATGATAACAGTTACTCCGCCCACTCCAGTTGTAGACTACAGGTGGAGGCAAGAACACTTCACACAATTTCCCCAGAAATTGTAACTTTTCTAGTTGAGATATATTCTAATGTGATTCTAATTTCTGACACTTTCTTGTGTGCTGTATCATTCATATAACAACCCAAAATGGTAAGGGGAAATAAAAATATAACTGGAAATGACTGTTGTATTAAATGAACTAAAGTCTGTATTTCACACAAATTGTCTCCACTGATAGACACGAAAAAGATCATATACATCACATAGAATCAAACGTTGGACTAGAAGTCTCTCCAGTAAAAATAAATATATATTCAGGCCATCTTTATAGTTATTCTCCAAAATCCAAAACGTCACCAAAACTATCCAGGCATTGCCCATTAAAAATGTGGCTCCAATAACCTTAAATATGGACAAAACCCCAAAATGTGTTTACTATGTTACAGAAGCCCAGAGAGTAGATGTATTTTAAATATTTTTATGACATGTTTTCTCGAGATAACAAATTCAGAAAACAACTTATTATCTCAAGAAAACAAGTCAGACAAATATAATAAGCCCCTTCTGTAGCTATATCTCCTTATTTTAAATTATTTTTAATAGTATGGCCATGGACTATCACTCAAAAGATTTCCCATAGTCTTTGTTCAGAAATCCCTCCACGAAGCTGCTGCTTCACTGCTCTGGTCCGGAGACTGGTGGTTGCTGCTAGTGGTGTATCTGTGTGTCAATCCTGTAAGCACTGGTGGTGAATGGGAATGCAAATGAGAATGCTAAGGAAAGAATGATGTAACTGAACATCTATGATTATTTTTGCTCATTATTATTAATATTTTATAAGATGAGCAAGATAGGCTCACTACATAGCATAGTTTAAAGGACAACTGTGGCAAAAAATTACCTTCTGTTTAATTGAATGATTGTATCAAGTGTAGATGATTTATAAAGAAGTTATTTAATGAAAGAATACAAATAACGTCCCTTATTAAGCTTTCTTTATTCCATATCGTTCTATCAGGGGGCAGACATGTTTGGAATCTTGGGTCAGATCTTCACTCACCTTGGTTCAGATGAACAAAGATCTGACCGAAGATTCTAAACAAAATGTCTGCCTCCCGGTGGAGCTTTTTGAAGCAAAATTAGCTCAATAAGTTACTTTATTTGAATTATTTCATTAAAGCATTTCTATATAAAATGCCTACACTTGCCATCTTTCAATTAAACAATTATTTTTTTTACTACAGTTGTCCTTTAAGAACCATCAGGAGTCAACACCATACACCCTGGCTTGATTAATTATCAGAGATAAGAGAGAACAGGATGTCAATGAAAACATGTTCCAAATCCTTCTGAGCCACATAGTCCAGATCAACCCTCCCTTATATCGTGATGAACCCTGGCTATCCGCATCTTACCCTTTTATTTCAATATCATATACGCCTCATATGTTCGGATGGATGTTGGTTATAAATATCCCGCGTGCGATTCTCGCCTGTAAATTCATCGTCTTAATATCCGCCAACTTCCCAAAAAGTGACAAAATATTCCTACAGTATGTAACTCAATCTACCCGGCACATTTGTCAAACAAATTTAATTACATTTCAGCTCTTCAGTCTATTTTCTCCTCCATAAAAAGTATTTTAAATTTCAATTAGCTCCCTACAGTGATGTTCCTCTCAAAGAATAAATGTACCTAATACCAGAACTTGCAGGGAATTGAAGTCAAAACTTAAGGCCAAAGTAGCTGAATTGGAGAATTTTAGTAACTATTTATATAATATTTAGATATTTAGGTGATATGACTGATGTCTCGATACATTGTAATCTTGTATGAATGCTTGGTGTGAAGAAGACTGCAGTTGTTACAAAGTAGTTCATCTGTGCATTATAAGGTTATATTGGATTTAAATGTTTATATATTGTTGTTTTTGTTTTTTTTAAAAACACTAAAGTATGTGCTGTACACAGTTACTTGTCTGCCATAATGAACTTTATTCCTGAAATAGGGGAATTGTATGGCACGAGAAGGACTTTCTTTTAATATAATTATTATTTTGAGTATTTGATCATCTCACATAATTTACTGTAAAATAAATCGGAAAAAAAACTAATAAAAATAAGATGGAAAATTGAATAACACTTTTTCTTATTTTAACTTGAAAAAACGTTTTTAGAACAAACATTATAAGGCAATAACTGAAAGTCGTGTATTGCGTTTCCTAACCACTTTGCGTGACATTTTAAACCCAACCCTATAGTTTACCTAAACCTAACCCTCACAGCCCCCCCCCCCCCAGCTTCTAATTTCAGTGTTGCTGAATGCCTCAAAATCGAGGCATTACAGCAACATCAGCTGAGCAGAAGATGCGATCGTTGATTGCTTCCAAAAATCATTTAGACACGGGACCTACATGTACATCTTGTGTCATAAAGGGGTTAAGTTTGAAATTTCCTGCAAATTTCTCTTTCGTGAGTAAAGCTCAATGTAAAATAGTCAGATTATGGGTGTAACAGTTGGGTCAGCCTTTTTTTTTTTTTTTAACCCTTTCAGATCACTGCCAGGAGGTGGAAAGACAGCCTGGTGCTGACGGGTTTCCTAAGAGAGCGGCACAGAGGAGGGAAACGTGGGGTGAAATAAAACGCAGTAAACCAGCCAGTTTAGTATCGAGCCGTTATCGAGCACTGGAATGTCACATGGGGGCTCCCATATTACATAGCAGATGTTGCCACGGTAACTGCCACTGAAAGTTAACCCTTTAGAATCTGTGGGGGTTGGCACCATATTTTCCTGTCACAACAGAAATGTGAATTTATAGAAAGTTTTTAGAAAGATGTAGTTATGTTCTTTTGATCCAATTCTATGAACATATTTTTTTCGCCTCTTTAAGATTTATCCCTATCATGCTTTATATTGTACTAGACATTAAACCCGTTAAATTAACGGGCGCTAGAACATATGTGGACGGGGGGGGGGGGGGGGGCTGTATTATTGATGAGGCAGTCCTCAAGGCTCCCCCCTCGCCAGGGTGCTTGCCCCTATGTTGTCCCCTTATGTCCCCCCCCCCCCCCCCCCGTGTTACTTACCACCTTAGCGTGGTGTGAATTGGGCGAGAAGCTGTAACTTTGTGCGCATGCGCAATGAGTAAGTTCTCCAGTGATTACGCATGAGAATTTGCTTGAGAAATCTGTCAGAACACCTGTTCTGACCGAAGTCTTTGCGCTCCAAGTCCCAACGGCTGTCCGTGGGGCACATGCGCAGTAGCGCAATCCCACGGACACAGGGACTGGACGCAGAGACACTTCTACTTTATTATAGAGGATGGTTTTGCTAAGTATAGGCGATGATGTCCAAACTGCGGACCAATGTGATCAGAATTTGGCCCCAATTCGGAGGCACCAATTTGGTGCTGAAAATGGGAGCTACCTGAGTCAGCCTCTACACAAGACACAGGTCAGGTGTGGACTTTTAACACTTGTAACAGTGGGGTCTTTATCCATAACTCATCACTGTATCAGTGTGAATGTCAACACAGTGACACTAATACCCAAGAGTTCATTTCTCAGCTGCTTAGTCACATAGATTGATTATACTGTGAATGTAGAGGATTTAAAACATGGTGAAAAATGATCTATACATTGTGTTAGCAGTATTATAAACCAATGCATAAAATAATAGAAACATATGTTTGAAAGTATAGATCATTTTTCCAACTTTTCAGTCCCTTGAACCTCTTGTTCAAAAGCATAAGGTTTTTCAGCCAGTGCTGCTCTTTTGCACATAATCTGCCGCTGTACAGAATAACGTTTTTTGTTTGTGGCTTTGTATTCGCCAGGTCTTTGTTGGAATAGAAACATAGAATGTGTCGGTAGATAAGAACCATTCGGTCCATCTAGTCTGCCCAATGTTCTAAATAGTTTTATTAGTCCCTGGCCTTATTTTATATCTAGGATAGCCTTGTGCCTATCCCACGCATGTTTAAAATCCTGGACTGTGTTTACCTCTACCACTTCCGCTGGAAGGCTATTCCATACATCCACTACCCTCTCAGTAAATTAATACTTCCTAATATTACTTTTAAATCGTTGCCCCTCTAATTTATGTCTGGGTGGGTTATGATCAGTATCTTCCTCGGCTTGATAGAGAGTGGGGTATCATGACATTGTCCCCCTGGCACACGGCAGATCCACACCCCTTTTCGATGGCTGCTTTGTGCATGGCAGTGATCTGGGGACTGTACTGGATTTATATGATATTGTTTTTTGCTTTAT
Source organism: Pelodytes ibericus (assembly GCA_036172795.1). Taxonomy (NCBI): domain Eukaryota; kingdom Metazoa; phylum Chordata; class Amphibia; order Anura; family Pelodytidae; genus Pelodytes; species Pelodytes ibericus. The sequence continues at coordinate 14,540,740 of CM069866.1, read as the reverse complement.
TAGTTACTCACAGGAAGTATATCTGGTTTGAATTTCAAGTAATTCCCCATAACATAACCTAGATACGGTATTTGTTCTCACGTCTCAGTGTTATCGGGTTTGGGTGTCGACTCCACCTTCTACTATCAGTAAATATTAAAGACTTCTGATTCAGCTGTTATCCCAGGTTAATCATTAACTGAAAAACATTCGCCCATTATAGTCATGGAGCAGAAGCAAATAGCTGACATGGGTGCTCAAAAAACGTCCCCCTCTCTGCTTCGCGGAGTATGTATCAGTATGAAAATGTCGTTCTAACAATATACACTATTAGTATAATTAATTACTGCCTCCTCCAATAAGTCTTTAGCCCATAAATATTGTTTCTCCAGGATTGGCAGAGATAACAGGGATCAGGCCAAGAATCGGGGGGCTCAGAGAAGCAAGGATAGTAATTCCAGTCCCTGTCAGTCCATGGATAGATTCTTTAACACAAATTACAGTATGTGAAGTGAGCGGTGGGTAGAGGAGGCTCTGTAAAGTTCAATAATATTCATTAACTCCCCATTTTAATGTCACTCTCTCTATAACGCAACAGAAGTACCCAGCAATTATGCATGAATTCATTAATACACAAATACAAGGTCTCTTCCGAAAAGGTTTATTTACAGTAACCTATGTATAAATTAAAACAAACTAGCACTTTCCAAGGGAACTGATGCAAGACACGGGATATTCGGGAGATAAAAGAAAAACACTTCATTTGAAGTATTGGGGCAGGAAAGGCAAAATACGCAGAAATCTCAAAGGCACCAAATCCCACAACACAGAACAGAGTATATTCAATATTCAGCCTTCTACTGGGCCAGATACTGGGGTTAGACACCTAATATCTCTCCGCATACCAGCCAGTATAACGGTGGTATTTGCATTATGATAGGGGGCAATTTAAAGTGAGAGGCTGGAAAATTTAGGAAAAAAATAGCCAGTGCAAAGAGAAATTAATATCAAAAGTTACTCCGAGTGTGTGCACAAGCGTACAATACTGTACACGCACACTGATTGCACTAGTGTAATTAGAAGTGGAAAAGAGTGCCTATGAAGACAATTTATAGAGCAACCAGGGGGCAATTGCCCCCCTGCACTACTTGCCAACCCTCCCCTGGAGTGGAGGGTTTTTATCTGCAATCAATTTAGTCTTATCCAATCAATCATGGCCCCACCCCTTTGTGGCTCCGTACACGCATATAGCCGGTGGGTTTTTTTTTGGGGGGGGGGGGGAAACGTGGCAACCCTATTGCTGCACTAATTTGGGAATCTCTCCCCTGCCAGCCCAGTGTTATAAAAATGTTTTTAAAAACAGTGTCTGACAATGGGAGGGGGTAAGTACCCCTTTATACCACTCTCTCTGGACATGTTTGATAGCTGAACCATGTCTCCCCTTCTCTGGTCCTGCAGTTGTCAGAGTCAGTAATAACAGTATTAAATGTCAAAACAACACATATTAGAGCAGTAGAGGTAACTATCCAGATTAATTACTGTGAATCTCTGTGATAAACCTGGAGAAACTCAGCTACAGTTAACCGCAAGAAAATCCTCAGAAAAATGAAACAGAATTTTTTAACCTCAGAGAGGCTAAAATCATGGAAGCCGTGCGTCGGTGAAGGCGATTGGGAGCTGGTTTGTACCTGTTGTAAAAGGTTTTACCCTATTATCAGTGTGTGACTCAGAGCCCTGGCAGAGCTGGAACTGCTTGAAAGATAATGAGCAGAAACATTACATCTAGTTACAGGGCAATAAAACGCACTCAGCTTCCTCGCCGTAGATCGAACGATGTTCCACAAATATCCATTTCTTTTCATAATTGGCTTCATTTTACAGAAAGGTAAGGATGCTTAATGTCCATTTGTGGGGTTTCAGAGCAGAATATTTTCTGGTGTTTTCAGTCTTATTAAAAATATACATTTATCGAAACATTTAACTGTAACATAGAATATTTTTGTGTATGCTATCCCTTACTTATGTTTTCTTAACCTCAGTTTATATCATAACCATTCTATATTTGCTACAGTACGACAATTTTATGTAGGACATTTTATGGGTTCGCTAATTGTTAGGCCAGTTCTAACTGAACTTGAATTTGTAAAGAATGTTAAATTGGACAGCAATAGTTTAAATTTAGTTATATTTTTTTTATATATATATATATATGTCTAATTTGTAATATAGTACAAGTTGATAATAATATATAATTAATAAACATTATTATTAATGGCTCTGATTCAGTCGTTGAGCTGGACGGGTGTATATCCAATGCTGTCCGTTCTTGAGGAAGGTTTCAGAAAGGGATTGCTGAAAACAGAATCTTATCAGGAGCTGAGAATTGAATAATGGCTAAGACTCCGCGAGCAATCCTGGCACTAAACTAACTCCATGAGCAAACATGGCAGTTGCAAGAATTCTTCTCTTCTTGTTTTCATGGGCGTCTTGTTTGGTGCAGCAGACGTAGAAGTACTAATATAACGAGAGAAAAAAAAAAATTAAAGAATGAATTTCAGATAATTGATAAAGGAACTTTGAACTTAAGGCCAAAATCCCCTTGCAAATCCCTCTTTAACAAATAAAGCCCTAAGTGAAGGGAGGCACTCAAGACTGCTTCCGCAGGAGTAGATGGCTAGAGAAAACAAAATGTCTGCCTCCTACTAGTTATGCACATGAGGATAGCGGTGTAGGTTCCTGTGACAATCTCTGGGATAGAAATACAGTCGTCGGATTGATCCTGGGATGATAACCTGGATACTATATAACCAAATATTTTCCAGACTGTGTGAACACTGTGGAAGTCACTATTCGCGAGGGCACCGTGGTGGCTAAAGCTGGTTCCAGCGTCATCTTGCCTTGCTCGTACAGCACCACGGCTGGTTCCAACTTTGTCCTTGAGTGGAAGTTTGCTTCGGGAAACACTCTGCCCTCAAATGGACGGCAGGTAGGGGTACAAAAAACTAACGAGAGGTCTTGATATAAAGTGTGAGCCTCCTACAAATTAGCAGTAGGCTAGACCACCAGCGGGTAATTGTTGGGAGTGGAGGGTATACTATTTGTTCTGTAAGGGGCCCCAATATTTCTGATGGCAGCCATGCAGATATGTGCATTTGTTACATTTTGCACAATAATCTATTCTCTCACTGCTTCTCTTGTAATCCGTCTGGAGCACAAAGGTAAAAACTTGTGTAAAAATTGTGGATTGACGTTTGGCAGATTTTCTATGATTTAAAAAAAAACCAAAAAAAAAACTGGCATCAACCAAGTGAAACTAGGAGCCTGCCAAAGGCATCAGTCATTTCTCAGTGAAGAAATGAATACATTTCCAGGGTTAATATTGAACGTACAATAACATTACAGTAACCCTAATAACTGATTTGCTGGACCACATCCAACTGCCTGAAAAACAAAGCTCAGAAGAGGCCTGGGATTTTTTAATATATTTTTTTGTTATGGTAGGACAATTAGTAATATGGTCTTTATTCCCCAATTCTATCCATCTTTATAATGTGGAGAGCTGCATCCCATGCACAATCCTTGGATGGGTGCTAGGCTGATGGTTATTTCAGCAATGATAGGGCCACATAGTGCCACCAGTTGGTGCCCCGAGTATGATTTTGTTTTTCTTGATGCCACTAGATTAAACCTTGACAATATCTGTATTTATTACTGTGGTGTAGCATTAGATGGTTGCGTTATCCATTATCTTCTTTTTCAGATTTATTATTATTTCAATGGAGTCTCCTATAAACCAGGATCGCAGTCTGATAGACTGAGCATTTCCCAGAGTCCTCCAACTCAAGGAACAGCCTCGATCCTGTTATCTGACATCAGGGCATCGGATAACGGATCCTATGTGTGCCAAGTGAACAACCCACCGGATTTCTCTGGCACTGGATCTGGGATTGTGAAACTTACAGTATTGGGTGAAAACGAATGTCTTTATGTTCAATATCATTATCCTTTCTGATACTGTATCAATCAGTATCCTTTCAATATCACCTCAGCCATTATCCTTTCCAATATCACCCCAGCCATTATCCTTTCCAATGTCACCCCAGCCATTATCCTTTCCAATATCCCGCCAGCCATTATCCTTTCCAAAATTTCCCAAGCCATTATCCTTTCCAATATTACCCCAGCCATTATCCTTTCCAATATCACTCCAGCCATTATACTTTCCAATATCACCCCAGTCATTATCCTTTCCAATATCACCCCAGTCATTAACCTTTCCAATATCACCCCAGTCATTAACCTTTCCAATATCACCCCAGCCATTATCCTTTCCAATATCACCCCAGCCATTATCCATTCCAATAACCCCCCAGCCATTATCCCTTCCAATATCACCCCAGCCATTATCCTTTCCAATATTACCCCAGCCATTATCCTTTCCAATATCACGCCAGCCATTATCCTTTCCAATATCACTCCAGCCATTATCGTTTCCAATATCACTCCAGCCATTATCCTTTCCAGTATTACCCCAGCCATTATCCTTTCCAATATCACTCCAGCCATTATACTTTCCAATATCACCCCAGTCATTATCCTTTGCAATATTACCCCAGCCATTATCCTTTCCAATATTACCCCAGCCATTATCCTTTCCAATATCACTCCAGCCATTATCCTTTCCAATATCACCCCAGTCATTAACCTTTCCAATATCACCCCAGTCATTAACCTTTCCAATATCACCCCAGCCATTATCCTTTCCAATATCACCCCAGCGATTATCCATTCCAATATCACTACAGTCATTATCCATTCCAATATCGCCCCAGCCATTATCCTTTCCAATATCACCCAGCCATTATCCTTTCCAATATCACCCCAGCCATTATCCTTTCCATTATCACCCAAGCCATTATCCTTTCCAATATCACTCCAGTCATTATCCTTTCCAATATCACCCCAGCCATTATCCTTTCCAATATCATCCCAGCCATTATCCTTTCCAATATCACCCCAGTCATTATCCTTTCCAATATCACCCCAGCCATTATCCTTTCCAATATCACCCCAGCCATTATCCTTTCCAATATCACCCCAGTCATTATCCTTTCCAATATCACCCCAGTCATTAACCTTTCCAATATCACCCCAGCCATTATCCTTTCCAATATCACTCCAGCCATTATCCTTTCCATTATCACCCCAGCCATTATCGTTTCCAATATCACTCCAGTCATTATCCTTTCCAATATCACCCCAGCCATTATCCTTTCCATTATCACCCCAACCATTATCCTTTCCAATATCCCCCCAGCCATTATCCTTTCCAATATCACCCCAGCCATTATCCTTTCCAATATCACCCCAACCATTATCCTTTCCAATATCCCCCCAGCCATTATCCTTTCCAATATCACCCCAGCCATTATCCTTTCCAATATCACCCAGCCATTATCCTTTCCAATATCACCCCAGCCATTATCCTTTCCAATATCACCCCAGCCATTATCCTTTCCAATATCACTCCAGTCATTATCCTTTCCAATATCACCCCAGCCATTATCCTTTCCAATATCACCCCAGTCATTAACCTTTCCAATATCACCCCAGTCATTAACCTTTCCAATATCACCCCAGCCATTATCCTTTCCAATATCACCCCAGCCATTATCCTTTCCAATATAACCCCAGTCATTATCCTTTCCAATATCACCCCAGCCATTATCCTTTCCAATATTACCCCAGCCATTATCCTTTCCAATATCACCCCAGTCATTAACCTTTTCAATATCACCCCAGCCATTATCCTTTCCATTATCACCCCAACCATTATCCTTTCCAATATCCCCCCAGCCATTATCCTTTCCAATATCACCCCAGCCATTATCCTTTCCAATATCACCCAGCCATTATCCTTTCCAATATCACCCCAGCCATTATCCTTTCCAATATCACCCAGCCATTATCCTTTTCATTACTGCCATCTCACCCCTAAAACCTACTTTAATGTGATTTCTATGAATATATCACATTGATCCTGTTATTAATTATTTGCTTCTGTCTACAGTTCCCCCTACAAGCCCAAACTGTCAGATGGTTGGCAATCCCATTGCTGGTTATGATTTAACCCTTAAGTGCAGCTCCTCAGGAGGAAACCCTGCCCCCATATACGCATGGACCTTTGTGGGGTCAAAGACTCCCCTACTTACTGGGATGATGGAAAGTAAGTGGAGAATGTTGTTATAATTGGTTCCCAGACATGACGTATGCTTGACCCATGCTAAAATTAACAAACCCCTGTGCTGCCTCGGGCATACAAGGCACCTTCAGGCCAGATGTATGCCAAGAAAGAGAACTTTGTACTCCCAGACACATGTTTCCCAGACAGAATACCCATGATTTCAATACACAGAGGTCAGATTTGGCCATAATACACGAACACTCACCAGATAGTATAAAATTCCACAGACGAAGCACAGAAATTCTTGAACTCCTGCCCATCCAACCACTTAGAATCATGTTCAAAGTATTTGTTGTGTTTAACATGCATTGTATGAAGGACAAACAGAACTGACCAATATCTGACACTAATACAGATCAGAGAACCGGCTCTCTCCTCCTCACCAACCTATCTCAGGCACTTTCGGGGAGCTATATGTGCACAGCTTCGAACGAACTGGGCAAAGCAACGTGCGACCTGACATTATCAGTAACAGGTACGTCTCATCTTTCAATACTCATTCTTATTACGAATCTATACGAATTCTCAGGAAATACAGCATATTGTACATTAGGGTGACAACTCGCCCCCTCTAAGGCCGTTACATATAGATTATTGGCAGGGCTTTCCTTTGCTGGCATTTTAGATGTCAGAAGATCTTTTCCACACACAAATCAGAGCAAGAGAGACCAGTGAGCGCAATGCATTGGGACTGTGCCTGGTCCATGACTGATTCTCAGTCACAGTCACAGTTAACTATTTTACTACAGGTCTTGTGGATTGCGTTTACCATTGTACTCAGCCAGGCTAGTGTCCCCCTCCCATGAGAAATAGTGGCCGAGTGGGGGGCCCAATGGATTGCACCTCGAATAAAGAGGTGAGACACACAAAAAGCTGTGGCACTCCTCACATGGTGAAGAATGGTTATCCATCCATAATTGCTGGTAAATATACACCGGGTTGTATAATCCAGAAACAAAACAGTGCACATCAACGAAATACGCCCCTACGCGTTTCACGCTCAAGATTAGCTCTTACTCATAGTCCTATTCCCGCACTCAGCTTACATTCTAGTTCATGACTCTGAGCACCTGAAACACAAGTTTTATATACACCAATGGAAAGGGGGATTTGCAGGGAATTCACAAGGGAATTTAAAACTTAAGGCCAAAGTTGCAGAGTTGGGAGAAAAAAATTCTAATTCAATTATATTTCAAATTTAGCCACTTTGGTTTAAGTTTGAAATTCCTTTGTGAATTCCCTGCCAGTCCTTGTTTAATGAATAAATACTGTGATGCTATTTGACACCAGACAGAGAGCCAAGCAGTCCTAATATGGGGAATTAATGATGCCATAGGGCTGAGATTCGGACCCTTATCATCTTGGCACTAAGCCCACGTACAGGGAGAGCGTGATCTTGTCGTGGTTTGATGACTGACACTGTATCAGCGTGTGATTGATGGTATTATTGTCCTATGACGGGTACAGAAAAATAAGCAAGAAAAATCAAATCATAATATTGTGTGAAAGAGAAATAAAGAATAATCCATCCTTCAAAATGATTGGTAAAAACACACATTATTTTGAAGCTGTCAGTTTATATGGAGAAAGGATAGAGGATGCTAAGAAAATATACACATTACATTGGTTTAAGTTGGAAGCTGGTGGCTTGAGGGGTTGGGTTGTCAGGTGTCCATTTTTGACCGGGACAGAGTTCAATATTTGGGATCCAGGAATAACATGAAGAACATACTGGACATGTGCTTTCTATGGAAGGATGCCATGATGTTTTAGCCAGTCGTCTGTCAATCCAATGTGGGGAGAGACAGCCGGTTAACATTAAAGGAGACATACAAGCAGTTCATAAGGGAGACAGACTGGTCTATCGCACAGCAGAGGAATCACTAGGGGTTTATGGGGCTGAAGCCCCAAATGTGCAGGTGTGTAGGTCAGAGTGCAGTGGCATACTGTGTGGGAGTGTGATGAGTTAAAGGGGGTATAGTCTGTCCCCTGTCCAGGGGGGAAATTATGTAAAAATGATTTTCCTGAAATGTTTTGGGTTTTTTTTGGGCACCCTAATATTGAGTTCTAGTTTTCTCCTGGCAAGGGGAGGGTGAAGCAGACATGGGGAGCAGGGGGAAGTAAGACAAACTAGATAAGAGGGAGCAAGAAAGGCTGATGCGGGTATAAGGAGAATGAAGATTCCACATTTGAAACACCTAGCAGTGCCCCTGTCAAACAGAGTGGTTACTTTTACACTCGCAAGAGTGATGAGAACGTGGTTATATAGAGGGGCGTGTACTAAAATAATGCAAATATATTTTATGTGCAAAACTATTTTGCTCCTATTGCAACGTACTAAACTTTTAACACTCAAATAGCCCATACGAGCAAATTGCGAATAAAAACGGGCAATTTTGCGAATATTTTTTCTACCTCTTTTGATAGCGCTCGCTAAAAACTGTTGTAATTTTCAAACGCAAATAAGAATTATTTTTCAAAAAATATTCGCAAAGCTCTTTAGCGCGCGCAAATATAATTGCAATTTATTAGCGCAACCGGAAAAATGCACGCTAAGTAAAAAATAAACGGAAGAGGCGCAAATCAGGGAAAACAAGAGCAGAATGTTACAAATAGTCCCAAATTGCTCCTTACTCATGTTTTAACTACTTTTTATCCCACTGCATTTGTTTAGTACATGACCCCCCTTAGTTTTCATAATCGTTAATCATGAAAACTGACAACATCCCAAGAACCGGTGTGGAACGCAGCGGGGATAGAGCTGAAAAGCTAAAAGGGAGATTGTGCTCCTGTCTACTCAGTGCCAAGTGTCTGGCGCTCACTTTGCAATTATTTTATGTGGACAGGACTGTCAGATCCGAGACCATAAAATGAAAAAAAAAAAAAAAAAACTGCTGTATTCCAGTGAAAACATAATTACGTATATATGTATTTATTATTATACACTACAGTATTATAGCTTAGTATATATGCAAAGATTTAGCATGACTCTGATTGACAGACTAACACATGCACTAGATCCTAGGGACTTGATTGATTAAAGAAGGCATTGCATGGAATTGACAAGGGAACTTCAAACTTAAGGTCATAGTAGCAGAGCTTGAAGCATAGCTTTTCCACCTCGGCTACTTTGGCCTTTAGTTTGATCTTTTGCAATTCCCTCTTGAATAACGCACTAGGTGTCCAACTGCGGCCCTCCAGCTATTTCTGGATTACAGCTCTCACAATTCTCTGAGATGCATAAAGGGTTATGGGAGTTGTAGTTCTGTAGCTGCTGGAAAGACACAGTTGGATGCCTATCCCTGCTCTGCAGTCTACAGGGGAAATAGAACAGGGATAGCTGCTTTTTGGGGTCTCTTTAGAGAAATGAGGGTTTGAAATGGTTGTAGAGTGAGGAGTAAAGCTGTGGTTAATCTGGAATAAGTCATATATAGATTAATATTCATTCTCACAGCAGACACAACGCATTAATGACGTTTGCGCTGCATTTCCTTGCGATGTCTCAGGGAGTCTGTTTGTTTCTTGCTTCCAGGCGCCGCTAGCTCTGGAGCAATAGCAGGTGCTGTAGTAGGTGTTCTCTTGGCTTTGCTCCTGGTAGCTGCTATCGTGTTTATATTTCTACGCTACAGAAAAAAACAAAGGAAGGTCCCAAACGCTGAGTATCCTGGAAACGAAATAAGGTCTGGCAAATGTGTCTTATATACAACGGAATAACAAACCAAAGTGAAAAACAAGGGTTCTGAAGCTTCATTTAAACTCACGTTCCTGGAATCCTGAGTGTATTAAAGGGACAGTATCACCTACACATTGCTTACACTGCGAATGTAGAAAATAAAAAAATGATCTGTATATTATATATGCAAAAATGCCTAAATTAGGAGAAAAATTAGTCTCCTGCTTATGACATCATGTGTGTCCCGATATGCAAATTACACATTTCCCATTGAAAAGCAGTTAATTTGCATATCAAACCACAGGTGATGTCATAAGCAGAAGACTCCACAGACACATTGTGCTCCTAATTTAAGCATTGGTAATACAATGTGTAGATCTTTTTTATTCTCTTCATTCACAGCAGAAACAATATTTAAGTGATACAGTCCCTTTAAAGACACATATATCAGTAGATATCTGGTCTGCCCATATTTCTACCTACTGTAAAATCCTCAAACTTTATTTGATCCAGCATGCTTAGCCTCCATCGTGTTATTAACCCCTACCACTTCTGCTGCAAGGCTATTTCATGCATCTACCACCCCCTCAACAATATAAAATGCTCTGATATTAGTTTTAAATATATTTCTCTAATCCTGGTAGTTTGTCTCCTTTTACAAATACACTCCCCCCCCCCCCTTACCATGTTGATATGCATTTAAATATTTCTATGAACCCTGCTCTATTTTTGTCAAGCTAAACATGGTGAGACCCCTTAGCCTTTGCTATAAGGAGGTTTCCAGCTGTTAATTTGCACAGCTATAAAACGTATATAAAAAGGTAATACAGTCAGCACTGATATCTTTGCTATAGCTTGGCCTCCCAAGAACGAAAGGTGAACAAATATATTGAGTTATGCGTGCAATGATTGCTGTTAAATACCGTATTTGCTAGAATATAAGACGACCCTGATTATAAGACGACCCCCCAAACTTTGGATATTCCTTTAGGAAAAAAACTAAAAGCCTGAATATAAGACTACCCTATAGGGGAAAAAAAAGTTTAACTTGTATATAAGTAAATTGCTTTTTAATATTTAATAAAAAATTGATATTATACAAATGCATTTCTTGTTTTTATTTCCTTTTAGGTGCCAATGCTGCCTCCCCCTCCCCCAGCTGTCTCTCTCCCTACCAGCGTTGTCTCTCTCTCCACCTCCCTCCCCCTCGTCTCCCCCCCCCCCCCCCCCCGTCTCACTTTCCCTGGTGGCTAGTGGAGGCAGCTGGGGGATGTCTGCATGATACATGCAGACATCATCCATGCTTCCCGACGCCTCTGTCTATTATGACGGACAGCTGGCCCAATTCTCCTGGTGGCTAGCGGGGCAGCCGGAGGATGTCTGCACGATACGCAAAGACATCCTCTGCTGCTGCCCGGCACTTCCGCCGGGACTTTTATGATGAAGCCGGAAGGACCCGGCTTCATCATAGAAGTCCCGGCTGTCGTGCCGGGCAGCAGCAGAGGATGTCTGTGCGCATCGCGCAGCCATCCTCCAGCTGTTAGAGAGGGGGATCCAGGTCCCCTTCAGCTCTGCGGGGGACCTGGATCCCAGTCTTATAGTCTGACCTTGATTTGTGGTCAGACTATAAGACGACCACGAAAGTAAGACAAGGGGCATTTTTCAGAATTTTTTTCTGAAAAAAAAACCTCGTCTTATAATCGAGCAAATACGGTATATTTTAGCAAAAAAAGATGAAAAAGTGGGTTATAACGAAAGGCCAAATTACTTACCAAATAAAAATGGAAGAACATAGATAATATCAAATAACTGGGGTTGCAAGAGATCCATGGTCGGCATACTCAGAAGATCCGTGATCTGTAACCTCTCTCTTTATTGGATGAATTTACAAGCCCTGGTGAATTTATTTTACGGTCAAACTACAGGAGAACTGGAAATTGTTTTAACATAAGAAATAAGAGCATTTCATATATGTTAGAAAACATGTACAACATACAGAAGATAAGCTAGGTGGAACTGTTTATTAAAATCCTAGGGGAGGGGAATAATTGATACACGCACATACTTGATCTGTTATGTGTCTAATGGCTTTGATGTTTGTGGTTTTTTTCGTGATTGTATTGTCCATTTTATTCATTTTTTTTCTTTTTCCTGCAAGGGAGGACGCGGCTTCTCCGATGACTCAGGATGAGCAGAGAAGATCCTATCGGACAGGATCGTCACTGTTACACAGCACTCGGGGGAGAGATGAGAACATGGTTGTATAGTCTTTCAAAACTGTCCATCAGGAAAACTCCATTAAAAAAAAAAAATAGATATTTTCTGTGAACTGAATTTTCTAAAAAATACTTACATTTCTAAATCAAAATCTAGTTCTCAGAATATATATCGCAGACTATGTCATCTCACATGCAGCCTTTTAATATTATTAAACGAAACTAAGTGGAAACCCTACATTTACAAATGACAATAAAATGGTACAAATTAAGGTAATTTATTGTAAAATTATAATTAAAATGGTACCCACAATTTTGCCAACTGATCAGCATTCTGTTTGTCCAGAATTCTAAACTATTTTTTTATTATAAATATACAAAATCAATCACGTAAATGTACAATCATTATAATATCATACATATATAAACATAACAAATACACATACAAATACAACGTGTTCATCATCTAAAGATCCTCTGCGCGTATCGACAAGTTTCTAGCCAATAAAAGCCAGTTGCTAATTGATATCAGTAATTTCACCATTCGTTAGACCGTCATTTCTATTACATATTGTAAAATTATACAGTCGATAAAAACGTCGCACGTATAGAAAGACAATGACATAACCATATATGGTGTGGAGAGCATCGAGGGACGGTCACGGGTCTCACCCATGGGAGAGGCGTAGTGTGCTCAAATTGTAACACTACACTATTCTACACTTATTGTAACAAATGTAGTAATAATGATTCAACATTATATTAAACAAAACGAAAAGAGTTTGTAGTTATAGATAAAATGCTTCCACCAATCATCTGTAAATGATACAAGGTATTCATTTTTTCATTATAAAAAGTCCCTGGGAATAATAAATGGTGACCTTGGAGTAAACTGCTTTGTATCCATTATTTAGCTATACATTTTGTATGTATATGTGCAGCTGTTCCGTAGCCACATGATATTATCCTACATTTCATTTGGCTGTTTTTACAGCAAATCTTCATATACTGGTTGAAAATCCTCATCTGAAAATCCCTTATCAAAAATGTTCCCGTTATCCAAATTTTCTTTTTGGATTTCGCCACAAGTTGCACGTTCCACACGCCCCCTGTCAGAATCCAAACGCACAGCCGTCATACAATGACACATATGCAGGCCTGATGTGACGACGGCAGGTTCTCAACGATGCCTCACATCACAGGCAAATTGAGTTATTTTCTCTATAAAGTTTTTGCACTGATATTACTGTATTTCATGAGTGCTGAGAGCCTTTATTATATCTCATTGGAGAAAACGATCTGTGATCCGAAATGATCTGTTATCCAAAATACTTCTGGTCCCAAGCATTTTCGGATAAAGGCTACTCAACCTGTATGAGCGGCAATCTTTATAGTGCTCTTGCCTTTAAGTGAAATACGCGTTGCCATTTAATAATTGTTAAATGAGATGAAAAGATGTCAGAACAGTGATTTTATTCTATTATTAATCCAGTGAAGCAGTAAAACCAAAGCTTTCAAGGCTTTTAAAAGACAAATATATGTTTCTATTAATAGGTGGAAAAGCTAGGGAATTGGAAGACAGGCTAAGACAGTTCTTCTTGTATAGACCGTATAAGGCATGCTTCGTCTTAAAACAGGATTATAGGGGGGCCATTTAGTACCCCCAAGATCTTTTGGTTACAGGATACATTTACAGATTAGTGTTGCACTAAATGGAGAAGGCGGCAGAGAAACAGGAGGAGAAAAACCAACAACTACTGTCAAATAATTGCACATAAACAGAAAGATATCATCCCTTCGGGGTTATGTGTGTAATAAGAATGTGCCGAGCTCAGGAGAGTTAGGAGCACTCTGCTTTTATACGAGACTGAATCCTCTGTAGATGTTTAAATAAAAATATTTTTGAATGAAACAATACAAATAAAGTACATTATTGTGCACTCTTAGCTCTATCACAGCATCGGACATGTTCCGAGTCCCTAGCGCTCACCCAACATTCCGGGATTTAGAGATTACCCAGTTGTGTCTAAGGTGTCTTTAACCAGAACTGACTGACTGTAATTACCGGGAGAAGAACCAGATGACTGGCAGCACTCGTCTTTTACCCACTGATAACTGCTCCTCTCGGGCGGAGCAGAGAAGCGGTGAGAGCTGAACCTGGCCGCGTGCCACAACTGAGGGCTCGACATGCCAGTTGTGGCACACGTGCCATAGGATCCCCACCGCTGGTCTATAGCCTGCGTAGGACAGGCACATCTTCAGGTCCAGAGGGACGTGGTCTGTACCCTGCATTATCATGCTGACCGCGATGCCCGAATCTAGGCCTACTGTGGCATGCCCCCACTTAACCCCTTCGTGACACAAGGTGCTTGCGTCCCAGACGACGCAAGCACCAAAACGTCACGATTGGTTCCTGGCCACCGATCACAAGGTGATTGTTAGTCAGGAACACTCTGGCAGAGACACGATCAGGGCCTTAATTGACCCTGTGGGTCCCTGCAAAAAAATTGCGAGACCTCCGGTCATCACGTAGGCGTGCCTGAACCTGGAAGTTCGGGCACTGGCGCGATTTGGAGAAATGTAGCCGCTGCTCGCTTTGAGCACTGGCTACATTTCCCCTGTCAGACTGAGGCCTCAGATGAGCCGCGATGAGCTGTTTAATACAGGACGTACTATGCCGTCCTAACGACTTTAAGGCGTCCTAACGTCATTAAGGGGTTAAAGTGCAAGATTTTGGGATTGCACTATTATCGTATTTATCCAATACAGCATGGTAGATCCGGCGAGCTCTAACACCAGAACTCCCTTACTCATGTAACACAATACACGTTCTACGCCATCCACGGGACTACCTAATGTCTCTGTGCCAGAGTGGTCCACCATCACTGTTTCCAGCACCGCTACGATCTCACGCCCCTGGACCAGACGAATCGTTAATGATCCCTTATTGAAGCCATAGACACCTCTTTTTGGACTTATCCACTATGCCGCACAGACTTTCTCTACAAAGTGATAATCATCTTTACGTTCTTCAATACCCAGGGCGTTTATAACCGCATTCTTTTATAACATCCGCTTTTTTGGAGCAGATTAGATGGGCCAAATGATTCTTATCTGCCAACACATTCTATGTGTCTCTGTATGCTTAAACTCCTTCACTGTGTTAACCTCTACCACTTCCGCTGGAAGGCTATTCCATACATCCACTACCCTCTCAGGAAAGTAATACTTTAGGAAATATAATATTAAGTTTTTGCCCCTCTAATCCAAAACTTAGCACAGCCATTCATTTCCTTGTCCGGTCTAACCTTACCAACCCTATTACTGTAAAGCTATATACAAATGAACGTTAAGCAATTGTATTTAAATAATGAGGACATGTGGATCTGTTTTGTACAACTTTGGATATCGTACAATGGCATTAAATATGACATTTTTGAAATTGTATTTCTTGAGACCCCATACTCATTTAGACTGTAGGCCTATTTGGAGGGGTCTTTTCTCATCTTTTTTTCCAAGTCGTTCTTCACACGTGCCTCCCCAAGCATCGTAATACAACAACAAAAAAAGTAATATACAAAGTATTGTAATGCAACATAAATAATATACAGTTGATTTGATTATTTTAAAATATAGAATACGATGGAGCTGATAAGTATGGTAATAAATATCAGTGTTTGAAGAGTAAAAAAAAAACAACTAATATATTTTATAGGGTTTTTATTTTTTTTTGCTTAAATTACAGAAAATTGGATTTTTAAATGGAAAAAAAAGTACATAATACAAAGAGAATTCATATTCCAGAAAACCCTCCTGAACTTATTTTCGCAGAAGAGGCAGGTGGACATTGAAAGTAGACACAATCATCTGCTTTTATACAAAGTTTTAGGAATCATGCAAGCGAGTTTATTTCACTCTTACAAAGCGAATTGGAGTCGAACAGAAAAAGAAAGGGTTAAATCACATTGCACAGCGACTCGCCAACTAATTGGGGGACAATAATCGAGACAAAAATGTAAAAAAAGGGGAAATCAGCACACGTAATGATGCATTGCCAAAAGATAGCACATACACTCTTCCAGGAGCCAATCACAGGCACTCGATCCTCAGGGGAGCAGACAGGAGCACACGTTTATAGTTCAACTCATGGCCAAGATGATGGTTCTGGCTCTGGGATTTGCACCGTTGTAATACCTAAAATAACAAGAAAGTCATCAGGATGCTGCAATAGGATATATAATAACCCCTATACAATGTATTCCCACATGACATAACCCCTATACAATGTATTTACAATGTATTCCCATATGACATAAACCCTACACAATGTATTCCCACACAACATAAACCCTACACAATGTATTCTAACATGACATAAACCCTATACAATGTATTCCCACATGACATAAACCTTATACAATGTATTCCCATATGACATAAACCTTATACAATGTATTCCCATATGACATAAACCCTATACAATGTATTCCCACACAACATAACCCCTATACAATGTATTCCCATATGACATAAACCCTATCCAATGTATTCCCACATGACATAACCCCTATACAATGTATTCCCACACAACATAAACCCTACACAATGTATTCCCACACAACATAAACCCTACACAATGTATTCCCACACAACATAAACCCTACACAATGTATTCCCACATGACATAACCCCTATACAATGTATTCCCACACGACATAAACCCTACACAATGTATTCCCACACAACATAAACCCTATACAATGTATTCCCACACGACATAAACCCTATACAATGTATTCCCACACAACATAAACCCTATACAATGTATTCCCACATGACATAAACACTATACAATGTATTCCCACACAACATAAACCCTATACAATGTATTCCCACACGACATAAACCCTACACAATGTATTCCCACACAACATAAACCCTATACAATGTATTCCCACACAACATAAACCCTATACAATGCATTACCACAAGACATAAACCCTATACTTGTGATGTAATATAACACGTAAGACAGTTCCAGACTATGTCACATTAAAATGTTACAAGCAGCGTCATGTAACACAGTCATGGAATGTACCATGTGACACCGTCATGTCATTTGCTATGGGTTATACCAAGTTATATATTGATGGAATCTCCCATGTTACACTAATACAGGATCTAACATGTGATGCAGCTCTGGAATGTTCCATATGGCACAGTTATGAAACTTGCCCCATTACCCTGAGACAGACACAGGGTTGCATTGTCTGTACCATGCCCCACATTTACAATCTATACCTTACTTCCCTGCTATGGGCTGTTCTTTGCAACAACAGAACTGTTTTAGTCTAATGTATATAGATGCAGAAAGTGCAGGTGGATATTATCTACTCCCCCAAATGTCAGACTATTATATTTAAAATGAACAGCATCACAACATCGTTCATTAAAGGTTCACATTGCCAATTAAAATTATTTCTTCCCTCTAAAGATTAGAACTAGAAAAAAGAGCCGTGTCCCAGATTTGTACAGAGAATTATCATAGAAATCTCCGTTCCCCCGAGTTCTTATTTACAAATTTAGGTTCCTACATAGCAACCCAGTTTAATGAGTGGTTTCTAGGCATCCGTGAGTTTGGTGATGTTCTATGTTAATAGATGTAAAAGGTAGTTATTAGCAGCTGAATGCTACACAAGATCAATTCTAAATTTATACAATAATTGCGCTTTTCAAAATTTGAAAAATACACCTTCCAAAAAAATAAAATGTACCTTTTTTGTTAATTAGAAATATTATTATCTTCTTTAAACCAATAAAAACCTTATTAATATAACAGCCTAGATACCGGTCTCAAAGTATTTTTTAACTGCACAAAAATAATAAGGTATCTTTTTTTTTTTAAAAAGTGATCAGCAATCAGCAACCTTTGTTCAAACATTTATTATATTGGTTACGATTTCCTGTCTGATTAGTGCTCTTTGTACGATCGGATTGGCTGCAATGTCTGTTTCTGGATGAAATAGGATCCAGAACAGAAAATAATAGATGTCAGGAACTTCCAGCTGTCTTTATACACAAGAAAAAAAAGTGACAAAAGGCAGAAATCAACCAAAATGTCTGCGTTTTGCAGAAGAACAAAATCAGTAAAAATAGCTCTGTCAAGATTGAACAGGACAGATTGGGCTGAAAGCTGAAGGTGAACCTGCCCCTTGCAAAGCCACTTATTATACTTATTATGTCTAGATCGCCAGCAGATATGTAGTTTAAGAGACATACTTAACCTGAAGGTAACAGCCACCTTCGCAGGAAGATAGAGGGAAAAAAAAGGCTATATCGCAAAATGTGTTGTGGCATCCAGGGGCGATGCTATATCGCAAAATGTGTTGTGGCATCCAGGGGCGTATGGTGACCCTGAGTGACTGGTGTGCTTGCCACTCTGGAGCACACCTGTCACTCAGGGGCACGATGTATCAGCACACAAACCCTCGGAAATACACAAGACACATCCGCGCGTCTCTCCCCTATGGTCGCTCTATTTTTAGTTTACAAAAAAAAATAGATGGGAATTTCAAACTTTAGGCCAATGTAGCAGAGTTGGAAAGAATCTCCGATGCAGCTGATTGGGAGAATGATTCCAACTGAGCCGTACATTTGAAATTCCAATATCAATTCAATGCAATTCTCGCCCTGTTTGGTAGACCCTTTTTATGGTTTTGATAAAACAAGTGTAATACGCCATGCTCGGCACAAGTCTAATACGCCATGCTCGGCACAAGTCTAATACGCCATGCTCGGCACAAGTCTAATACGCCATGCTCGGCACAAGTCTAATACCTCATGCTCGGCACAAGTCTAATACGTCATGCTCGGCACAAGTCTAATACGCCATGCTCGGCACAAGTCTAATACGCCATGCTCAACACAAGTCTAATACGACATGCTCGGCACAAGTCTAATACGCCAATACGTGAACAATATGGACACCATTCACAAGGTTGACGTGAATAAAACTATTAAGGGTACAGTGTCTCTTTAATTAGTTCAACACTTTCAATAAGTCAGGTTCCTCGATAGATAATTAGCTGGCTGGACTTTAATTGTAATTGCTGCTTACCTCTAAATCATTAGCAAGGACTGAGCTCCAAAATGAAGCCTTTGGTTAAGATCTTAATACATTTGCCCCATATGTGTAGAAACCATTTATAACAGTGAAATGTAACCAGTCTGAGTCAAATGCAGAGGATGTTTTATCATTTATTTCTCTGGATGGTGCCATATCAAACCCTTTTATCAAATAAAAAGTGCCGCGACCAGCTTCAAATGCCTTAGAAAGGGTTCTGTGTGGAGAAACAGAGCATAGAATACATGTACATCATGAACTGAAACCAAAGCCAACCCCAAGCCGTCTAACACACAGATAAACAGCAGCAGGTGTCTCAAATTACTGCACTAATTCATGTATAGTCCAAGATTTCTGTCAGAAATCGAACAAAGGAGAATGCGTTCAAGATTCGTTTAGCCAATTAGTCATTTTGCTTTATAATTTTGCGTTTCAGTTGCTATAATCAGGTGCTACGGGTAATGGCCCTGGTTAGGATTGTTATTGGTTGGTTTGTGCCAGTTACCAGGCCAAAACCTCAGGCCTCAGGCTGTCAAACTGTTGATGGACAACATCTAACCTAATCCTCTGTCACCCTAAGTGGCTAGCAGATGTCCACGGTAGATGTAATTAAGCAACTGCTGGTAGGCCGCCATTTTCAGACCTCCCAACTGTTCTGATTGGCGCAAGACAATCACACCGAACTCTACCTTTGTCCGACAGATGAATTAAAGGATGCAAAATTTCTGTTTCTCCGGTGTCTCAGACAGTCTACTTAGTAAAGAGAGAGGTGCAGGGAATTGAGATACGAATTTCAAACTTCAAGCCAGTTAGAAAAATTCTCCAAATGCAGCTGAATGGGAGACTTTTTCCAACTTCCCAACTTTGCTTGAAATCTTTTTATTGAGTAGACGTATAAAAGTCAACAAGGCTGAGCAGTGGCCCGTAAATGGATTTATAAATCAGTGGTCAGGGGCACCTCACAGCTTGATATCCATAGTGGCCTTCACCTCATTATGTGCACAGGATGTGCATTAATTCCAAACCTCTGCCCCCTGCCTTGACCCCATTTGGTTCCCTGCTACTGGATCATCCTATTTACCTCTCTCTGCTTTGCTTTAATCACCATGTGAGCTGCTGCTTTCTTTACTATCCTTTTTAAGGTCTCGCTCTCCACTTTTCATCTTCTTCCTTGTCATGTGTCCACGGAAGCCAGCCTGGATCTTGGCCGCAGCGGCATTGGCGTCAGGGTCATCCAGGGGAATGTCGAGGGCCTCGTCCTGCTGTTTCCTGGAGGTTTCATTCTGGAAGATACAATAAGTGCACATGTATATTAAACAGATATTGGAAATTACACGACACATGACACTTGCATGGGGATACGTGTGAAGGTGTGAGAAGATTGAGAGATCCCAGTCCCATGGGAGAAATCTCTCAAACTATTTATACATATAGATCCTTGCAGATCCAACGACACAAATTAGTCCATTTCATGTTATTTTACTATTACCTTCATATATCCCTTTCCTCAGAAGTTGAGGTTAGGACTGTATTACATATTCTATACTCTGCCCTTGGGTTTTTACGCCCAAGGACAGAATATAGAATGAAGGATACAGTCACCATGCACCATCGTTTCTAAGACTGACACAATCAGGTTAATATTTCTCTGGTTCTCTGTTGTTTGACACAAAGGGGATTTTTATGATTTCACCAAATCTGCTCTTATGGCTCTTATTATCTCACATTAAAGAGCATTTAATTATGTTCTTCTAGATCAAAGGACAGCTCTCCCCTTCATCTTGCACACACTCTTAATTGGGGCTTTAAGCTCACCCTGTACACTTCTCTGATCCCTGGTAGGTGGGTGCTCTATACCTGCTTAATATTTCTCTTAGTTACAATGAGGACTAATGAGTTTTTAGGTTATTTTTACAGATATTTGGCAAGATGTACTTTATAAACGCACATGACAATTCATGATAAAACACAGCTAAAACCATTCTTCTAATGCACTTAGCTATAAAAGTCTCAGACAAGCTGGGGGTTCTCTACTTACCCCATGACCAAAGTCATCACACTTTTGGGTCTATTCACTAAAATTCGAGAATAGCTCGAGGAGGTGGACTTGCAATTTTGAGACTAAGTCAGGCACCGATTTGAATCTTCCCCATTGAAAGTAATAGAAGGCGAAATGATTGAGGCTATTTCTGAGACTAGGCCAAGTTTGGGTCTCAAATGTCGTCCTCCTCGACCAATTCTTGAATTTTAGTGAATAGACCCATTTATTTTAACCCTTCATGAAGCTAGGACGTTCTATGCCGTCCCAAAAGATGTCGGATGCCGCTGCAGGGACTTGCTACTTGCCACCTCTCCAACGTAAACCCAGTCTTTATTTTTACAGACACCTGCCAGTACTTCTGTAGAAGCAGAGCTGATCAGGCTGTGGGTGCAGAATGACAGGATCAGCGATGGCTCAGACAAGGGTGATCCCTACTGGCATCTTTCTGGGGCAAAGCTCTATAAGTGATGTAATCAGCATGAACATTCCATTGGTTCCCACGGTGACCGGACCACTTTTCAAACCTTGACATATAACTCCTCATGTGCCCCCAAAATAGAAGATAGCCTCTTAGTGTAGTGACAGGAAATAAATGGAAGAAGCCAGCAACTTTTTCCCCACTTACAAAATCCATATCAACATTCACAAACAAGAAAGTGAGCTTAAAAATAATATAAATTGCCTTTTTGAATGCAATACATGTATGCAGATTTACAATGGATCTCTATTTAAATGGAGATTGCAAACCTTGTTCAAGAGCCTTTCAAAAAAAGATTGCACCAAGTTATATTTTTTTGTATTCTCTTTATAAACAAAAAGGTACAATTTCATTTTCTTATTTTTTTTACTGTTCTTTTGTCGATGTCCTTTTACACACAGGCTGCCCGGGAGGTGAGCGGCATGAGACTGCAAGCATTCTGCATCTACCATAATTAGACAGTGGCACAACGGCCTTAATTAGACTTCCTTTGTGTTCTGATTGCTTTGAAAGCTGTATATTTCTCTGCTGTTGCCACTTCCAGAAAATGATTTTTATATATTTATTTTACATGAATAAAACCTGATTATACCTTTCAGCTGTTGTATGTAGATTGGTTTGTTATGTGTAGTGATTTACGGTACTTCTGCGGTGCCAGCTCTGTAGCTGTAGAGAAACACAGTGTGATCGCTACTCTACACATTGAGAGGTATGGGGGATTATATGGTTCTGGGTGTGGATAACTATATGAAAAAAATCAGGATTTGGATTCCATGCAGGAAACAGTAGGTATGGCCAAAAAATATTTTTAAGATTCTATTTTTCATACAAGCTTTCAGTTAACCCAAAGCTTTCTGTAAGGGAAAACAAGTGCTATTTTTTTTTTTTTTTTTAAAGAGCTAACTTTGGAGCAAACTGACATTACTTTCCATTGGTTTCCATGGTTACTACTACTATTTTACAACTTTTCCCTGAAATATTTTGTCTTGATAAATACATAAAACAAGGGATCTGATTTGACAGATATTTGTGTAAAAGTATCCATGACATCACAAAATTGATATATTAAGATTATGTCAGCAGGCAGAGGAAAGGTATTTTTGCTGGGCCAGAACAAGATATTGAATGAAATGAGAGGTACAGACAGTAGTTTAATCCCCCAGTAGGAGTTAACTGTATTAGAGATTTTGTTTTCTTATAAATTGAAAGCTTACAATGGTTGGCATACAGTGTAAAGGAAAGCACTCTATGACTTGTTCTGTATTACTTTGTATGATAAATCGTTTACCAAGATATTTTTTAAATCTGAATTAACGCCAAATTGTTTCTATTCCTTATATTACTGTTTTATAATGGTATTTTACCGGCTGGCCAGTAAACATTTGACTTGATGCCAGTGTTACATCTAAGCAGGCAATAGTTTGGTCAGTATTTTTTAAAGGAAAAATGGCAACTCTAAGTGTGGCATTTGAGTTCACAGACACCAATGCCCACTCACAAACTAGAAAGTTGCTGCCTAATTTGCAGCCCTGCCAATGTTTATCAGTATTCCTGCCCCCAGTTTGCCTTTGTTGTCCCAGTTCTGACCCCACAAACACTAGGTAGAAGGAGACCTTTGATCTCTGCTTGTAATTCCCACTTTGGAAATCAATATAAAAGATTGAGGCAGGCAGAACATGCTCAGTCGAATCCTGTTCTGCATACCCCAATCTCTGCTAATGACTGCGAACCTGTCCTGCCTGCTTTGACCTCTACTTGTGACTATGGGCCGGTGACCATGTTCTGCCTGCCTCCCTCTAATCTTGTGTTTGTTAATATTTTCTGCCTGCCTCTACCTCTTTACTACTTAGGATTGTAAACCTGTTCTGCCTGCCTTTATGCCTGCTTGTGACTGTGAATCTGTTCTGTCTGCCTTGATGCCTGCTTGCAACTGTTATTCTCTTCTGCCTGCCATGATATCCGCTTGTGACTGTGATTCTATTCTGCCTGCCTTGATCCTTGTTTGTGACTGTGAATCTGTTCTGCCTGCCTTGATGCCTGCTTGCGACTGTGATTCTGTTATGCCTACCTTGATATCCGCTTGTGACTGTGATTCTGTTCTTCCTGCCTTAATGCCTGCTTGTGAGTGTGATTCTGTTCTGCCTGCCTTGATGCCTGCTTGTGACTGTGATTCCGTTCTGCCTGCCTTGATGCCTGCTTGTGACTGTGATTCCGTTCTGCCTGCCTTGATGCATGCTTGTGACTGTGATTCCGTTCTGCCTACCTTGATATCCGCTTGTGACTGTGATTCTGTTCTGCCTGCCTTAATGCCTGCTTGTGACTGTGATTCTGTTCTGCCTGCCTTGATGCCTGCTTGTGACTGTGATTCTGTTCTGCCTGCCTTGATGCCTGCTTGTGACTGTGATTCTGTTCTTTCTGCCTTGATGCCTGCTTGTGACTGTGATTCCGTTCTGCCTGCCTTGATGCCTGCTTGTGACTGTGATTCTGTTCTGCCTGTCTTGATGCCTGCTTGTGACTGTGATTCCGTTCTGCCTACCTTGATATCCGCTTGTGACTGTGATTCTGTTCTGCCTGCCTTAATGCCTGCTTGTGACTGTGATTCTGTTCTGCCTGCCTTGATGCCTGCTTGTGACTGTTATTCTGTTCTGCCTGCCTTGATGCCTGCTTGTGACTGTGATTCTGTTCTGCTTGCCTTGATGCCTGCTTGTGACTGTGATTCTGTTTTGCCTGCCTTGATGCCTGCTTGTGACTGTGATTCTGTTCTGCCTGCCTTGATGCCTGCACAGCACAACAAAGACTGATTTCTTTGACAAGCTTTAGCAAGATCAAGATTGTGGTTATGGTGAAGTTTCTAAGTTAAATAAAAATCTTATATAAAACCTACGCCATAGCTAAGAGAAGCAGTCACTCCCTAGAGAAACCAAAATTAACATATACATAAAATGAGCAAACCACCTGCTAACTGAGCCAATAATAAACCAATGAAAATTAAAGCATCTACTCAAAATTCTAAAATATAGCACTCACATAAACTAGCAATAAACAGCACACACACTCCACTAAACAAACCCCAGTAAACAGTCAATAAGCACACCATGTGCAACATCCTCCAATAAATGTACCAGCAGATGTGGTAATTATGATTGGTGTTGTGTTTACTTTTAATATTATGTTTACTGGTAATCACACCATCTCCACAGCTATAAAATTAGAAGTATCATTAATTAGCTCTATAAATCTGCAGCTCACAGGCATTTGTATTTGTTATTATGTAAAACATATTTCTCTATAGAAGAACATTTCAAAGTACGCACTCTCATTAACATAATGCAAAGGCATGTTGTCGGACCAGCAAATCACTGGTGGTCAGTTATCTCAGAACTAAAGGCAACAGTGGGTCCTACATATATTCCAGAAGAGATCACGAGATGGGGTGATAGTTACAGAGCTGGGAAATATAAAAATAATTAAAAATCCGTAACCAAGCTGAGCATAGTAATGGCTAAAATCTGTTTGCTTCCTATCTAGAGCTCATTTTATACACAACCAAGACAAAAAGCCAGAAAAAAAAGCCTAAAGTAGGAATTTACGAACAATGTACGGTAAAGATGGACAATAAATTCCTTTAATACAAACTGTTTTTGGAAATGGAATTTCAGATTAGACAAAAGCATTCCCTGTCTGAATCATAAACCTCTTTACTTTACATATATATTTACATATTTATTTTTTAAATCTCATTTATTTAATCCCTTCTGGTGCCAGAAGTGGTATGTCATTTACAATAAGGGACACACGTTTCCAGCAGACAAAAGGTAAAAGTAATTTAACACCGATAAATTGTAACCACTAGAGAAAAGAACACATTTTAATCACATTTTCTTGATTATGTCGTAAAAGGAATAATGTAACATTATAAACAGTTAATAAATTAGAAATAATATTAAAAGCCATCTGTTTGTAATATTCATTGAGCGACTCCTACACAATTATATCTCCAGCAACCAAATCGAGCATGTTAATATCAAAATCTTCTGGAATTAGCAAATTAGTGATATACTAAATAGAGAGGGTACACTATGATAATGCTTTAGAATTAACAATCAAATAATATTAACGGTACATATTAGATAGTTATGTATAATCTGCTAGATTAATATTAACATAAAAACACAGAACACAGGTCAGTTTACATACATGACAGCAGTCCATGTCCTGTGTGATAAGAGGATCGGATCTCAGTCTGGATGTGAAGTAGGAGAAATGTTCTTTAAAACTGGATTACGCTTGTGAACGAGCGTATACCTCTAGTGGGGAAAGTAATGCTGCTGAAATCTTATTGCCAAATTAATATAATTCATCTGAGCCGGTCAGAAGCACACAAGCTTTTGAAGAGGGAGAGGAAAAGGAGTGCAGCTCAGGGTAGCTCACTCCCCTGCTAGCAGCTAGCTCATTTAATAAATCATGGTAAGTGTGCGTTCTATAAAAGGCTTGCTACCCTCCCTGATTCTCACTGGAGGAAGCAGAAGTGACAGAGAATTTATTGCACAGATTTGAAGTATGACAGCAATAAATGGTTCAAAAAGATTTTTTTGGGATATTGATGAAGGTTTTTATTAGTGAATAATATTGATAAAGATTATATACTGGAAGAAGAAACTAGAGACTTTATGTGATGGGCCGATGGCTCCCGAGGTTTTATTCTCCATGTTGGAGTTAAGGATAGATGTATACAAGTATTTAGTGTGAAAGTCAATGACTGCCCAGGATATCTATGTCCATGTGGATGTCCTTCTCCTGCTGGGTTCATGGAAGTCTATTCAATTTTTAAGCTAGGGGTCATTTGGGGAACAGTGATAACAACATGGTCTCTTTTGAAATGTACTTGGATACACAGTGTTGTATAATAATAAAAAAAAATGAATAATTTGGAGGACAACTGTAGAAAAAAAAAGTAAGTAGTGCTTATTTGAAAGATTGAATTAAGTGTAGGCATTTTAAATAGAAGTGCTTTAATGGAAGAATACAGGTAGCTTACAGAGTCTTCTTTGCTCCATTTAGCTCTACCAGGAGGCAGACATTTTGTTTAGAATCTTGGGTCAGATCTTTCTTCATCTGAACCCAGGTGAGTGAAGATCTGACCCAAGATTCCAAACAACATGTCTGCCCCCTGAGAGAACGATATGGAATAAAGAAAGCTTAATAAGGGACGTTATTTGTATTATTTCATTAAATAACTTCTTTATAAATCAACTACACTTGATACAATCATTCAATTAAACAGAAGGTAATTTTTTTGCCACAGTTGTCCTTTAAACTATTCTATGTAGTGAGCCTATCTTGCTCATCTTGGGTCAGGTCTTTGTTCATCTGAACCAAGGTGAGTGAAGATCTGACTCAAGATTCTAAACAACATGTCTGCCCCCTGAGAGAACTATATGGAGTAAAGAAGGCTTAATAAGGCACTTAATTTGTTTTGTTTTTTTGTTTAAAGGCACTTAATTTGTATTCTTTCATTAAAGAATTTCTACACTTGATGAAATCTTTCAACTAAACATAAGTACATTTTTGCGACAGTTGAATTTTAAAGGGGTCATTTTCTTCTATAGAGATCTTCATTGAAATGCATTTACTGAGATCCAGTGCTTTCTGGTAGGATTAAAGAAACATGGACTATCTTTACTACACTTTTGGGAGAAGCTAAATGATAAGTACATAGCTTTGGGAAACAAATGATAATAAACCAGTGTGGTTTGAAAGGCAGGGCAACAATGATTGATATTACAAAACACAATCTTTTAAAAAGAGAGGAAAGATGAATCACTTTGAAAATTTAAGGAATATAGAACAGGATGAAAATATATTTGGGGGTTAGTTATACCGTCTCCTCCTGGACCACAAAGGATTCATCCTTGGGTACTTAGGACATTTTATTTAGTTATTAATAACCCATTTTATTTAAATGTTAAGGATTCAGTTTTAACTGGAGATGTTCATCTGGATTGGAGAAAAGCAAGTGTGCACTACAGCCAAGAAGTAATACTGAAATTTGCAAATGGTGTGGAGAATTGTGAATGAGTTGATCATTGTGTCATAATCAGGAACCTGTAGTTCAAAAGAGAAATGTAGGTGAGTGGATCATACTGGGGTCTTTAGACAAATGTAGGTGAGTGGATCATACTGGGGTCTATAGACAAATGTAGGTGAGTGGATGATACTGGGGTCTATAGACAAATGTAGGTGAGTGGATCATACTGGGGTCTATAGACAAATGTAGGTGAGTGGATCATACTGGGGTCTATAGACAAATGTAGGTGAGTGGATCATACTGGGGTCTATAGACAAATGTAGGTGAGTGGATCATACTGGAATCTGTAGACAAATGTAGGTGAGTGGATCATACTGGGGTCTATAGATAAATGTAGGTTAGTGGATCATACTGGGATCTATAGACAAATGTAGGTGAGTGGATCATACTGGGTCTATAGACAAATGTAGGTGAGTGGATGATACTGGAGTCTATAGAAAAATGTAGGTGAGTGGATCATACTGGGGTCTATAGACAAATGTAGGTGAGTGGATCATACTGGGTCTATAGACAAATGTAGGTCAGTGGATCATACTGGGTCTATAGACAAATGTAGGTCAGTGGATCATACTGGGTCTATAGACAAATGTAGGTCAGTGGATCATACTGGAATCTATAGACAAATGTAGGTCAGTGGATCATACTGGAATCTATAGACAAATGTAGGTGAGTGGATCATACTGGGTCTATAGACAAATGTAGGTCAGTGGATGATACTGGAGTCTATAGACAAATGTAGGTCAGTGGATCATACTGGGTCTATAGACAAATGTAGGTCAGTGGATCATACTGGGTCTGTAGACAAATGTAGGTCAGTGGATCATACTGGGTCTATAGACAAATGTAGGTGAGTGGATCATACTGGGGTCTATAGACAAATGTAGGTGAGTGGATCATACTGGGTCTGTAGACAAATGTAGGTGAGTGGATCATACTGGGTCTATAGACAAATGTAGGTGAGTGGATCATACTGGGTCTGTAGACAAATGTAGGTCAGTGGATCATACTGGGTCTATAGACAAATGTAGGTGAGTGGATCATACTGGGTTTGTAGACAAATGTAGGTCAGTGGATCATACTGGGTCTATAGACAAAGGTAGGTCAGTGGATCATACTGCAAGATTTGGGAGAATTCAGAGTGTTGAACCTTGTCCTTAGTACATATTTAGGAATGTATCACTCTTGTTCTGGGAAAGGAACTTGGCAAACAGCCAGGAGCTTTTTCCAGGTTTTGATTTAGATTAATCTCCCCCCAGAGGTCTAGCAAGAGGGGTAAGTAGGCAACTGCTATCGGTGCTGCTCTCTAACATCACTCACTGAGGTTCCACCACTTTCCTCTGCTAAATTCCCCAGTGTTTAAGTTAGGCAGGCATGTTCTCCATTGAGGCTATGCCTGGAATCTACAGGTTATGACAAAAAAATCAAGAGGTCAGGTTTGTTTCGCACTTTGGCCTTCCACGGAGACCCCATAGGCATGGAGGACATGACAAATACGTGTAGACTTTAGTAGCCCGACAGACCAATGCAGGAAACCAGTGAAATTATTTTTTGGAGTCAGGGGGAACTTCAGTAGAGTTATATGTAAAACAATAAAAAAAAGTTAGCAAAACAATGTTTTTTTAAAGCCCTGGGTTTCAGGCTACTGGGGTTTCTCAAGATCCTAGTACCACATATAAATAAGAACACATATAGAAAGCTATAACACTAAGATATTCTAATTATCTAATCCAAAATGGAACTGGGTGCCACAAAAAGTGGCAGTGAGATTGTACCCCCTCCTTTTGGCACTTACAGCATTTAACACAAATTGCTTGGTCTTTCTAAACATTTTAATAAATGCCAAGAATATAGAAAGTCATTACCAGAATATAAAATGGAACATGTCCCACATCTTTCATTTCAAAATGCTAATTGTTCTTCCTACACACTTCTACTGGCAATCTTACTAAATGAGAACAAACATAAAAACAATAACGAGAGCTGAAAATGATTAATGTCCTGTGATACAAAGTATCACCATACACAGCTGATATTGCAGTTATTTATTTGTACATTTACATACCCAACAAGCTGAATCTACTATAATAAAAGGTTTTGAATTATTATTTTGCATTTGGATGGTTTAAAGCTACAGTAAAAAATAAACCAGGGATTCAAGACAGGACTGGTGTATAAACCATAATTGTTTTTAAAAATGCCTAAATTTGAAGAATTCACTTCTTTTCTAAGACTAGAGTGGATTCGGAGTCTTAAACCTATAGGACTATTAATAGATTTGCCCTGTTTTTTCTGGTCTCACAGTTCTGATTAGAAGATATCACTGATGTAGCGGGTTAGACATCAAGTTCTTTTCTCCAGTGACCGCTTGTGGGTGTGGTCTATCAGACTGCCAAACCAATAGGCAATAGCAAAAGGTTTATTGGTCAGACTGACTATCGGCGAAAGACCATGCTCCTAACCTACTCTAACCAGTGATATGTTCTAAACTAACTAACATGATAGAAAGATCATTTAAAAAGTGGCATCAGAACAGACACAATTTTATTAAATATTTTCAGACATTTCCCTCAATTGTTTCGTTCACATGTTTTTAAATACTGTTTAATGGAACGGCTGAACTACCCGCATCCCAGATTTCCATACTCTGGTGCAAATACAAAGACCTTTCTGGGATCTCTCTTCATGAACCAATTGCATGAAGCGATACTGGGACATCCATTAAGATGAGAAGAAAGCAGCTAACCCCTCGGTAACATGACATTTTGACCTTGTCTTTCCCTTGGTGATATGGGCTGTTTTGATATTTCTGGGGTGTTTGTGTTTAGCTGTAATTTTTTTTCCTTTCTCATTTACAAAATTATATTTTGTTTTTATCGCCATAAGAAGGGCTTTCGTTTATGTTCATTGTATCTTAGAACTACAAAAACAAACATGAAATATGATGGAAGGATACACAAAACACCTTTTCTAAGTTTGACCTGAAAAATCATTTACACAATTACATATGCTAAAAATAGTTTCTAAATGTTGTCCCGAGTTTAGAAATATGCTTGTTTCCATGTCTTTCTGTTGTTTATTACCGAGTTATAGGGCAATAACCAGTAGTGTATTTTTGTTTTCTAACCATTTTCACCTACAGTGACCTTTTGACCCAACCCGAACTCTACAATCTCTACAATCTACAAACTCTCGAACAATCCAAAATGTTATGATTTAAAAAAAAAAAAGTCAAAAGTAGAATAAAGTTAAAAAAGTTATCAGTAACATATTTGTAAGTAAATAAAACTGAGTAAATTTACAAGTAATTTTTTTAACAAAAATGTAACAATTGTTACATAATTGTAATAAATATTCTTATTATATTAATAATTTGTTATCTAGAGTAGTTTTTCTTTTTTGTTCTTCACTACTTTTACATGAAAATCGCCTGTTTGTAACCTGGCATTTGAACTGCCCAAAATTCATCAGTCGAATTCAGGGCCATTTCAGGGGCTTTTATCCCTATTTGAGTCAGTGTCCCAGAACCGAATATGGCCTAACAAATGGCCCGAAATTTGGTGGAAATTGACTATTTCAGGCTGAAATCGGTCATATTAAGTAGCAATTCAATGTGACCCCTTTTGGGGCCAGATTGGGGTATATTGAGTAGACCCCATGTCATTATTATTAAACTAATTAACAATGTAATCGTGGAATTCATTCTTTATGGTCAAAAACAATTGTATGGAAATGATTTCACACAAATATTGATAGTTTAGCCTATATATTATGGATGCTGAATGGTGAATTCAGTGTGGGATCAGCTATAATCATGTACGGGGAAGATCATCTTAAATGAAAAGTGTAACCGACACCCTGGGAGTATAATTAACATATTGAAAATATACCTCTGTACCACGATATGTGAAGACAACCACTGATAAATAAACTCTACCTTCCCTGCTTCCAGCCGACGAGCAACATGCTGCCGACAGCTTGTCAGCCTTCTTCTCTCAATATGTTCCTCACTCCACAAGCATGTAACACTCACCCAAATTTAGCTGTGTCTCACACCATCTAAATTCTCTCTGCTCCCAATTAAATTAATGAAAGAGGCAGCGCAGTACATCGCTGCAAAACTGAAGGCGGTTATATAACTTCCCTGTGAGCTGCACAGGGAGAAAAATGATATCAACTATAATACAAAATATTTGTTTTTAAAAAAATCAATGAACAGAAAGAGGATAGTGAATGTTTTATCCCCCTGTTGCTGGCATTTACAGGGTTCAAATGATTGGTCAGTGAGGATGCTAAGGTTATGTAGGATCTGTGTGTGCTGACGATCTCGATTCCTATCAGACAGCTTCACATTCACACTTTGCCTAACTTAGCATTTTAATAAATGGCTAGAATATGGTACCTGGCTATGAAATGGATGTTACATGTTAAATGTTACAGATTTACCTCTAAACATTAGGACCTGGTGGTCCAGTGCAGAGTAGTGAGCAGTATGTGTCTATGACACTAACAGAGACTTCCCGCTTTGATCTCATGCGCTTCCATGCACCCGAATGAGTGCGAAAGCCAAGATGTTATGTGATAACAGTACCCCGACTAAAATTAGGATTGCAGACCGCCTATATTTGACTTCGTCCAGCCCCTGAATAATGCTGTAATGTGGTCACACAGCTGTAGGATTGTTATTATTTGGATTTATCATCTCCATACATACCTGTCTCAGTCCATGGTTTCCTAGGTTATTCTGCAGTATTAAATTAATTTTCAGAGTTTTTTTTATCCCCCCCCCCCCCCCCAATGTATTTCCTGAAAATTTGACTTATTGCTCAATAAAATATAAAATTACCTTTTCCTCTGGGATTTCCTCCTCACTGCCTGGTAAGTGTGCAGATTCAGATGAGTTACTAGGACTCTCCTCCACATGTTCGGGAGTAACAATATTCTCCGGTGTTTTTACAGTTGTGCTACCCCCTTCATGGTCTTCAAGTAGGTTACTTGAACTTTCATCTACTTGAATTGTTTGAGGATCTTCTTCTTCAGCCAATTCAGTTGCCGCAGATTGTTCTGTAAGAGTATGGTCTCTTTGTACGTCACTGGAGAGAGCAGATTGTTCTGTAAGAGTATGGTCTCTTTGTACGTCACTGGAGAGAGCAGATTGTTCTGTAAGAGTATGGTCTCTTTGTATGTCGCTGGAGAGAGCAGATTGTTCTGTAAGAGTATGGTCTCTTTGTACGTCGCTGGAGAGAGCAGATTGTTCTGTAAGAGTATGGTCTCTTTGTACGTCGCTGGAGAGAGCAGATTGTTCTGTAAGAGTATGGTCTCTTTGTACGTCGCTGGAGAGAGCAGATTGTTCTGTAAGAGTATGGTCTCTTTGTACGTCGCTGGAGAGAGCAGATTGTTCTGTAAGAGTATGGTCTCTTTGTACGTCACTGGAGAGAGCAGATTGTTCTGTAAGAGTATGGTCTCTTTGTACATCATTGGAGAGAGCAGATTCCTGCATCTCTGGCTCAAAAGATTCCTGGGTTATTGTCCGTTTCTCTTTATCATCAACTTGTTCTAAACCAGCTTCTTCTAGTTCCAACTTCTGTAAATTTTCCTCCTTGCTGTCTCCTTCTTCAATGTATGTCTGCAAACCCTGACTTTCTTCTGCTGTAGTTGGGTCTACTTGCTTCGGTTCGCTTTCCAGGATTGTGGATGATATTGCCCCATGTGGTACATCCACTAAGGTTTCACTGTGTCTAAAACGTTCCTGTACTTGACTAGTATCTTCGGAGGAGTCTGCCACAGGTTGAGAGATTATATCTTCTTCCTCAGGACTCGAAAGCTCAGTTGGCTGGTCAATGCTCTGTGATTCTTCTTCAGGTTCATTACATTCCGGCTCTGGATATTCAGAGGTAGATTTCTGGGATCTAAAACGTACCAATAAACATGATTTTCATAGTTTCATTGTATAATGTATGGCATTGTGCATCAATGCAGTTCTTAATTCACTTGTTCAGACACAAGTAAACCAGTGATTTTTCTGACTGTGATAATTAGTAACAGTGGCATTTTGATTAGTAGAAGAAAGAGTATCAGATTAAAGGGGAGAACAACCAAAGAATCAGATCTTACTCATCCAGAAACATCCTTTATCAGAAACGGAAGCCAGCAGGAAAAACATCAACGCAACGTAAAACTAAAAATATCTACACAAAACCATATTCAAAGTAATCCCTGTATGAATCGCAGCAATATTGTTTAATATATGCTTTTCACTCAAACGAAAAAAAAGATCTTTCAGATATGCTATCTGTTCTCTACCAAGCTAGGCACATGTACTGCTCAGAAGATAAGTAATCACCCACTGTGTTACGTTGATATGATCTTTATGAGTGTAAACTATATGTGCTTTATAGTTAAAACGATTGGGTAGTTACATTTGGTCTTGGTCTCGGGGGGGGGGGGGAAATATATATTCCATACATATATAAATAGCATTTTGGATCAATGATAGGTCTTGTTATTTGTTTTATGTCTTCATTTGACGTTTCTGTGTATGTAATAATAACAAAGAAAGAGCAAAGAGACCCCTCTTGTTTTTCAGGATTTCTGCAACCATGGTAAATTAGTTGATGATCTTATATGTGCCCAAGTCTCACCCCATCAGCCTAGTGAATAAAGGTGCCTAGAGGTCCTTTGTAAAAGGGTGCAATGTAAGTACAAGGAGTGAAGCCCAGGAGTACATTACTCTCTAATCTTAAGCACAGTTATCTTTTATATAGACACACACCGGTTCTAGTACTATTTGGTCTTTTGGAGGTATTAAATGATAATCCTGCCTGTGTGCGTATATGAGCAGGAATGGGGTCAGCGATTTTTATCCATTTATTCCTCGGGTAGAACGCTCACCTATGATGATAAAACATAAATGAACAGATAATGAGGCACTGGTTTTGCAGTTATTTTTAATACTAAGTCTTCCTACAATCTACAGCCAGTAATTAAAGGAGAGCGGTGTATATTCCATGGATGCCTTTGGCGTGTTCCTCTCTGGTGGTAATAACAAGATAATTGAATTTACTTCTCTTTCGCGGATTGCTTGAGTATCTTAACGTCCTCTCTGACCAGGTGACCCCGGTAAGCAGCTTGGATCATGGTGGCTGCCTCTATCTGTCCAGAATCGTCTTTCCTTTGTCCCTGCAGGTAAGACAGCGCATTATAAATAAGACATAAATCTGAATTTTGTAGGCAGAGGCGTGAGGCAAGCATGCATACATTATCTAAATACATCTGCACGAATAATTAACGAAGTATGCAGCAAAGTAGGCGGGAGTTACTTCCAACACCTGCGTTTGAAAGAATATTTAGGAGAGATGTAATTATGTAAAAAGATGGCATATTCTGCTAGTAAAGCTGACTGAACAATAGAAGATTTCATAATTACTGAGATAATCAGACAAATGAGTCTGTACTGTAACTTCAGTGCACTATGCTGTAGATGTGGAGCTATAAAGCAGGGAAGATAAGATTCTATTTATTCACCTGTGCACAAGTATTAGTGTGTGCATTAAGATCTGTGTGCGCAGATTCTCCCTGATCCCAACTTTATCCTGCCATAGAAGGTCCACGTAAATGCAAGGCCACTGGATGCCTAGCCCCTGATTGATGTTCTCCCTCCCACCCACTAGAGGGCAGCCCAGAATGTCACTCAGATACCACCAAGACTGGTGCATAGAAAACAAGGGGCAAAAAGAAACCCCTCCCATATATTCCTACATCCCTGATCAATTAGCTGATGATCATTAATGTCAGCCCAGAACTCTCCATCCCAATGAACAAAGTTACCTAGAGGTCATTTGTAAAAGAGCAGAAGAACAAGGATTGAAGCCTGGCAGTACATCTAATCAGAAAGTCATGGCCATTGCAGTACTCTCCAAGAACATTAATGTGCATTAAGGGTAGCATGCTCCATATTGGGGCTATTTAACCCATTTAACTGTGCAAATTCCTGCTTA
This sequence comes from Pelodytes ibericus, assembly GCA_036172795.1. Classification (NCBI taxonomy): domain Eukaryota; kingdom Metazoa; phylum Chordata; class Amphibia; order Anura; family Pelodytidae; genus Pelodytes; species Pelodytes ibericus. The sequence continues at coordinate 14,504,904 of CM069866.1, read as the reverse complement.
AGAAACTACCCTGTGGTTTGTAAACTAGACAGTAGGGTTAGTGACGGACAATTATTAAATAAGGAAGGTATTTTACGTTAATGTTACAATGTAAAATGTACAGTAAGGTCTCTAATTAAACATTAATGGCAGGTTATAAATAATTAGATGGAAAAAAGAAGACTATGTCCCTTTTGCTGTGTCCTAGTTTAAGGAAATGAGGATAGATATTATAGTACATAAGGGGTGACTGCACTATGCCATTCCATATAAATGTACACTATGGGGTGATGTATGAACAATGCGTACACGAAGATAGCTCCAAATAATGGCGCTGTCAGCGCGTGCACCTATGTGTAAAGCAGACTACCGACAAATTTTGTCTGCACCACCTCCGCTGGTTTAGTACTTTTTTGTTGTGCCGGCACTCAAATCAGGCGCTGAAAAGTGTTGTAATTTATCAAAAAAAGGTGTAATTGCCGTTATATAAAACAAATGGCGATAGTAGAGTGTTGCCTAGTATATTCTCAATATAGAAAAGTCAAACATTTAGTAAAACCTATAAGTATCACTTCATCCATTAATGAAAATGGTACAACCCCCTCCCTCTCCTGACCAATAGATGATGTAATGGTTATAAATCTGGTATTGCAGTACCTTTTGTTCTCTGATGGATGATGTGAAGGAGTGGTCAGTATTTGGGGAGTTTTCCAGGGGAGAGTGTCTATTTCTGGAGTCATTTTTTAATTCTTCTGACTCTGAGGTATGGGTTTTGAATTCTTCATGCTGAAAATCAAACACAATAACATTACTGTAAGTGAACTGTAGGCACAGACAAGGGTTTAAAGAGATACTAAAAACGATTTTCGTTTCTTTTAATGAGACATTTGGTCACGTCTGCTTCATTTGAATGGTGTGCTGTCTTTCTCGGTCTTGGTTATGAGCGAGCATCAACTGCGTGGCACACAACCAAAAGAAGATGAAGAGAAGATGCACATCGTTTGAAGTGATGAGGAGCATCTTTTCTCACCAATGAAGGCATGTCCGGTGTCACAGACGCTGAGTACCAAATCACTGCTAGGAGATAGAATTCTGCAAGTATCAAGGAAGCATAAAATGTGTTGGCAGATAAGAACCATTTGGCCCATATAGTCGGTCCAAAGGAACTGTACATCACTCCATAGAAGCATGGTTCAGAAAGATGGGTGAAAGGAGAAAGAGGAGTAGGAAGAGAGAGAGCAGAGAACCATTGACATATGAAAGTGTGTACTCGCAATGTATGGTTTCATATGCAACATGTGTGCTACATATATAAAATGCTTGGTCTCAGCGTGTAGTTGGACTAGAATCAATTATATTAATATGACTTTCCTGCACCGATATGAATAAAAAATAAGAAGAAGAAGAAATGGGCATCGAGTGCAGCTCTTTTGTATTATCTTTGGGGTAATTTACATGTTATTAAAAAGGAGGTCCTTGGATACCATACATCTGTAAATTGCTGACGACAGCCCCTAGCTGTGTAGGTATATTGGCCATCTGCAATATCATTATTATTAAATCTTAGCCAGCGTGTTTTGGATGTGGGCACGTTGCAGGACAATGTGCAAATAATTACCTTTCTCGCAAAAAATAAGACATAGATCATGAGGTCGAGTTTTGGTTTTCTTGTATGTATTGCCATGTTTAGAAGATTGGGCATAATGTGGTAGATTTGTCTATAAGTACAGGTTGACACGACATCATACCAGTTAGTGGAAAGGTTTTGACATGCCCATATTACTTCTACCCACGTTCCTTCTTGAGCTTGGCATCGATTGCGCAAGTTATTACATCTAAGACATACCCTCTAGAGGTATAAGTGTGGACATTTTAAATAGAAATACTCCAATGAAAGAATACAAAGTACAGTATACTGCCCTTTTGCTCCCAATGGTTCTAGAAGGATGTGTTTGGAATCTTGGGTCAAATCTTCATTATTTCGACCCAAGATGCTCCCAGATGGAGCACTAAAGACCAATAATCTACTTTTTTTGTATTCTATTACTAACGCAATCTATTAATTAAACATAAGTTGATTCTTCTTTCCACTTGTCCTTTAAATAATATATAATCTTCCAGAAAAAACAGTGTCTACCAAAGAAGATAACCAATTAAGAAAAACCTGTTACCAATGGGTGTAAATGTGTTCGAGATAAACCACTACTAGAAAGAGAGAAATGTCTTACTGGAAGTGTGCAGGACCAGTGAATTAAATGGCAAGCTCTTTAGCAAAGTTAGCGACAATAAGCACGGGTGTGAAAATGAATTTTATGATATTTATAAATAATGTGCTTTTCACACCATCTTTTCCTGGGAGATAAGTAAAGTTGCTTATGAGAAGGGGATAAAAAGATGAAACATTAGCAGTATGTAAATTACTACATAAAACTGACCTAAATTGGGAAAGTGCAAAAAAAAAAAAAAACCCCTGTACTTTGTGAGATATAGCGGTTGGAAAGTGCTGGCTTATTAATAGAACTTGATAAACACAAAGAACTTTAAAACTTAACTTTTCTTGATTTCTGTAAAATAAACATTCTTTAGAAAGTAAATGCTAAAAGTGGAAAAAGTGCTCAAAAATGTTAATAGATAAAATATACCAAATATAACCCATTAATTGGCATTATCCAAAGTAGGGCCACTGTGGCTCTCATACACAACATGAGGGGTCAGAGGGGTATGCGGATATTAAATTGCAATTCAATATATGCAGGAAAATTGAGAAAGTCAATCAAACCGATCATACTTAAATACTCGGTATCTGAAATAATCAGGAATATTGTATGAAAGATTGTCAGGGAGGATTTGAAAACATGAATATTGCTACCAAAGAGGGTAGTGGATGTATGGAATAACCTTCCAGCGGAAGTGGTAGAGGTAAACACAGTCAATGAGTTTAAGCATGCGTGGGATAGGCACAAGGCTATCCTAGATATAAGATGGGGAACTGGGGACTATTAAAAGTATTTAGGAAATTGGGCAGACTAGATGGAGCGAATGGTTCTTATCTGCCGACACAGTCTATGTTTCTACGATGGATATTTTGTAAATATGTAATGAAAGATCTGTTTATGACTATAGATGGCTTAATTTGTGATTGTTAAATGGCAAAAACATAAGAGAAGTTTACAATTCAGTTTTTTTGGGAAATATACATAAGATTTAATAATGGACACTCTGAATTTTATACTAAATGGACAGACACATCTAGTATCCCTTTCAGTGTCCAGGCACTATCTCGGTCAAAAATACAAGGTATATTCTTGTATTTTATACTAAATGGACAGACACATCTAGTATCCCTTTCAGTGTCCAGGCACTATCTCGGTCAAAAATACAAGGTATATTCTTGCAATGTCTTGCTGGTGTAGTGTCAGTAGGGTTCTATACATAATACAAAAGGGCATTTTATGGTTTCACAGGGTATCTAACATTGCTGATCCTTAACATGCAATATATTTGGTGATTAAAGGATGCGTCATTGTTTGGGTATAGCGTTATATGTTTACAAGGGCTTAAAGACAGCTAGACATGTAGGTATGAATGTATGGTGTACAGACACATGCAGTAGATCAGAGTATTTACACGTCAATCTGTATAAAGATTATACGATATTAGAAAATACAAATTAACCAGGGCAGATAAAGTCATACAACTGCACTTAGCAATTATTTTTGCAATTAACTATAATGGACATGTCCTTAATAAAGATCTCTTTGGGGACTGACTTGAAAGATAATTTTACTTACACCAGCAAAGGGGGGCTCTGAATTGAAATCTGTGTCTACCAGAAGGCCAGTGAAAACCATGCTGTCTATTAACCCCTTTGTGACGCCAGGATGTTCTATCCGTCCTAATTTTACTGGTCCCAAAAGACTTTACTGGTCTCAGGGACTTCCAGCGGGATCCTACCTGTCAGATTAGGGTGGCCTCAGTCTGACATGAAAAATGTAGCCGATGCTCAAAGCAAGCGTCCGATACATTTTACTGAATCACGCTGGGCTTCGCCTCTGTGACGTCACACGTGATGTCAGGAAGTATAACGTTTTTTTTTGTCAGGAACCCACAGGGTCTATTAAGAACCTGATTGGGGGTCAGGAACAAAAAGTGGCGTTTTGGTGCTTGCATCATCTGGGACACCATGCGTCACAAACGGGTTAATAGCCCCTATATATCTACTGGATAGGGCATAATAGTATGACATACGCAGGATGGGAAATAAGCCAGACCAAAATCAGCCAGCACTGCCATGCACCCAAGCTTATTTTGGTTAGTATATCATTGCTGCCTTTGCAGGTTTCTCCACAGGATGTACCATGTCCTTTGTTACTAAGTGACAGGTTTTCTGTGACCTACCTGGTTAAATAGAAATGCTTTAATGAATGAATACAAATAAAGTGCCTTATTGAGCCCTCTTTGCTCGTACAACTCTATCAGGGGGCAGACATGTTGTTTAGAATCTTGGGTCAGATGAAGGAAGATCTGACCCATTTGGCCCAAGATGTCTGCCCCCTGATAGTGCTAAACAAACAAAGAGAGCTCAATAAGGTACTTTGTATTTCTTAATTAAAACATTTCTAGTTAATCTTTCAATTAATGAAACATAACTTGATATTTTTGTCGTCATTTATCCTTTAATATGATAAAATTGCATTAGTTGTACATAGAACATGCCCATATGCCATAAGATCTGTTTTCACGCCTCATCTTGACAGAAATAACACTACCTCTTCTCTATGGGTTAATAGGAACAGTTGGGTTTTATTTAGAACTGATTTCCCCTCTTTCCCACCAGGAGCGGTACATGCAGGCTCGGCTCTCGCTGTGAGCGGTGGTGGGAGAGAGGCTTTTTGTGCTGGTTTTCTGGCGGGTAGGGGGGGGGGGGGGGGGAGTAAAACAAACAACAATCAACAAGCAGATCATTCACAGACAAAGGCCCATTACAATGTGATTGAGATGAGATTTCCGAACTGTACAGAATCATATTCAGAGTTTGCAAATAAAATGGACAATCTTCCTGAATTATTTTTGCGTTTGACATTTAAAGCACATCAGCAGTGCTGTATTTTGTCAAGATAAACACGTTTAAACTTTCTTTAAACTTATCCTGCCTATGAGCGATGGCTTATCTCGGCACTGTGGATGTTTACAAAAAGACATTTTTTTGTATCCATTGTACAGCCAATCACACTGTATTTGCAGCATGCTCACACCTGTTTGGTAAGCATCATTTTATACATTTATATTATTTAAGCCTGTGACTAGCTTAGCGCACAGACATGTGGATGTTTGCAAACTGTGTATGCCCACTCAGCCTTACTACTGACTGAGCCTTATGGGATATCTAGTACTAGAACATCTGCTATGCAATGATTAACCATCATTGCTCTATCACCTACTTTCTTTTGGTTTACATTTTCTTTTTAGTTAACATTTTATATCTATATAATAATAAAAACTGTTTAATAGATTCTAATATTTGTCCTGAGTTTATGATATTTATATATTCTAATATTTTGCCCATATTTTGCCCATATATTATCAATCCTGCGACATAGGATGTGCCTGGCACTTCCTGCGGTGGAATGAGCACTGTAATCAATCAGCGCCCAGGCAGTATTGCCTCCATGTTGAGGCATTCAGCAACACCTAAATTCCCTGCTCCATTGTGGTCAGTGATCGCTTCTGTTGCTCTAGACTGCCCCTAGAGGCAACATTACAGTACAAAAATAAAAAGGCTAAAATTTGTCCTAGATCTAGGGTGAGGGTTAGCATAATGGTTAGTGCTAAGGATATAGATTTAGAGCTAGGATTGGGGTTAAAAGGTCACAGCAGGAGAAAATTATTAGGAAAAAGCAATTTGTTACTTTCAGTTATTGCCCTATAACATGCAATAAACAACAACAAAAATGTAAACACTGGCTATTTCTAAACTCAGGACAAATATTAGAATCTATTAAGCAGTTTTTATTATTTGTGTTTGTAGATGTGTAAAAGATTTTTCATGTCTTATTTAGAGAAAAGGTGTTCTTTCAAATTTTTCATAATATTTTATGATTTTTTTTTCAAAAAACATTTAATTATATGATTTGATAAAATATAGCGGTATCTAAAGAAAGAACTTCCTATGCCAGTAAAAACAAATATAACATTTGTGTGGGTACAGTAAAGAACAAAGAGGAAAATTACAGCTAAACACAAACACCACAGGAGTGTTAAAACAGACTGTATCACCAAGCATAAGACCTGGCAAAAAAAGTTATTTCACCAAAGTGTTTCTATTTCAAAAAATGTCTTGCTTTTCCCCACTGAGTAATGATATAACAACGTATGAATGGTAGTTGGCTTGCACAGATTATTATGGCAGCTTTCAAACAGCACATGACATACAAACCCATTGAGCTGGCTTTGTTTGGAATTATTCTATCTGGCGGTGACTTGCCTTAAATGAATGGTTGTTGTAGAATCTGTCTTCTAACGATGCTCCCCATTCTGCTGGATCAAAGTTGGATTCTGGGGGGGAAAAAACAACACATATCTGAATAAAGCCCATGATTACAAACAAGCAATGTATTTTATGTTTGTCATCTTCTGCAATAAACCCCAACTGGTCAAGAGGATCTTCCCGAATCACTGACATATGTTGAGATGTATCATAAAACTGTTTGAATTATGCAGGTGAAGATCTGAGTGACTCTCCTTCCAGAAAGATAAATGAAAAGAAACTAGTTTAAAATGAACAGAGAGCAAATTCAGAAATATGTTCTATGAAGATTAATAGACAGTTTGTGAAATAATAATGAATCAACCTGCGATCAAGCAGGAAAAATTCCAACCGTCCGCATGTGATGTGGGTAGGATTTCCTATTACCTTGCCTTTGTTTTAACAGGGTTTCAAAGTATTCCGCGGCAAACTGCGGGATATCCTTGGGCTGAGATCGCAGCACTTCCCGTGTTAACCCTTCGAGGAGGTTGGCAAAGCCTCGTGGGACGCGATAGTTTGTGTTTGAGAAGGGGACGGACATCTTCCTGGTTATTTAATTTCCTGTCAATACAAAAAGAGATGTGATGGAGAAAATGAGAGTGACAGGAGAAAACATGGAAAATGACACTAAGCAAGTAGGTAGAGGGATACAGCTAAACAATATTACATGCGTCGAGCTGGAGAGGGTTGGATTTAAACAATAAAAAGCGCTATGGGTTTTCCACATCTCCTCCCTATTTTTAGATATATGGCTGACACATAGGTAAACATTTGCCTCTTTGGCATCTCCTGTATCCACGAGGTCTGCGCTACTGCCCTTGTGGTAGCGCTGACAGCCATGATACACAGTACTTCGCCAACAAACCATACGACATCTCAGTATGACATGGATGCAGATATGGCCGCACAATCCCGTTAGCTCAGACAGTATCTTTCTCATTCAAGATGAAGCTGTTTGAACAGGTGTGAGGCATGCTGCGCAAAGGATCACACAATGTGACAGCTGTCCTTTGTCATGTTACGCATTTGTAATTATAGTTATATTTACTCAATAAAGCGAGGACAACCAGATATATAATAAAACAAGGGGAGGGAAGACGAGGGAATTCTTTAGATTGCTGTGCCGCCAACTGTCACTTCTGCCCGTCACCACTCCCGGCTTATATACCGCTTAACTTCCCGCCAACCAACTGCCCCACAAACTCACGCGCATCTACCATTTAACCCTAACCTACCACCCTATCCTGAATTGCAACTCTACCCATGCAGGCTGATAATTTATTTTTTTATCTGCCTCCAACATTTTCTTGCCATACTGCTAGATCATGTTTGATCATTTCTTAGTCTCTACATTCACAAGCAATGTTCAGATGATAACATGCCTGTATGTGGATCCCATGATCTGCGATCTCCTGGTGCAGTTAGTCAAGCCCTCTATGTACTTCTAGCTATCTATCTATGCTGCCACCTAGTGGAGAGTTGCGTAAATAGCAGGAAAAGATCCCAAATATTCACCAATTAACTTTTCACCGCTTTGCTTCTCAAGCCAGAAGTGAGATGTTTAAAGCAAGACATACGGAAGAATTGTATTCCACCCTGCTATTTACCCGGGGTTGCTGGAGCCGATACACCGCCTATGCTGGTGCTGACACACAAGGGCGGGGACCGATGCTCATATACCCTGGGCTCCGTCTGATATACGGGACTATGAACCCACTTTATCCCGGGATGCGCCCCTCGACCGTACCTGTGCTATCCGTGCAGTCCGACTAGTTCCTTCCTTGTTTGACTCGGTTGCCATGGTAACGGCCAAGGCTTCGGTGCTACGGAAGCCCTGTGAGACCAAACTATGTGTGACTGCGAGCGGCTGTGTGACTGTCTCTCATACTAACCAGGGATCACTACTAGAGGAGATAACATGGCCGCACTGACCATCCAGGGGGAGTACTATAGACCCAGAAGACCCCCAAACTATAATGTTACAGGCACTATAAACCCAGAGTCCACTCAGTATGAACTCACTGGATAAACCCAGAGTCCACTCAGTATAAACTCACTGGTACCATAAACCCAGAGTCCACTCAGTATGAACTCACTGGATAAACCCAGAGTCCACTCAGTATAAACTCATGGGATAAACCCAGAGTCCACTCAGTATAAACTCACGGGATAAACCCAGAGTCCACTCAGTATGAACTCACTGGATAAACCCAGAGTCCACTCAGTATAATCTCACTGGATAAACCCAGAGTCCACTCAGTATAAACTCACGGGATAAACCCAGAGTCCACTCAGTATGAACTCACTGGATAAACCCAGAGTCCACTCAGTATAAACTCACTGGTACCATAAACCCAGAGTCCACTCAGTATGAACTCACTGGATAAACCCAGAGTCCACTCAGTATAATCTCACTGGATAAACCCAGAGTCCACTCAGTATAAACTCACGGGATAAACCCAGAGTCCACTCAGTATGAACTCACTGGATAAACCCAGAGTCCACTCAGTATGAACTCACTGGATAAACCCAGAGTCCACTCAGTATAAACTCACAGGTACCATAAACCCAGAGTCCACTCAGTATAAACTCACAGGTACCATAAACCCAGAGTCCACTCAGTATGAACTCACTGGATAAACCCAGAGTCCACTCAGTATAAACTCACAGGTACCATAAACCCAGAGTCCACTCAGTATAAACTCACAGGTACCATAAACCCAGAGTCCACTCAGTATGAACTCACTGGATAAACCCAGAGTCCACTCAGTATAAACTCATGGGATAAACCCAGAGTCCACTCAGTATAAACTCACGGGTACCATAAACCCAGAGTCCACTCATTATAAACTCACAGGTACCATAAACCCAGAGTCCACTCAGTATAAACTCACTGGATAAACCCAGAGTCCACTCAGTATAAACTCACGGGATAAACCCAGAGTCCACTCAGTATAAACTCACGGGTACCATAAACCCAGAGTCCACTCAGTATAAACTCACGGGATAAACCCAGAGTCCACTCAGTATAAACTCACGGGATAAACCCAGAGTCCACTCAGTATAAACTCACAGGTACCATAAACCCAGAGTCCACTCAGTATAAACTCACAGGTACCATAAACCCAGAGTCCACTCAGTATAAACTCACAGGTACCATAAACCCAGAGTCCACTCAGTATAAACTCACGGGTACCATAAACCCAGAGTCCACTCAGTATAAACTCACAGGTACCATAAACCCAGAGTCCACTCAGTATCAACTCACGGGTACCATAAACCCAGAGTCCACTCAGTATAATCTCACTGGATAAACCCAGAGTCCACTCAGTATAAACTCACGGGTACCATAAACCCAGAGTCCACTCAGTATAAACTCACGGGATAAACCCAGAGTCCACTCAGTATAAACTCACGGGTACCATAAACCCAGAGTCCACTCAGTATAAACTCACGGGATAAACCCAGAGTCCACTCAGTATAAACTCACTGGTACCATAAACCCAGAGTCCACTCAGTATGAACTCACTGGTACCATAAACCCAGAGTCCACTCAGTATAAACTCACAGGTACCATAAACCCAGAGTCCACTCAGTATGAACTCACTGGTACCATAAACCCAGAGTCCACTCAGTATAAACTCACAGGTACCATAAACCCAGAGTCCACTCAGTATAAACTCACAGGTACCATAAACCCAGAGTCCACTCAGTATAAACTCACAGGTACCATAAACCCAGAGTCCACTCAGTATAAACTCACAGGTACCATAAACCCAGAGTCCACTCAGTGAAAACTCACAGGTACCATAAACCCAGAGTCCACTCAGTATGAACTCACGGGATAAACCCACAGTCCACTCAGTATAAACTCACGGGATAAACCCAGAGTCCACTCAGTATAAACTCACAGGTACCATAAACCCAGAGTCCACTCAGTATAAACTCACAGGTACCATAAACCCAGAGTCCACTCAGTATGAACTCACTGGATAAACCCAGAGTCCACTCAGTATAAACTCACGTGTACCATAAACCCAGAGTCCACTCAGTATGAACTCACGGGATAAACCCACAGTCCACTCAGTATGAACTCACGGGATAAACCCACAGTCCACTCAGTATAAACTCACGGGATAAACCCAGAGTCCACTCAGTATAAACTCACTGGATAAACCCAGAGTCCACTCAGTATAAACTCACTGGTACCATAAACCCAGAGTCCACTCAGTATAAACTCACAGGTACCATAAACCCAGAGTCCACTCAGTATAAACTCACAGGTACCATAAACCCAGAGTCCACTCAGTATGAACTCACTGGATAAACCCAGAGTCCACTCAGTATAAACTCACGTGTACCATAAACCCAGAGTCCACTCAGTATGAACTCACGGGATAAACCCACAGTCCACTCAGTATAAACTCACGGGATAAACCCAGAGTCCACTCAGTATAAACTCACGGGATAAACCCACAGTCCACTCAGTATAAACTCACGGGATAAACCCAGAGTCCACTCAGTATAAACTCACGGGATAAACCCAGAGTCCACTCAGTATAATCTCACGTGTACCATAAACCCAGAGTCCACTCAGTATGAACTCACGGGATAAACCCAGAGTCCACTCAGTATAAACTCACTGGATAAACCCAGAGTCCACTCAGTATAATCTCACGGGATAAACCCAGAGTCCACTCAGTATAATCTCACGTGTACCATAAACCCAGAGTCCACTCAGTATGAACTCACGGGTACCATAAACCCAGAGTCCACTCAGTATAAACTCACAGGTACCATAAACCCAGAGTCCACTCAGTATAAACTCACAGGTACCATAAACCCAGAGTCCACTCAGTATAAACTCACGTGTACCATAAACCCAGAGTCCACTCAGTATAAATTCACAGGTACCATAAACCCAGAGTCCACTCAGTATAAACTCACAGGTACCATAAACCCAGAGTCCACTCAGTATAAACTCACAGGTACCATAAACCCAGAGTCCACTCAGTATAAACTCACTGGATAAACCCAGAGTCCACTCAGTATAAACTCATGGGATAAACCCAGAGTCCACTCAGTATGAACTCACTGGATAAACCCAGAGTCCACTCAGTATAAACTCATGGGATAAACCCAGAGTCCACTCAGTATAATCTCACTGGATAAACCCAGAGTCCACTCAGTATAAACTCACGGGTACCATAAACCCAGAGTCCACTCAGTATAAACTCACAGGTACAATAAACCCAGAGTCCACTCAGTATAAACTCATGGGATAAACCCAGAGTCCACTCAGTATAATCTCACTGGATAAACCCAGAGTCCACTCAGTATAAACTCACGGGTACCATAAACCCAGAGTCCACTCAGTATAAACTCACAGGTACAATAAACCCAGAGTCCACTCAGTATAAACTCACTGGATAAACCCAGAGTCCACTCAGTATAAACTCACGGGATAAACCCTGAGTCCACTCAGTATAAACTCACGGATACCATAAACCCAGAGTCCACTCAGTATAAACTCACGGGTACCATAAACCCAGAGTCCACTCAGTATAAACTCACGTGTACCATAAACCCAGAGTCCACTCAGTATAAACTCACAGGTACCATAAACCCAGAGTCCACTCAGTATAAACTCACGGGATAAACCCAGAGTCCACTCAGTATAAACCCACGTGTACCATAAACCCAGAGTCCACTCAGTATAAACCCACGTGTACCATAAACCCAGAGTCCACTCAGTATAAACTCACTGGATAAACCCAGAGTCCACTCAGTATGAACTCACGGGTACCATAAACCCAGAGTCCACTCAGTATAAACTCACTGGATAAACCCAGAGTCCACTCAGTATGAACTCACGGGTACCATAAACCCAGAGTTCACTCAGTATAAACTCACTGGTACCATAAACCCAGAGTCCACTCAGTATAAACTCACGGGTACCATAAACCCAGAGTCCACTCAGTATAAACTCACAGGTACCATAAACCCAGAGTCCACTCAGTATAAACTCACAGGTACCATAAACCCAGAGTCCACTCAGTATAAACTCACGGGTACCATAAACCCAGAGTCCACTCAGTATAAACTCACAGGTACCATAAACCCAGAGTCCACTCAGTATAAACTCACAGGTACCATAAACCCAGAGTCCACTCAGTATAAACTCACAGGTACCATAAACCCAGAGTCCACTCAGTATAAACTCACGGGTACCATAAACCCAGAGTCCACTCAGTATAAACTCACTGGATAAACCCAGAGTCCACTCAGTATAAACTCACAGGTACCATAAACCCAGAGTCCACTCAGTATGAACTCACGGGATAAACCCACAGTCCACTCAGTATAAACTCACGGGATAAACCCAGAGTCCACTCAGTATAAACTCACGGGATAAACCCACAGTCCACTCAGTATAAACTCACGGGATAAACCCACAGTCCACTCAGTATAATCTCACGTGTACCATAAACCCAGAGTCCACTCAGTATGAACTCACGGGATAAACCCAGAGTCCACTCAGTATAAACTCACTGGATAAACCCAGAGTCCACTCAGTATAATCTCACGGGATAAACCCAGAGTCCACTCAGTATAATCTCACGTGTACCATAAACCCAGAGTCCACTCAGTATAATCTCACGTGTACCATAAGCCCAGAGTCCACTCAGTATGAACTCACGGGTACCATAAACCCAGAGTCCACTCAGTATAAACTCACAGGTACCATAAACCCAGAGTCCACTCAGTATAAACTCACAGGTACCATAAACCCAGAGTCCACTCAGTATAAACTCACGTGTACCATAAACCCAGAGTCCACTCAGTATAAACTCACAGGTACCATAAACCCAGAGGCCACTCAGTATAAACTCACAGGTACCATAAACCCAGAGTCCACTCAGTATAAACTCACGGGATAAACCCAGAGTCCACTCAGTATAAACTCACAGGTACCATAAACCCAGAGTCCACTCAGTATAAACTCACGGGATAAACCCAGAGTCCACTCAGTATAAACTCACGGATACCATAAACCCAGAGTCCACTCAGTATAAACTCACGGGTACCATAAACCCAGAGTCCACTCAGTATAAACTCACGTGTACCATAAACCCAGAGTCCACTCAGTATAAACTCACAGGTACCATAAACCCAGAGTCCACTCAGTATAAACTCACGGGATAAACCCAGAGTCCACTCAGTATAAACCCACGTGTACCATAAACCCAGAGTCCACTCAGTATAAACTCACTGGATAAACCCAGAGTCCACTCAGTATGAACTCACGTGTACCATAAACCCAGAGTCCACTCAGTATAAACTCACTGGATAAACCCAGAGTCCACTCAGTATGAACTCACGGGTACCATAAACCCAGAGTCCACTCAGTATAAACTCACGGGATAAACCCAGAGTCCACTCAGTATAAACTCACGGATACCATAAACCCAGAGTCCACTCAGTATAAACTCACGGGTACCATAAACCCAGAGTCCACTCAGTATAAACTCACGTGTACCATAAACCCAGAGTCCACTCAGTATAAACTCACAGGTACCATAAACCCAGAGTCCACTCAGTATAAACTCACAGGTACCATAAACCGAGAGGCCACTCAGTATAAACTCACAGGTACCATAAACCCAGAGTCCACTCAGTATAAACTCACGGGATAAACCCAGAGTCCACTCAGTATAAACTCACAGGTACCATAAACCCAGAGTCCACTCAGTATAAACTCACGGGATAAACCCAGAGTCCACTCAGTATAAACTCACGGATACCATAAACCCAGAGTCCACTCAGTATAAACTCACGGGTACCATAAACCCAGAGTCCACTCAGTATAAACTCACGTGTACCATAAACCCAGAGTCCACTCAGTATAAACTCACAGGTACCATAAACCCAGAGTCCACTCAGTATAAACTCACGGGATAAACCCAGAGTCCACTCAGTATAAACCCACGTGTACCATAAACCCAGAGTCCACTCAGTATAAACTCACTGGATAAACCCAGAGTCCACTCAGTATGAACTCACGTGTACCATAAACCCAGAGTCCACTCAGTATAAACTCACTGGATAAACCCAGAGTCCACTCAGTATGAACTCACGGGTACCATAAACCCAGAGTCCACTCAGTATAAACTCACGGGATAAACCCAGAGTCCACTCAGTATAAACTCACGGATACCATAAACCCAGAGTCCACTCAGTATAAACTCACGGGTACCATAAACCCAGAGTCCACTCAGTATAAACTCACGTGTACCATAAACCCAGAGTCCACTCAGTATAAACTCACAGGTACCATAAACCCAGAGTCCACTCAGTATAAACTCACGGGATAAACCCAGAGTCCACTCAGTATAAACCCACGTGTACCATAAACCCAGAGTCCACTCAGTATAAACCCACGTGTACCATAAACCCAGAGTCCACTCAGTATAAACTCACGGGATAAACCCAGAGTCCACTCAGTATAAACCCACGTGTACCATAAACCCAGAGTCCACTCAGTATAAACTCACTGGATAAACCCAGAGTCCACTCAGTATGAACTCACGTGTACCATAAACCCAGAGTCCACTCAGTATAAACTCACTGGATAAACCCAGAGTCCACTCAGTATGAACTCACGGGTACCATAAACCCAGAGTCCACTCAGTATAAACTCACGGGATAAACCCAGAGTCCACTCAGTATAAACTCACGGATACCATAAACCCAGAGTCCACTCAGTATAAACTCACGGGTACCATAAACCCAGAGTCCACTCAGTATAAACTCACGTGTACCATAAACCCAGAGTCCACTCAGTATAAACTCACAGGTACCATAAACCCAGAGTCCACTCAGTATAAACTCACGGGATAAACCCAGAGTCCACTCAGTATAAACCCACGTGTACCATAAACCCAGAGTCCACTCAGTATAAACCCACGTGTACCATAAACCCAGAGTCCACTCAGTATAAACTCACTGGATAAACCCAGAGTCCACTCAGTATAAACTCACGGGTACCATAAACCCAGAGTCCACTCAGTATAAACTCACAGGTACCATAAACCCAGAGTCCACTCAGTATAAACTCACGGGTACCATAAACCCAGAGTCCACTCAGTATAAACTCACAGGTACCATAAACCCAGAGTCCACTCAGTATAAATTCACGGGTACCATAAACCCAGAGTCCACTCAGTATAAACTCACGTGTACCATAAACCCAGAGTCCACTCAGTATAAACCCACGTGTACCATAAACCCAGAGTCCACTCAGTATAAACTCACTGGATAAACCCAGAGTCCACTCAGTATAAACTCACGGGTACCATAAACCCAGAGTCCACTCAGTATAAACTCACAGGTACCATAAACCCAGAGTCCACTCAGTATAAACTCACGGGTACCATAAACCCAGAGTCCACTCAGTATAAACTCACAGGTACCATAAACCCAGACTCCACTCAGTATAAACTCACGGGTACCATAAACCCAGAGTCCACTCAGTATAAACTCACGGGTACCATAAACCCAGAGTCCACTCAGTATAAACTCACGGGTACCATAAACCCAGAGTCCACTCAGTATAAACTCACGGGTACCATAAACCCAGAGTCCACTCAGTATAAACTCACGGGTACCATAAACCCAGAGTCCACTCAGTATAATCTCACGGGTACCATAAACCCAGAGTCCACTCAGTATAAACTCACAGGTACCATAAACCCAGAGTCCACTCAGTATAAACCCACAGGTACCATAAACCGTATATAATATGTATATAGTGCTCCACTGCAATAAAGTATATTTATATATTTGTTGTTGCAAATAAAACACTTTATTGACCACCTAACCTTTCCCGCCACACCATCAACCAACAACCCAAAAACCAAGTCTCATCTTTGGCCATATGAAATAGTGAGAGTTATGCAAATATAAAATGCATTTATTTGTTTACGGTTTAACAAGTTACCATTCTCCTGTAGTTTTACACCTAGAATAATTTCACCGGGGTCTGTAAATTCAGTGACAGTGACATTCAATCAAGAGGGTTTGGGGATTTAGGCAGGATTTTTGGAAAATAGGAAGTGTTTCTTCGCCCTTCATGATCCAGTACTTACTTATCTAGACATCTTTCTTAGACACTGTAAGTGGTACTGCCACTTTAACTGCAGACCCCGCCTCCTCCTTGCACTAACTTGTGTTTACTTGCAGTGCTTCCTGGTGCAATGATAGAGTGAGAGCAATGTCTGGGGCTGAAATGCTGCTGCTGCTGCTGGCTCTGCTGTGCTCGGCAGGTATGGTCTGATGTCCCCCCCCTTAGTGTCTCTCCATAAGAATGGCTCCTATAAATAGATGGCGTTAGATTGCAAACACGGGACTTGCCCTAGCCGTTAGATTGCAATCACGGGACTTGCCCCAGATGTTAGATTGCAATCACGGGACTTGCCCCAGCCGGTAGATTGCATTCAACTAGACTTGCCCCAGCCGGTAGATTGCATTCAACTAGACTTGCCCCAGCCGGTAGATTGCATTCAACTAGACTTGCCCCAGCCGGTAGATTGCATTCAACTAGACTTGCCCCAGCCGGTAGATTGCATTCAACTAGACTTGCCCCGGCCGGTAGATTGCATTCAACTAGACTAGCCCCGGCTGGTAGATTGCATTCAACTAGACTTGCCCCGGCCGGTAGATTGCATTCAACTAGACTTGCAGCAGCCGTTTGATAGCACTCACGGGACTTGCCCCAGCCGGTAGATTACACTCACAGGACTTGCCCCAGCCATTAGATTGCACTCATGGGACTTTCCCCAGCTGTTAGCACTCATCGGGACATGCCCCAGCCTTTAACACTCAACGGGACTTGCCCCAGCCGTTAGCACTCAACGGGACTTGCCCCAGCCATTAGCATTCAACGCGACGTACCCCAGCCCTTAGCATTCAACGGGACTTGCCCCAGCCCTTAGATAGCAATCTACGGGACTTGCCCCAGCCGTTAGATAGCAATCTACGGGACTTGCCCCAGCCCTTAGATAGCAATCTACGGGACTTTCCCCAGCCCTTAGATAGCAATCTACGGGATTTGCCCCAGCCCTTAGATAGCAATCTACGGGACTTGCCCCAGCCCTTAGACAGCAATCTACGGGACTTGCCTCAGCCCTTAGATAGCAATCTACGGGACTTGCCCCAGCCGTTAGATAGCAATCTACGGGACTTGCCCCAGCCCTTAGATAGCAATCTACGGGACTTGCCCCAGCCCTTAGATAGCAATCTACGGGACTTGCCCCAGCCCTTAGATAGCAATCTACGGGACTTGCCCCAGCCCTTAGATAGCAATCTACGGGACTTGCCCCAGCCGTTAGATAGTAATCTACGGGACTTGCCCCAGCCCTTAGATAGCAATCTACGGGACTTGCCCCAGCCGTTAGATAGCACTCCATGGGACGTCTAACAGTCACAGACAGGTGCAGGAGGAGAAGATGCTGGATATGACTCTATGTTAGGTCCGGCAAAGGGGACATCACACCTACAGCAGTGAGAGTGTGGGACAACATCTGCACCTCTCTACTGAAAGCAGCTGGTTTTAGGTACAAACTGTTTAGAAGGGCCGCAGTGGGATGTCAGAATAATAACATGTGTATTACGGTAGATTGTAAGCTTGCAGGACAAATCCCTTGAACTGTTTTCATTTATAATGGGAGGGGTCTTTATGAAATTCTTACAGTTTACCATTTATAGGGCCGTGGTTTTTATTGATGCTATTTATTTAACTAATCATACATAATAATACTTTCTCAGTGATACAATGTTAATGTTTAATAACGTGTTAACTAGAGGGATAGTTCAACCTTAGTTTGTTAAGGGGACTTTGCTACCAGGTTACAGTGACTGAGTAAAGCTACTTCTTTGCTTTGTGGTATAACCCCTACATTATTGCAATGTTATTCTCTAGAAGGTCTACTCAATAAAGAGAAAATTGCAGGGAATTGAGAAGGGAATTTCAAACTTAAGGCCAAAATAGCCGAGTTGGGAAAGTTCTCCCATTCAGCTGCATTGGAGAATTTTTCCAGATCAGTAACATTGGCCCAAAGTTTGACAATCCCATCTCAATTCACTGCAGTTTTCACTTTATTGAGTAGACCCTTAGATCTCGAGATCTAACCCTCTAAACACTTTTTTAGATATATTTATTCATATGACCTACATACTTATTATATATGAATGTTGTAATAAGTTGGACTCTCCTCCAATCAGTCTTATTATAAATAGTTTTTGCATTACAAGGGGTGGCAAATTAATTTGCTCTTGGACCAACATCCACCCCGACCCACACACCTTTCAAATAAACGCCATTTATTTCACAACAGGCTGCGTGGTCCGGTTAAAGGGTGGGGTTAAGACTGATTGGAGAGTAACGCAGCAAATCCCATAATATTGCACCTATGCAAGGTGATCCTTATATCCACAGTCCCTCTGATGCTACCAGTGTACCAGCAAAAAATCTCAGCAACTATGTATTCCTTCTGAGTAGCACTCTGATCTCACTGGACAGTGAGACTGTCAGGGACAAGCTGATCAGCTCTTGCTCTCACTGACACATGAAAAGAATGGTTGTCTTCTCTGTGTGTGATTACTTGCTGCTTGCAATCAGGTGACCGAGTTATGGATTCAAAGGGTTGCATTTATTTCACACTAGGTTGTCTCATTCTTCTCTGTAAAAGTACATGTTTTTCCTTCCTCTGCTGAAATTGACACATGATTCTGTCACAAGACGCTGGTCACATGACAATTGTTGTCGTTCTGGTTGTATGACATGGACTTGAGTGTTTATTTTAAAGAAACAGACAACTTTGTTTCAGTTTGGCATGTGACACAGACCACGCCAGCATCCAGATCAGTGGCAGCGTGTGCGTGTGAGCCAATCACAGTGGGGGCTCGTGGCTTGCGATGGTCTGTCAGGCTTTGTGGTCTTTCTCTCTGACGCAGACAGACACTTGTCATATTTTAAAAGCACAAATAAAGTTTTGTGTTGCAGTTACTGGATTTCTATGCTATTCACTAACCCAAATTCTCACCAAAGTAAATCTCGTTCTCCCATCTTGTCCCCCAATGAGTTGAATTCAAATGTGTCCTGGAGGGCTCCCTAAGTCATAATTAAAACGGTGCAGGGACATGCTTTAAAAATAAATTCTTATGTTTCCCTGGGGCCTTAGGCAAGGTTCCTCCTGTCACCTCCTCTCGACCTCATCAAAAAATCTTAGTGAATACCATTTTGCAAACTCGAGATGAGGCATCCAAGAGGGGGGGGGGGGGGGGGGGTCTGTTCAAGTTTGGAGGTTAAGTGCTAATCTCGCGTCTAGGACAGTTCTTTGCGGTCGTTTCACCGTTGACCGGTCAGCGCGGCAGTTTGAACGTTGAACTGTCTGCGGAGGAAGGCAATGCGGTGGTTTCACCTAACTGTCAGCGCTTACATACATAAACCCCCCCAAAAGTTACCCCCAAACCCCAATACTAACACCCGAACCCCAATACTAACTCCCAAACACTAATATTAACCCTCCCTGAACCCAAACATTAATACCCCTAATAACATTCAATAACAATACTAACAATAACAACCCTAATACTAAGACCTAACCCCTAATAATACTCACCTTGTACGTGATCCCGCGATGAACTGGCCATCACGCGAAAGGTCACGGTGAAGCGGCTGCTTTAGTGAATAGACCCCAGCGCATATGCTAAAGGGTTAAAGAAACGCGGGGCGTTGTTTTTATTTAAATGGGTGTTGGCAGAGATCTCTATGAAATTACATTTGACCTGGTTTCTACTGAACAAATAATCCAATCACTGTAATCTTTAATATTATTTAAAGTGTCCAGCGAGCTGTCAGTATTGGCTGTATTTCTGCTTCTCTACATTCTCTACATTCAGGCCTGTAATTGCTGTCCCTGGACATTGCTCTCTGTATATTGACTGTCCAAACCCACTGGTGTATATTGGCCCCCCACAGTGGAAGTGCATTTAAACAAGACAGACCTGCAGTCACTGTAATACATCAACCAACCTGTATTTATCAGGTGGTGAATTTATTTAAAAACGTTTATATAAAGACTGTCACATAAAAGAGGCCTGTGGTAGCAAGGGATGTAAAATAAAAATATAGAGGTCCTTGTACTAATTATAAATAGGAAAGTCAGTTCAAATATATCTTCTGCTCTGGTTCTTTTAGTGTCAGAGGGTTGCAATTTGAAGCATTATTACTGGTTTTGCTCCTAACACTTCTCAGCAATAATACTATTAATATCTTTCATATCAAACTTGCTGTATAACTGTCTGAAACACAAAGTGAAGAGCGGGATAACATTTTATATATATTCAGATAAACACACAGCCTTTGCGGGTTTAATAATAAGATGACATTTATTTGTTCCAGATGTTGATTTTTCATTTTTGCAATATTTAATTTCAAAACTTACCTTTTGACATGCTTTGCCCTGGGATGCTACCCTCCTACTATGAAATAATTAAACTCTCTGTAAAAATTCGACCCCTAAACACAGTGGTCTATAGATAAGTGGTTTCCCCAGCACCCAGATGGCACTGTCAGAATTTGCTCCAGCACCCAGATGGCACTGCCAGAATTTGCCCCAGCACTCGGATTGCACTCACAGGACTTGCCCCAGCACCCGGATTGTACTCACATAACTTGCCCCAGCATCGCACAGATATAGGCTGGCTGCCCTTCTCTCCCCTCCCCAGTTTCAGTTGGGGGGCATATGGCCCCTCATCCCAGCAACGCCACCGCCCAAACATCTTCTGGAAGCAATCAGAAGGTCCCTAAAGAGATGCACATGTGCAATATGTCAGTGATGACTACCAGTCCATGCTGTCAAAGAAAAAAGTTAAACAGGGGGGCATGCTCATTGTTAGAGGACCCAGCTCATCTATACTGATCCTCTTGCAATGTTTACAACAGAGGGCAGGACTAAATAAAGTGCGCTTTTAAGTACATTGTGATTTTAACATATTAATATGCATTTTGTTTTTTCTAGAGGGCAATTTTCGTTTTTCATCATATTATGCCGATCACATGGTTCTTCAGCAGGCACCTTCTCAAGCCGTAATTTGGGGTTACGGGGAAGTTGGAAGTATTGTAACCGTGTCACTCTACAAGGGTCAGGACGCCATTTCCAAAAAGGCAGCTTCTATAAATGGTAACCCTTTATCCCATCTCCCCCATTTATATCAGACCAGTAAATAAGTCCAGTGAATCTCTTAAGCTGATAAATATATACTGTATTTTCTGGCGTATAAGACCACTTTTTAACCCAGGAAAATCTTCCCAAAAGTGGGGGGTCGTCTTATACGCCGGGTGTAGTCTTTTTACTTACCTCGTTGCTGCTCTGCAGGTGCGCGCGGCTGTGAGGGAAGCGTTGTGCGCTCCCCTCCAGCCGCGCAACTTCAATAAAGTTTGTTTAAACTTTTTTTTAAAGCAAACTTTATTGAAGCCGCGCGGCTGGAGGGGAGCTTCCCTCACAGCCGCGCGCACCTGCAGAGCAGCAACGAGGTAAGTACTGGGAAGGGGGTGGGAGAGGGGCAAAATCTTGGCATATTAAAAGGCACAATAAAGGCATATTGAGTGGCAAAATCCTGGCATATTGAGGGGCAAAATAGTGTGTCTCAGGTTATGTGTCTATTGGTGTCACTGTGTGTGTGTAAGTGTGTCACTTGCTGTGTAAGGGTGTGTGTGTAAGTGTGTCACTGTGTTAGTGTAAGGGTGTGTGTGTAAATGTCACTGTAGGAGAAAATGCTCGTTGGAAGAGGGGTAGTCTTATACGGCGAGTATATCACAAACTCTAAATTTTAACTGGAAAAGTTGGGGGTCGTCTTATATGCCCAGTCGTCTTATACACCGGAAAATACGGTAGGTTCAGTATTTGATATGATTTTTAGCATGTCCTTTATGTTCACTTACTAGTGCTCCCTTTTTTTTTGCAGAGGAGGGGACTTGGAAAGTACTCCTGGATTCAGTTGATCATGGGGGCCCTTATAGCTTGGTCGCTAATCAATATTATGACAAAGAAATGACTAATATCACATTGCATGACATTTTATTCGGGGATGTCTGGCTGTGTGGGGGGCAGAGCAATATGGAGATGACTGTTTCACAGGTAATTATATTTAATTATCCGTAAACTCAGAAACTTTATTACTGAGATTTCCCTCTGTGAGTTTCCAAGTGGCTAATATTGATATGGAATTCGGTATATAGGTTATTGATCTTATCATATTGTGTTTATAAAGTATTCTTAAACAATTAGCAGCTGGTAAACCTATTAAAGGCATTTTTGCTATTCTATAACCCTTTATTCTTTTAAAATAACACCTAAACCCTACACCAAGGATGACGTTGGCCCCATGATCATAAATGAATGTGTTTATTGGGCCACTTTTTTAGTTTTTTAAATTAACTGCAATGGTGAAGAAGAGCCAGTTTATCTTTAGAAAAATATATATATATTTGTTTTTGCGGTAATACTGAACTAGTCCGAAAACACATGAATCAAATGAATATCTGCAGAGTGTGCTGAATTAAAAAAAAAAAAAGGCTATACCTGGCCAGGTAGCTTTTAAAAGAAGGGACTAATGACCAGTCTAGTTTAGGAAGTTTGAGTGTTTATTTTGGTAGAAATGATTAATTATGAAACTGTTTTCACCAGAAATATATTAATATTTATAATTCATGGCGTTTTTGAATGGGTAGTTTGCAGCCAATACCCATTTGTTACTAATTGTTTTAGAATGTACAGCATTCATTGTATATGAAATCAGTAACCTTAGAACACGTTGCTTGTGATGCAGATATTTAATGCCAGTAAGGAATTACACAAAGCTTCGCATTATCCTAACATTCGGATATTCACAGCAGCGCTAGAGTCCTCTACAGCAGAAATGGAGGACCTTGCAAAGGTGGATTTACAGTGGTCTCTGCCAAGCGCTGGTGAGTGTTCCTGCCATTAAATCGATGTTCGAATATTGTGTGGTTTAAATAAAGGAATCTGTGCAATGTCCCAAGTTGCGTGTTAGAATTTCCCCAGAATCCTTCAGTGTTTACCCAGCCTCAACTGAAGCACAGCGCTGTAATTGGAACAATCAACGGGAACATCCCATTGGCTTCCATGACATTAGCTCTAGTTTTAGAACTTTAGAAGGTTGTGACTTGAAAAGAACCCTGGGATTGTGTGTGTGTGTGTGTGTGTTTTTAACTGGGACTTACTGTGATGTTTCTTATTTTTTTTCTTTTTACTATTCAATTAGAAAATCTTGGTCATGGTTCCTTTACCTACTTTTCGGCAGTCTGCTGGTTGTTTGGCCGTCATTTATCCCGTAGACTGAAGTACCCGATAGGTTTGGTGGAATCTGTATGGGGAGGCACACCAGTGGAAGCTTGGTCCTCAAAAAGAGCGCTGTCTCAATGTGGCCTCTCTCCAAAGTGTGAATGCGTGATGGATAGGTAAATATTAAATGTATTACCGACAAACTGGTAAATATTCAATAGATGGCTTGCGGACAGGTGAATATTCAATAGATGGCTTGCGGACAGGTGAATATTCAATAGATGGCTTGCGGACAGGTGAATATTCAATAGATGGCTTGTGGACAGGTGAATAATCCGTGAACACGCATAGGATCCTTATCCTGAATTATGGGCAAATATGCAATAAATCCCACGTGGATGATATTCAATATACGGCGGAGTGGATAAACAATCAATATACATATAAATATTTAATATGTAGCCAAAGTATAAATCTGTAATATATAGCTAATGAGCAACTAAATATTCTATTTATAGCATGTGGCCTCATTAACTATGTACAGCTTGATCAAAGCATATGCGGTTTTGTAACAGGAGGTAAAATACATTCACATAGATATCGATTTCTATAAGTGTTTCTAGCAGAGCAACTCGTGAAAGTGAAATGCAGCGGAACGGGTGGCCAAGCATTACTTTAAATCCTCACACAGCACACTAGAAAGAACGCCCCATCTTGTAAATCTGTCCTGATGTAGCTCAAGATCGGGTACATGACTCCAACGTGGAGTGCTGTCAGGCAAGGATTGCCTATATCCTTGTATATCACACACTGGTGTTCCAGAATACCAGTACTTTGCTTTGTGGGTGTGGCCATGTTCTGGTGCTGGGCGTGGCCATATGCTGGCACTGGGGGCGTGGACATGTTATGGTGCTGGGGGCATGGCCATGTTCTGGTGCTGGGAGTGGCCATATTCTGGTGCTGGGCAAGGACGTTCCACAAACCGTATTTTTGGCCTATGTTGTATCTGGCTTTGCACTAATGGCTTATAATCTGTTCACAGGTTCTATGGGTTCTACGCCGGGCCCTGTGATTACTCCGTCCTATGGAACGCTATGATTCATCCTTTACTTAACATGACTATAAAAGGTGCCATATGGTATCAAGGTGAGAGCTGAATTCCATTTAATCAGCCTGAACTTACAATGCATGTATTCTCGAGTACTAGCTTTAAATTTAAACGCTTTGCAATTAGAAACATAGAAACATAGAATGTGTTGGCAGATAAGAACCATTCGGTCCATCTAGTCTGCCCAATTTTTTTGAATACTTTTATTAGTCCCCCGTTAGACTAATAATATACTATTATTATTATTATTATTCACTAATTAGATATTCTACACATTTGTGTAATGCAATTATTTCCCTGTGAGTCAAATCCTCCACTTTGCATGGGGGAATAAATATTCCATATACACCTGCGTGGATTAACAATCAATATACAGGTAAATGAGCCACTAAATAGTCTATTTATAGCATGTGGCCAGGTAAACTATGTACAGCAAATGCATATGTAAATATTAATCACTTTTTTTTTTTTTTTTACTAAACAATTTTTTTTTGTTTTTTAAATCGAGAAGCTAAACTGTACAGCTGGAGCATTTATCACCCCTGACTTTTATTAATAGACCTCTGACATTCCAATGATTACGTTTTATCGCCTAATTTTGAAGACCATGAAACATATTTGCAGTTACAAATTGAGATATATTAATGATAACCCTTTATTATCCATAGGGGAAGAAAACACTGCAATGAACACAGATCTTTATAACTGCACCTTCCCGGCAATGATTGAGGATTGGAGAAGATCTTTTCATGAAGGATCTAATGGCCAAACCGATAGACTTTTTCCCTTTGGATTCGTTCAGGTGACTGGGTTGGGTTTATTTGCTTTATCTCTGCTATTTTCTAGATCAAGCTTCAAAACTGTCTTATTCTCCCTCTCCTGTCAGGTTACTGTACTAGTCTCCATACAGTACAGGATAGTTTTATCTTGCCTGAGCAGAAACTGTAATGTTTGGATGCACAAGGTTTCTTTCATGGTAATGAATGTTCGATAGTTTATAGATTCTCTTCCTTCTCTCTGATCTTGTATGACGTCTTTTATGAGGTTTATGGAACATTTGGACTGTATTTATCCCACCTCACTTTAATAATTGTTGGGTTTTATTGTGATGTTCTTATCCCATTATAAACTCTGTATTTCCCAGTTATCCACATATCAGAGAGGCAAACAGGATAACTATCCCGTCATACGGTGGCACCAAACGGCCGACTACGGCTTTGCACCAAATCCTAAAATGATAAATACGTTTATGGCCGTGGCAATGGATCTGGGTGATGAAAAATCCCCATATGGCAGGTAAATGTTGATCTTCGGAGGTCTGTGCTGTGTAATCCGTGATTCCCTCCCCCTAGCTCCTTCCAGAATGGTATGGCATCTAATATCTATTCTACTGCCGAGCAGGGTGTGCCATGCAATCTAGAATATCCCCAAGCACTATATGCCAAGCCCCAGAGCAGGGTGTGCCATGCAATCTAGAATATCCCCCAGCACTATATGCCAAGCCCCAGAGCAGGGTGTGCCATGCAATCTAGAATATCCCCCAGCACTATATGCCAAGCCCCAGAGCAGGGTGTGCCATGCAATCTTGAACACCCCGCAGCAGTATATGCCAAGCCCCAGAGCAGGGTGTGCCATGCAATCTTGAACACCCCGCAGCAGTATATGCCAAGCCCCAGAGCAGGGTGTGCCATGCAGTCTAGAATACCCCATAGCAGTATATACCAAGCCCCAGAGCAGGGTGTGCCATGCAAGCTAGAATATCCCCCAGCAGTATATGCCAAGCCCCAGAGCAGGGTGTGCCATGCAGTCTAGAATACCCCACAGCCCCAGAGCAGGGTGTGCCATGCAATCTAGGATACCCCCCTGGCACTATATGCCAAGCTCCAGAGCAGGGTGTGCTATGCAATCTTGAACACCCCGCAGCAGTATATGCCAAGCCCCAGAGCAGGACATGCCATGTTATCATGAATCTAATTGCCCTGCAGGATGTGCTATGCAATACCTAATCCACCTCTGGGTATACTATGTGATCCATAACCTCCTCCTCATGAGGTATGCTGTACAATCCCAAGCCCCCGTATGATACTCTTGTCTTCCCAGTCACAATGGTAGATCAATATTTCAATACCATTGGCTGATGCTTTTATTTACAGTCTGATAACTGACTGGCAGAGAGTCAGTCCTTACACAATATCACACATTTCTATTTGCCCGTTGATAAAATTACCCAAATTTTGTCCCTGGCAGCGTTCACCCAAGGAATAAACAAACCGTGGCTTACAGACTATATTTAGGGGCCAGAGCTGTCGCCTACAAAGAAAAGAATGTAACTTTCCAAGGTCCCTTCCCGGAGAAGATCGATGTAGATTATAGTGGTTCCTATATTAACATCAC
The DNA here is from genome assembly GCA_036172795.1 of Pelodytes ibericus. Lineage (NCBI taxonomy): Eukaryota > Metazoa > Chordata > Amphibia > Anura > Pelodytidae > Pelodytes > Pelodytes ibericus. The sequence continues at coordinate 14,477,528 of CM069866.1, read as the reverse complement.
GTATGATCAGGATGTGACCGTAACCCACCCGAGTGACAGCATATTTGAGGTAAGAACTGATAGAGCAGGCCATCTGAGTGCTGTGCTCATTACAGGTTCTAAAGTGTCAGCTCAGTTGCCAATTAAGTTGGGCACACTTCTGCAGTTCAGATATTTTCTTACATTAAAAAAAAAAAAAAAACATTGGAAATTATGGTTTTATTTGTTCTAGTAATTTATTCCTTTTTATTTATATTTGTTATCCTTTTACTCCCATTCTTGCCCCCTTCCCTGTTTGGCACACGTAAAGCTGCTGTAATCGTATACACCGGCGGGGAGGACATAATTGTACCTTTTTGTACATGGTGGATAATGCCTAAATAAGATGGTGGAGAATTGTGGTCCAATAAATTAAGGAAAAATTGGCCTGTGACAAAATGTTATACAATATTTAGATATTTTTTATATTGGAGAACCTGGCACAATGGGGTTTTTTTCTCTTTGTTTTTTTTGACAGGTAATTGAACAGTTCTCTAAAGACTCTAGATAAACAATTAAAGGGACTGGATCACCTAAACATCGTTTTTCCTGTAAATGCAGAGAATAAAAAATGATTGAAAAGTATCTATATATTGTGTTAGCAGAATTGCAAGTCAATGCCTAAAAAATGTGTTTTAAATGTGTCTGTGGAGTCTCCTGCTTATGACATCACCTGTGGCCTAATATGCAAATTACACATTTTCCATTGAAACCCAGCTCATTTGCATATCAGGCCACAGGTGATGTCATAAGCAGGAGACTCCACAGACTGATTGCTGTTCAGTTTGATGTTAAAGGTTATCAATCCATATAACACATTAGAGATCTATTCAGTAATACATATACAGTAATAATATCAGACATTCTCCAGCTTGACTGTCTTTCAAAGTCAGATTTTTGCAACAGTGAAAGGTTTTAAAGAATTTAAAGCATAAACAAAAATCCACATAAATCCTATAATATTAATATTTATTTATATGGCAGCACGGAGTTCATTGGAAATATATATATTTATTTTCTTTTTTTGTAAACAATGTTAAATTCCCACAGGTATTTTGCAAAAGTATCGATGAAAATGACGAGGATTTATTGCAGTGGCAGCCGGCCCGATTACGTCTGACCCTGTCTCGAATCGTCACTGTGTCTTTTACAGGATGCCAGGAGGTCACTGGTATCCGTTACGCTTGGACTGATTGGCCATGCGACTATAAAGACTGTCCGATATATAGTGCCAGCAAGATGCTGCCTGCTCCTTTATTTGTAAAGTATTTTTACAAAAGATAATGTTTCGCCGTCTCTAAGTGATCAGTCGCTTTTCACTTCGACGAGGATTGGAAAGCAATAGCACAAACTGATTTTTTTTTGTGTGTGTATTTGTTGGGGAAAATATTGGGTTTATTTTGAAATATTTGATAACAAAAAACTGTACATTTTTGAAAATATTGGAAATTGAAATCTTAAAGATTTTTTGTTTTTCGGATAGAGAAATATATATATATATATATATATTTTTTTTTTTGTAAATCTTACTGTGTAAAGACCTACAACCTGTGCCACTAAATCAAACACTACCTTTACATCATCCCTGCCTTGTATATATTAAAACACATAAAGATAGCTATTGGGGCAATTGGTCTCTCGATGGGCTGAGGCTACTACCACTTTTCACTTCCATGTATATTAATCCGTAGACTAGGTAGCCTCAGTTAAGGCCCTTGCTGAAATGAAAAGGTTAGGATAGAAAGCATCAAGGTCAGGTTTACTCTGTATTTTAGCTTTCCATGCAGACCCTACAGCAGGGCTAGGCAATCTGCGGGCCTCTAGATGTTTCAGGACTACATTTCCCACACTCCTCTGCCTGCCTTTTAGCTGAAAGAGCATTACCGGAGATGTAGTTCATCGGCAGCTGGAGGGCCACACCGGCAGGCCGGTAAAAAATTGGCATTAGGCCAATGTTAAGTCTATGGATACTGTAGCAAGGCCGGTATTTTTTGAAGAAAAGGTGGCAACCCTAGCCACAGGTTGCCTACCCCTACATCTCCTGTGCATTTAAGTCCAACCCCTCTGTCTGTCATTCTGTCTCTGTGCTTTAATTGTCTATATTATATGTGTCTATCTCTGATGATAACAGTTGGGCTGACTAAATAGTTTTTATTCCCTTGGCCAAATATTGCCAGCCCTCCGCCGTCTGAGTTTGCTACAGACATAATGAGCTCTGTGAAAGAATTTTAAAGATGGCAATAAACCGAAAGACGCTTATTCTAGCTAGTATTACATTTTACATTGATTTATAGAGTGCCAAAAAAAGACACAGTATTCAATAAGATATGAAGATGTTTACTACAAAAAGTATGCCAAATAAATGGAATTATTATTATTTATTTATTTTTAAATGATTACAGAAATGTTCTAAAAATTTCTAGCATCTATTCTGGGATTATATGAAACACCGGACTAATTGCAGGCATCATGGTTTACATAATTAAATCAGAAACCAGCGGCATGGCTTAGACTCTGTAATTAAGGGTCCTTGTGATTCTCAGAGGGGGCTAAATAATTGGGAAGATGGCTGAAATCTGGTCAGTCTTTAGGACTAAAAAATTTTGCTGTTGAGTTTGATGTTAAAGGTTATCACACCATGGAACAAATTATACCTGGCTGGATATAGTCATAATTGGTAATTAACACTGTGTGAGGCAGGTCTTCTAATGTCCCGGGAAGGTAGAATAGCAAATAACACGAGAACAGACCGTCTCAGCAGGGAGCGTCAGATACTGGAGGATTAATAAATGTGCATGGTTACTGGTCAGCTATATGGACCTTGGAACAGATTAGTGTATGAGTGCACTCCTATGTGAAAAAAGATGAACAGAACCATATAACCATGACTTAATCACCATGCACATACTAAACACAACACAAAAATACCATATATTTCCAAAACAGAAGAATAAAAATAACAAAATGAATACAAAACTAATATATTTGCTTGACTATAAGGTGACCCGACCCTGAACCGTGATCTTAATGAATGGAAAAAAAAAAAAAAGTATGAATTCAGTGCCTGCCGCCCTGTCAGAGCTTACCACAGCACCAGATTGCTGCCACTCCCAACTGCTGCTACAGCACCAGAATGCTGCCACAGCGCCAGATTGCTGCCACTCCCAACAGCTGCCACAGCGCCAGATTGCTGCCACGCCCAGCAGCTGCCACAGTGCCAGATTGCCTACCTTGGTGGGGTGGGGCTGCTCCCTGGTGTTCCAGTGGATACATGAACACTTTGCCTGACAAACTTGAATTTTTACTCACTATGCACCCCAAAAAAAAAACTAGATAAACTGAACAAAGTAAGAAATCATTTAGAAGCTAGAAAATTTTATTATTCGTTTTGGTTGAACAATATCTGGTAAATGAAGGTACCTGGTTCAATCAAATCATTTCACTGGCAAACGTCTCCTAGTTATTAATTTCCAGATTTGTAAAGAGAGACTCCCAGTCTATATTATGTAGAGCTGATCCTCAGTAAGACATTTACTGGTATATTCTTACATTTTCCATACAAGCCACTCACGGTGTTACCTCTTCTAGCATCACCCAGCTGTGGCCCCACAAGGCTGGCATTTTTCCCAGACTAAGGACACCCCTGAATCACGGTTACACAGGAATGTAAAACACATACATGTCAACAAGTTTTATTTTAGTTCCAACATGAATTACGTGTTTCTGGAAGCTGTTTATGGTTTTGTTTGTTGGGTAAGCCTATCTTCTGCGAGAGAACCAATCTACCAATGCCATTTATCTTAGGAGTACAGATACAGCTTGTGTTCAACGAGGTGGCATCCCGTAGCGTCTGGATATCAGGGTTGGTCCAACAGCTGGAGCACTGCTTGATCATCACGCCCTCCACAAGATGGCTGCCATCAACCACGTTAGTTTTAGCACGACCTTCTGCAACAATAGAGTGTGTAGAAGTGGTACAATTGTAACCGAGTGATTGCTTCACCCAGTAAAATCCATCAGTGAGTTGTCTGCATCTAGATAAATCCATTACCTAAACATTGTTAATATTGTGATTGTAAATATAACGTATATACATTGGGGGTCATTTATAAAACAAATTAAAAACCTGCACTGTAAAGTGTAGGAAGCGGAAAAAAATAAAATCAATCATCGTTCATTATGTATAATTTTGATTTAGATTTTTTTTAAATCTCAAGCGTTTTCAGTTTGGGAGAAGGACCTACAACTACTTTTGAGTCTCTTTTATGTTATGTAAAATACAACAATAAAAAAAAGTTTTATTTATGTTGTGAATTCTCTGTTTAAAAACATGTCTTAAAGCAAAAAGAACATAACCAGCAGAAGCAGTGCAGACTTCCAAACTTTATACATAGGAGCACACACGATATCGCCATTATTTGGCGCTAACTGCGCGTGTGCTACATTAATACAAGACCCCCCCTTGTGTTTGCAGAATGCCAAACTAATGCATTAAATAAGAGAAAATGTGTAATTAATGTGCCTGTGCTGTCTCCTGGTTATGACATCACCTTGTGACTCAATAGGCAAATTAACTACCTTCAAAGGGAAATTAGTAATTGCATAGCAAGAGACCAGGTGATGTCATCAACTGGAGACAGTGACATTTAAAACCTATTTTTCTCATAATTGAGGCAGCTGTCTGCAATTGTCCTAACACAACCTATAGATAAGCATTGTATTCTCTGTAGCAACACTGTAAATATATAACACAAAAATGTAAGCTTCTAATTTCTTTGCATGAGAATTATACTTAAAGGGACTGTATAACCTAAAAATTGTTTGTCTTACTGTGAATTTAGAGAATATAAATTATTGAAAATGGTGTATAGTGTTTGCAAAAGTGCAAGAAAATGCCTACAAATGTGTTTTAAATGTCTGTGAAGCAGGCCCGGACTGGGACAAAAAATAGGCCCGGGCATTTAAGACTGAGCAGCCCATTTTTATTTTTATATGCCAGGATATTGCCCCCAATATGCCAGGATATTGCCCCCAATATGCCAGGATATTGCCCCCAATATGCCATGTTATATGCCAGGATATTGCCCCCAATAAACCATGTTATATGCCAGGATATTGCCCCCAATATGCCATGTTATATGCCAGGATATTGCCCCCAATAAACCATGTTATATGCCAGGATATTGCCCCCAATATGCCAGGATATTGCCCCCAATATGCCATGTTATATGCCAGGATATTGCCCCCAATATGCCATGTTATATGCCAGGATATTGCCCCCAATATGCCATGTAATATGCCAAGATATTGCCCCCAATATGCCAGGATATTGCCCCCAATAAACCATGTTATATGCCAGGATATTGCCCCCAATATGCCAGGATATTGCCCCCAATAAACCATGTTATATGCCAGGATATTGCCCCCAATATGCCAGGATATTGCCCCCAATATGCCATGTTATATGCCAGGATATTGCCCCCAATATGCCATGTTATATGCCAGGATATTGCCCCCAATATGCCATGTATTATGCCAGGATATTGCCCCCAATATGCCATGTATTATGCCAGGATATTGCCCCCAATATGCCATGGTATATGCCAGGATATTGCCCCCAATATGCCATGTATTATGCCAGGATTTTGCCCCCAATATGCCATGTATTATGCCAGGATATTGCCGCCAATATGCCAGATATTGCCCCCAATATGCCATGTATTATGCCAGGATATTGCCCCCAATATGCCAGGATATTGCCCCCAATATGCCATGTTATATGCCAGGATATTGCCCCCAATATGCCATGTTATATGCCAGGATATTGCCCCCAATATGCCATGTATTATGCCAGGATATTGCCCCCAATATGCCATGTATTATGCCAGGATATTGCCCCCAATATGCCATGGTATATGCCAGGATATTGCCCCCAATATGCCATGTATTATGCCAGGATTTTGCCCCCAATATGCCATGTATTATGCCAGGATATTGCCGCCAATATGCCAGATATTGCCCCCAATATGCCATGTATTATGCCAGGATATTGCCCCCAATATGCCAGGATATTGCCCCCAATATGCCATGTTATATGCCACCCACCTCCCCCCCTTCCCCAGACCCCAGCACTTACCTCTTTGCTGCTTCGTCCCCCGGTGCTCTGAAGCTGCGTGGCTGTGAGGGAAGCGTTGTGAGCTTCCCTCCAGCCGCGCGGAACAATAAAGTTTGTTTGAAAAAAAAGTTCCAACACACTTTATTGACCGCGCGACCGGAGGGGAGCTCACAACGCTTCCCTCACAGCCACGCAGCTTCAGAGCACCGGGGGACAGAGCAGGAACGAGGTAAGTTTTTTTTTTTTTTGCTCTGCTGGGATCTTCCCCGCCGGCCTCGGCCCATGGCCACCGCGGCCCACCGGGCATTTGCCCGGTGTGCCCGATGGCCAGTCCTGGCCTGCTGTGGAGTCTCCTGTTTATGACATCACCTGTGGCTTGATATGCAAATTACACATTTCACAATGAAAAGCAGTTAATTTATATCAAACCACAGGTGATGTCATAAGCATGAGACTCCGCAGACACATTTAAAACACATTTTTCTCCTAATTCAGGCATTTGCTTGCAGTTCTGCTAACACAATGTATAGATCATTTTCAATCATTTTTGTATGCTCTACATGCACAGTAAAAACAATGTTTAGGTGATACAGTCCCTTTAACCCCTTCATGACGCTGGGTGCTTGCGTCCCAAACGACGCAAGCACCAAAACGTCACAAATTGTTCCTGGCCACCGATCACAAGGTGATCGGTAGCCAGGAACACTCTGGCAGACACCCGATCAGGGTCTTAATAGACCCTGTGGGTCCCTGCCAAAATATCGCGAGACCTCCGGACGTCACGTGTGACGTCACGGAGGCGTGCCCGAACCCGGAAGTTCGGGCACGGCGCGATTTAGAGAAATGTAGTCGGTGCTCGCTTTGAGCACTGGCTACATTTCCCCTGTCAGACTGAGGCCACTCAAAGTGGCCTCAGATGACAGGTGGGATCCCGCTGCAAGTGCCTGCAGCGGGATGCGAAAACAGCTCATCGCGGGGAGCCGCGATGAGCTGTTTAACAAAGGACGTTCTATGCCGTCCTAATGACTTTAAGGCACTTAAAGTCAGGACGGCATAGAACGTCCTAACGTCACGAAGGGGTTAAGTTTCACTGCATGTAGGTGTGATTCCTGGCTGAGAGGACTGGGAGGATGGGGCTGCATGAGGATTCTTGCTCTGATTTATGACATGTTTAAAATATTGATTAATGTTAACAAATCCTATTCTCAGTGTTTGATATTATAAATGTCACTGGAACAGCCTCAAACCGAAACTGTACAACAAATTCATATTTGAAACCAGAGCGTCAATGTACAAAGATGTTATAGTAACTGTAACACATTTTAATAGCTGCCCAAATAGAACCAAACATATTATTTTATAAACTGTACATAATCATTGCATTGGGAACATGGTGGTGTCTTTGTTGAGAGGCGTAATTTAAAAGCTGGGTTAAACCACCCCTCTGTTTGTATAGAAAAGTCCACCCTGTAATTGTGTTTCCTATAAAAAAAATATGTCAGACCACAAATACTCTATCTTTAATTTAGGGCTGTGCGGAGAGTGCATGTTGGGGACTCTGTGGTCTGCAAATTATGTAGCACAAATAAACGGGACAATTTGCATCTATTTTTACACCGTTTTCATGCAATCCTACAATTTGAATGCTTTATATTTAGAAGTAAGGACCCTTTAATATTTAAGTTTTCACAGAAACCGTGGCAGGCAAGGAGAGGATTGGCTGAGGAAATCAGAACATATTCTGGAGAGAGTTTGGAATCAGAGCTAGTGTTGGGGTTGACGGTGTCCCAGGCTGGAGGTGTTTAGACTTAGTCTTCTTGTATTGGGGGTGGGAAGAGTTATAGGACAATATGGCGATTTCAGAAAAAGTAGCGGAGTACATGTTATCGGATGCTTTGCTTCCAGACATCCACCCTCCAAACAAGAAACGCCTTCGGCTGGAGCTACCTCTTGATCGGATCATTAAATTGGTTTCCATTGGCCTGCCCCTTCTCCTGGTCTCTTTGTCCTTCGCTAGAGAGATTTCGAACGGTAAGATCTTCTTAAACATTATTTATGTTGCCAAAGTAGAGCATAAAAAAAATGATCTACACATTACAGAATGGTTACAATTGAACAGATTAATAGAAAAATGTTTTTTTTTCTTTCTGCGGAGTCTCCTGGTTATGACATCACCTGTGGCTTGATATGCAAATCACACATTTCCAATTGAAAATAGTTCCATTGCATATCAAGCCACAGCTGATGTCATAAACAGGAGACAAGACAGACACAAAAAAACATTTTTCTATCAATCTATGTATTTAGTTGCATATTTGCTAACAGAATGTATATATCACAATATTTAGGTGACTGAGTGGGCTGGGATCACAGGTAAACCCTGTATAGTTATATATGCTGTGGTATATGTAACAATAAACGATATAGTGAGAGAAAGAGATCATGGATATCTGTTACAACAGGACAGATGTATATAGTCACACACACACATATATATGTCTGCAGAGGTTCATGGGAGTTGTGGCTCCCCACCAGCTGGTGACTGTATATGTTAAAGGGGTATCATAGTTACCAACATCGGCCATGTTTCCAGGGACACATATTTGTTCCACATGCTGCAGAAAGAGCATGCAAAGTGCTGCCCGGCAGTATGTAGGATGGATATACGCACAGACACAATCTAATCAATTAATCATGGTAGGTTCTATGAGATCTCCACCCTGATTAATTAATTGGATTCTGTCTGTGTGTGTGTATATACATCCTACATACTGACTGGCAGCCCTTTGCATGGTCTTTCTGCAGCATGTGGAACAAATATGTGTCCCTGGAAACATGGCCGATGTTGGCAACTATGGGGTATTAGAGTCTAGTGATACTATAGTGAAGGAAAATACACTCTAGTGAATTAAAGGGACAGTACAGCCTAGTAGACACTATATAATAAGAGGGCAGCACAGCCTAATAATGCTATATATTAAAGGTACAGTACAGCCTAATAACACGATTCATTAGAGAAAGTGTAGTCTAAGTACATTATATTGTAAATACCATCTATTAAGGTGACAGTGCATCCTAGTAATTAGTACAACAGTATATCCTAATGACACATTACACTGAAAGTAGAGTACAGGGTGCTGTGGCTTAGCTGGTTAAAGCGCCTGTCTAGTAAACAGGAGATCCTGAGTTCAAATCTCAGCAGCGCCTATGTTTTATGTAAAATTAAGATATTCACAAGGCAGCACACAATATAATCTCCCAGGGGCTCAGATTACAGGAGACCCCACCCAAAATACAATACAAATCACTCCTTCGAGTGACCCTCTGTATGTTTTAGTTTAACCTCAGTTCATGACAAGTTTAAAATTGATCTGCCATGCTTTTCAAGAAGTATTAGTTTACTGAGAGGGTAGTGGATGCATAGAATAGCCTTAGAAACATAGAATGTGTCTGCAGATAAGAACCATTCAGCCCATTTAGTGCGTCAAATTTTCTAAATACTTTTATTAGTCCCCAGTTCCCTATCTTACATCTAGGATAGCCTTGTGCCTATCCCACTCATGCTTAAACTCCTTCACTGTGTTTACCTCCACCACTTCCGCTGGAAGGCTATTCCATACATCCACTACCCTCTCAGTAAAGTAATACTTCCTGATATTACTTTTAAATCGTTGCCCCTCTAATTTTAGACTATGTCCTCTAGTTGTGGTCGTTTTTCTTCTTTTAAATATACTCTCTTCCTTTACTGTGTTGATTCCCTTTATATAAATTTCCTTTTGTTCCCTTTATGCCTTCCAACAGACATGGGAGAGGTTAACACAGTGAGTGAGTTAAAGATTGCATGGGATAGGCATAAGGCTGTCCTATATATAAATTAAGGCCAGGTATTAATAAAAGTAATCAGATTTTTATTTTTAGCAGATGAGATGGGCCAAATGTTTCTTACCTGCCGACGCATTTTATGTTTCTATGTAATATATTAACCATACATGCGCTCTACTCATGAAATATATTTATTTGTGATTATGGTTCATAGAAACATCTCTTTTTATATATTTTAATGTATTTAATATTGATAAGTTGTGTGTTAGTTAGTGTTCCTGCCTGTGAATTAAAGGGTCTTTTGTTCTGTTTCAGGGTCCCAAGTGATCTGTTTCCCTCCCAGTAATTTCTCGGAGAAGCAGATTCAATATGTAGACAAGCATTGCTGGCACTCTCTAAGACACCATGATTATACAGCAGATGGAAGCACCAATATTCGCTCACTATGGGTTCATAAGGTAATGCTTTACTCTCACAGTGCTGTATATACAGTGACCCACCTCTTGCTAAACAAGTTTATTTGGAATGTTTAACTACACAAATTGCGTCGTCAACAAGATCTGATCAAAGTATTTAAGTTACATAGTGGCCACCTAGTCCTGCCCACTATGACACACAGGGGCCAGTAAGAGAGCAGGGGAGTATGTTATGACATCATCATGCAGGCCTTGGGCACAGCTGTAAAGTGAGACTTGCTGGAAGATTTTGGCTGATATTGCATCATGGCAAATATTCACAAAATAGATGCTGGAGATAAACACCTCATTTTATTTTTACTTTTATATGCAATGAATTCAAACATAGAGAAAGAAAAGTGGCATATGTCTTATAGATGTGTTTGTTTTAAATGCACAGTTAATCTAGTTACATCTTACATAAGTGGTAGTGTCCCTTAAGTGTTAGGGGGTCTATTCACTAAAAAGTGAGTCGCCCCCCCCCCCCGCTAAGAAAACTCCCCAGGATTGTCCCTGCACAATCTAAATGTTCAACTCACCTTTTTGTGAATAGACCCATTAGCACCTCTTGTCCCTTGTAATGTGTTGTTAATGAACAGTTCTTTGGAGAGCCCTTAGTACTTGCCCTGTTATGACTACAGATCCCGAATCCGAGACTCTTCCAAATAATGTATTCATTGTAATTATATCCCATTGATAAACTACTAAGTCTTTGGTTTCTTCCCCAGGTTTATCCGTATATATTAATGCTGGTGTCCGTCGCAATGTATATTCCTGTAGTGCTCTGGAAATATATTTCCAAATCTTCATTATACTCCGATCTGCTCTTTATTGTTGATGAACTGGATAAGTCCTATAATCGCTCCATCAAACTGGTTCAAGACTTGGTAAAAACCCATAAAACATGCACGGACCCCTTATTATTTTGGGAAGAACTGAGAAGGTACAGTATATATTGATGTAAAAATAGCACATTAAATGGTTGTTGTCATAATAATGCTTCTCTTAGGGGGATAAAAAAACAACAACACATAGGGCATTTATTTTATTTACTTAAACCACAGTTTTCAGGTTTTCAAATGCCCCAACAGGGATGCTTTCCTCTCCCATGGACACAGGGTGCTTACCATAGTCTGCTAGACATCAGTAAGTTTAAAGGGACATATAAAATGATTGAAAATAATCTATACATTGTGCTAGCAAATTTGCAAGCAAATGACTACATTAGTCTACATTTGTCTCCTGCTTATGACATCATCTGTGGCCTGATATGCAAATTACACATTTCCCATTGAAAAGCAGTTGCATACCATGCCACAGGTGATGTCATAAGCAGGAGACTCCACGGACATATTTTTCTACTAATTTAGGCATTTGCTTGCAGTTTTGCAAATACCGTATTTGCTCGATTATAAGACGAGGTTTTTTCAGAATTTTTTTCCTGAAAACTACCCCTCGTCTTATAATCGAGGTCGTCTTATAATCTGACCTCAAATTGAGGTCAGACTATAAGACATGGATCCAGGTTCCCAGTAGAACTGCAGGGGACCTGGATCCCCATCTCTAACAGCAGGGGAAGTCTGCGCGATGAGCGCAGACTCCCCTGCTTCCGCCCGGCACGACCGCCGGGGCTTCTATGAAGAAGCCAGGTACTTCCGGCTACGTCACAGAAGTCCCGGCGAGCGTGCCGGGCGGCAGCAGGGGAGGTCTGCGCTCATCGCGCAGACTTCCCCTGCTGTTAGAGAGGGGGATCCAGGTCCCCTGCAGAATTAGCACATAAAAGGAAATAAAAACAAGAAATGCATTTTTTTTATATAATTTTTTATTAAAAAAGCAATTTACATGTTAATATATACAAGTTTAACTTTTTTCCTATAGGGTAGTCTTATATTCAGGCTTTTAGTTTTTTTCCTAAAGGAATATCCAAAGTTTGGGGGGTCGTCTTATAATCAAGCAAATACGGTACAATGTATAGATCATTTTTAATCCTTTTTTATATTCTACATGCACAGTGAAAACATTGTTTGGGTGACACTGTCCCTTTTAATACATCATTTGTGCCCGTGCATTCATACTAATAAGATATTTGTTTTCATTCTCTTTCAGCGCTCGACATGTGAGATATTTTGAATTTCCTCTGCTGGAGAGATATCTGACCTGTAAACAGCGAACCCATTCCCTGGTGTTGGCCTATCTCATCAGGAACATTCTTTTGCTTGTCGTTATTGTGTCTACTTGTGTCTATTTAGCTGTTTTTCACCTCACCGTGTTTTATCAAGATGAATTCAACTGCCACATCAAAGACGGGTTTCTCAGAAGTGAAACCGCCAGTTCTGCGTTCGTTAACTGCAAATTTGTTTCCTTATCAATATTTCAAATAGTTAGCGTGGCCAACGCGGTCGTCTATGTCCTTTTGGTGCCCGTTATAATGTATAACTTGAGCAAATTATTCTACTGGGATAAACATTTTTTAAACGTCTATGAGATGCTGCCAGCCTTTGACCTCCTTAGTAAGAAGATGTTGGGCTGTCCTATAAATGATTTAAACATTATCATCCTCTTCCTTCGGGCCAATATTTCCGAAATTAAGTCCTTCAGTCGGTTAAGTGTGTTGTGCACGCTGAAAGACGCTACAAAAAACAACCAGAACATTGATACGGTGGTGGACTTCATGACGTTACTGGTTGGTATGGATATGGACAATTCCACCACACACAACTCTGCCACGTGCGATGGGAAGTCTGATACCAAACAAGCTCAGTCTACATCGAAAAACGAATGTTATGGTAAGATTTCATTTTAGCTCCTCGGGGGAGGAGCTAATTTCAGATTTTTTTTTCTGAACAGAACATAGGGATTCTATCCTGTACTCAGGTGGAAATGGTTTTAGGTCTGAGATGGTGGTTACTTGATGTGGTTCTAAGATCATTCTTGGCTGGATTTAGTAGTTGGGGGGGGAAAAAAAGTGTAGATAATTCACACATTAAATAAAATGATTTCAAAAGATCTTAAAATGGTGTTGTGACTACATTGTCCATTAAGCTCAGCCAGACATATGACAAATACCTACAATCTTCAAGTTGCTGGAAGCACCACTACAATTTTCTAGTAAACTTCAGCTGAATAAAGTGTTTGGATCCTTTCGCTCATATAGGTGGTGCAGTATTTAAACTGCAGTCCTGAAGGGTTGCAGATAAAGTAGCTTTCAGGATAACACATGGATTAACAGTTAGAACACTTGTTAATAAGGCAGTGTTATTACAGTGATCACTTGTATAATGAGATCTGAATTCATGGGGAGGGGATATCTATATCTACAGTGGGGGCCACTCCAAGTCCAGTGCTTATATCCATCTGTGCTCCATGATAATTTGGTAAATTCCAGTACTTTTGCTGGCAGAGCATCATGAGAATAGTATTTGGTCCTAGACAAATACTAGGGAATAGGGCTACATTTTTAACCCTGGCTATTTGCAAAGAAGGAGGGAGGGGGGGGGGGGGGGTGAGTTTGTCACTTTAATATTTTTGGTTTGCAATAATAATAAAAATGAATTCATATTACCACTTACGAGTTTATATATTCATGGACCCCTTTTAATTCTAACACTGTTTATTATTGATTGATGCTTAATTGTTGGATTGCATGCAATTCTAACCCTGCAAGAGTTAAAGTACCTTCTCTGTTTAAAGGGACTGTATCACCTAAACATTGTTTTGACTGTGCATGTAGAGAATATAACACGACTGAAAATGATCTATACATTGTATTAGCAAAATTGTGAGAAAAAGTCTAAATTAGGAGAGAAATGTGTTCTAAATGTGTCTGTGGAGTCTTTGGCTTATGACATCACCTGTGGCACGGTATGCAAATTTACTGGTTTTCAATTGGAAATGTGTAATTTGCATATCAAGCCACAGGTGATGTCATAGGCAGGAGACCCATTTGCTTACAATTCTGCTAACACAATGAATAGATCATTATTATTTCCCCTCTATAGTCACAGTATACGCAACGTTTGGGTGATACAGTCTTAAGCTGTGTTACTTTGACATTATGAGACTTTAATCTGTTTTAAACTTTTTTTTCATTTTCAGAAATGGGAAAAATGCAAGAAAAAAAATAGAAAAATACAGAAAATCCACAAAAGAATGGAGAGAAAATCAAATCTGATAATCAATTCACCAAAACCATTCCTGGACATGACCTGCTTCTACCTGTGTTGCTTTAGTAGTTCTTATTTTGTCTTTTTGTGTATTAGGTTTGCTATAACTTCCCTTGGCACACTATAGAAAGTAGTGGAACAATTTTAGTAGAAAATACTATTAAGAAGTAACCTAATTAAAAGCCCCTGTGATCTAGCTCTTTATTGGCTTCCCTGGTACTGGGTAATTCCTGCAGTGTCCAATACTGGAGCCTGATTAACAAACTCCAAATCAACAGGACTGTGGCTTTTATATTTCGCCAGTTAAACATCCTCTATTCTTATAAATATGTGTTTATTTTATTTGTAATCTTTATTTATTGGTATTGAAAACATACATAGTAAATTAAATAATCACAGAGAGAGAAATCTGTTTGAGATCTTTTTTTAATACATACAACAAATAAATAATGTAACAAATGATAAAAAAATAAATACAAAAATAGGATTAAATGAATAAGGGTGAAGTGGTCAGTGTCCGCCAGTCGATTACATGTAACTAATTATCCAGCTTTAATTATTTGATTTAATAAATTATTAAGAAGAGTCAATTTGATGGTCGACACACAATTTCAATGATGTAATGAGGGTAATGGGGGCATGTAATGGGGGTGATGGGGCATTTAGTGTGTATGCAATGTGAGTGATGGGGGCATGTAATGGGGTGATTGGGCATTTAATGCGTGTGCAATGTGGGTTATGGGGCATGTTCTGGGTGTGCAACGTAGGTGATGGGGCATGTCGTGGGTGTGCAATGTGGGTAGGGGGGTGCACAAATTTTGCCTGCAGAGGGCAGCACAAAACAAAGATACACCACTGTACATAGCCCCCCTATGTATCCAACTGACCTTTTATATCTGTTATATATATTATATATATATTCTGAAATAAGAAGTATTTATTTGCCTTATTTTGGATCAACAGCGGTAAACAAGGAACAGAAAAAGGGTTGAACTTGATGGACGCAAGTCTTTTTTCAACCTAAACTACTATGTAATGCCTTTTCCAAATCCAATAATTTGAGATCATACGGACATGGCTGGGGGAAGATGGGTGGCAATGTCTTTATAACTAAAAATGTTCTAGTCTCATCTAAATTCGGTTTTCTTTTTCATAAACCACAGAACATAGCTCTACATATTGGAAACAAAGGAAATTATTTATTAAATTAAAAATAAAAATAAAAAAAAAATAAAAAAAACACAAACACGTGGAATCTTAATATAACATACAAAACAAAGAATGCAAGAAAATAAATAAGGAATCGTTTTATACAATAGTTTATTCCGAAGACCTGGACGGGCTGTACTGATTGGTCGAAGATGCTAACTGACCATGCGTTAGGAAGATTTCCTGGTACGTGGATATATAATCGTGGGATGCGTGAATCTCGGGAAGATCTAGAGATCCTTGAAAAGAACACAAGTTAGAATTAACTGTATGAAAAATGACATTGTAGAATGATATGTGAAATCATCTGGTTGGGGTCACAGTAGGTCATTTTGTTCTCTTCTTACCTGCTAAGGTGGTTTCATTTTTCATTTCTTCAAAATACTGCCTTTGAAAAGCCTCAAAATTAATTGATGCGCTATTTTCAGGGAATTCCTGGGTAATTTGACTCTCCCCCGGCCTGCAAACTTCAAATTTCACCCACTCGTAACTGAAAAGTGAAATTTTTTATAGAAGAACATTTTATAGATACGCAGCCATAACACACCTAACCACTGAACAGGGGGAAAAAACATCCTGAATGTAAAGTCATAAAGGAACAATGCTGCATGCCAATACAGAACAAGGCTGCACGCCAACACAGAACAAGGCTGCATGCCAACACAGAACAAGGCTGCATGCCAACACAGAACAAGGCTGCATGCCAACACAGAACAAGGCTGCATGCCAACACAGAACAAGGCTGCATGCCAACACAGAACAAGGCTGCATGCCAACACAGAACAAGACTGTATGCCAACACAGAACCAGGCTGTATGCCAACACAGAACCAGACTGTATGCCAATACAGAACCAGGCTGCATGCCAATACAGAACCAGGCTGCATGCCAACACAGAACCAGGCTGTATGCCAACACAGAACCAGACTGCATGCCAATACAGAACAAGGCTGCATGCCAACACAGAACAAGACTGTATGCCAACAAAGAACAAGGCTGCATGCCAACAAAGAACAAGGCTGCATGCCAACACAGAACCAAACTGTATGCCATCACAGAACCAGACTGTATGCCATCACAGAACAAGGCTGTATGCCAACACAGAACAAGACTGCATGCCAACACAGAACAAGACTGCATGCCAACACAGAACCAGACTGTATGCCAACACAGAACCAGGCTGTATGCCAACACAGAACAAGGCTGCATGCCAACACAGAACAAGGCTGCATGCCAACACAGAACAAGGCTGCATGCCAATACAGAACAAGGCTGCATGCCAACACAGAACCAGACTGTATGCCAACACAGAACCATTCTGTATGCCAACACAGAACAAGGCTGCATGCCAGCACAGAACAAGACTGCATGCCAACACAGAAAAAGGCTGCATGCCAACACAGAACAAGGCTGCATGCCAATACAGAACAAGGCTGCATGCCAACACAGAACTAGGCTGCATGCCAACACAGAACTAGGCTGCATGCCAACACAGAACCAGACTGTATGCCAATACAGAACCAGACTGCATGCCAGCACAGAACAAGGCTGCATGCCAACACAAAACCAGACTGTATGCCAACACAAAACCAGACTGTATGCCAACACAGAACCAGACTGTATAACATACCTAGACGTTTGGTTCCCAATCATTGATTTTTATTGCCATGCATCATACTGCTGAACACAGCTATTCAAGCTGTGAAATCTGGCCCAATCGAAGTCAGATTAGTTGGAGATCAGCCTAGTAATTGTGATTTATTCATGTAAGACAGAACAGCAGGGAAATAAGAAGTGAATTTCAAACTTAAGGCCTAAGTAGCCATTTTTTTTCTGACTCTGGCTACTTTGGCCTTGGGTTGTAATTCACTTCTCAATTCCCTGCTGTTCTCTCTTTCATGAATAAACCCATAGAAACAGCCAGGAGAATAGAATAAGTTCGACCACCCTGACTGACCAATCAAGCAGTAGCTGTGCAAGTGCGAATCCTGTCTTTAGAGGCTACATTTTATTTAGCAAGAGATAAGTGGTGGATTTCAGCGTTTCTTACCAATTACTGGTCAGATAATTGGTACAGCTGAGGGGTGTCAAACGTCTGCCCCACTGCTGTTGGAGGACCACATCTCCCACACTCCCCTGCCAGCCTGTTAGCTGACGGAGCATTATGGGAGATGTAGGCCGTCAGCAGCTGGAAGGCTGTAGTTTGACATCTCTGGTATAGCCAGTGTTTAATACTGGCCCAGTGGGATGTTGTACAATTGGTCGCCAAAGCTCCAGCTCCTGTGTTCATTACAAAGAGCAGAGACTTAATTTCAGTACATATTGTAGTTGGGTTTTTGATTTTTTTTAAGCACTGCACAGTAATAAGTGATAATTTTACCTTAAACATTTGCGGGCTCCAGGACAGCTCTGTATTAAATTCTGGATTGTGGGATGTGTAAATCCAAAGAAATAGGCACCGGCTCGGTCAGGCACAGTGATCCTCATTCCCCTGGACCAAAACAAACAAAGGATTACATATCGACATCAGTGTAGAACTTACACTCCATCTGGTACTCAACAGAGGAAACATCTGAAAAGCCACCATCAGCCAAACAAATGAAATCAGGCATCATGCTGCCGTGTCTTATCGATTCCCTTAAAATGCTTAATTCGCCTTTAAATTTACTAATAGCGCCTTTTATAACCACATGGCCTTTATCATGCATATTAATCAGCAACCCTCCATTTCCCATGACAAGGCTGGTCATCAAGGCTGGTGAGGAATTATGGGAGATACAAAGGTCTGCTCAATAAAGAGAGAATTGCAGGGTTTTCCCAACTCAGCTACATTGGCTTAAAGTGTGAAATTCCCTTTTCAAATCCCTGCAATTCTCTCTTTATTGAGCAGACCCTATAGTGTGCTAACAGCTGCGTGCACCAGTCTCACACCCCCGTCCTAGATCGGTTTCCACAAATTACTTTAAGTAAGATTGGCCAGGAGTAAGGCTCACAGTATGGGTCACATTAAGGTTCACAGGAATACCGGTCAAGGCCAATGAAAAGGAATGGAATCCTTACCGTGCTGTGGCGATGGTCTTCAGGAGGATGGAATGACACTCGCAAGCTGAGCTCGCCAAGATCGAATTCTGAGGATCATCTTCAGGCACGATCTCAAACTGCGGAAAGACAGAGTGGAAGTCACTGAGGCCGATCCGGTATACAGGGATCTGGTGTGCACTGACCCGGGAAGAGCTAACGTTAGACATTGACAGCTGAGTTGTAAAGAGTACAAGTTAGAGTTTCAACTCGGCTATTAATGTCTAATATTTGCTGTTACTTTGTCAGTTCCCTTGCGCTTAAGACCTCCCGTGCGTTTCACTGGCTGCGTAGGAGCCTCGCGAGTGGTGAGATCTAGTGGATTTAGTGCTCACATAGTCAGCGAGCCAGATAATCTAGTCAGTGCTTGAGCGGGATCCTGGACATTTACTGGACGATATATCCAGTGCGCTTACCTGTGGCCCCGAGCCGCCATCTTTTATTTGACACGTGTACAGACACTGCTGGTCTGGGTTCCTCATACTGACATACACTCTCGTGCTGCAGAAACCAACGGGATAAATGGCAAGTTTATCATGGAAGCCAGTCCGATCGGAAATGATCTGAAAAGATATTATCCAGCAATTAGCATTATACATGCGTGCACATGGGATGGTGCCACCTAACATCCGTGCTGGGTTTAGATATATTCACCCATGTGAGAGGCTGCAGTGCATATTTCGGCCTGTGTATCTGACAGGGGCGCTGTTTCTGGCTCATTTGCAGAGAATACTCACACATAGGCAATAACGGCATCCAGGATTGCTCTCCAGTCACGCAGCAGATAAAAATCAGGTAATATGGGGTTTAATCAAATATACCAAGAAATAATTGATAACTCACCTCACCAAGGCTATAAACGGTCAGGCTCTCCAGAACGATTGGGAAAACGGGTCTTCCGGAGGAATCCAGAGGAATCAGCTGGACCCACTTTCTACAGCCAACTTCGGGCGCTCTCTTCCTTTTAGTAGATTTCTTAAGAACTAAAGATGGGAATAAAGTTTGTTTTTAACAGGTTTCTAGACTCAAAAAAAAAAAAAAACAGCATTATATCTATATAGCTACTGTCTCCATAGACTTAACATTGGCCTCATTGCCATTTTTTTTTTACAGGCCTGCCGGTAAAATACTGGCCAGGTGGCAACCCTAGTGACATCCCTGAGATGCAAAATATCTGCGCACACAGAGATCGGCTGCGGTTATCACACCTCTAACTCACCTTCGGACTTGTTATCTTTGACCTTATCCCTCTTGTCTTTCTTCATTTTCTTCCCCAACGCATCTTCTGAATTGGTCAGGCACAGCTCACTACCTCCATCACTGATCCCTGCCACCTCAGGCACAGAGTAACCGAGCGATAGACTGGAGTTATGAGAAGCGGAAGGATCGTCTTCACCCAGTGCCTGAAGCTGCAACATTCGTTTTAACAAAAACCTAAAAAAATATTTTAAAAAAAATCATGTACACCTGCACAAAGGACAGTGCAAATAAAAAACATGTGCAATAATGTATATGGTGAACGTGTAGGGGTTAGGGTAGATATACAATTGCTAAATAAAAAGACAGTTACCGTCTTTCCTCCTTTGCTTTGATGAATTTACTTTCAATTCGAGCAATTTCATCTGACAGCGCAGCATTTTCCTTAAAAAGTAAACAAGAAATATATTTTCTAATACAAAACATAGAAAGGGCCCAGACACATACATGTTTGATTCTGGAAGGTCACAGTATGCCGTATGAATTTAAAAAAGGAAGAGACAGCGCTAGAGTATACCCCAGAGACAACAAGACAAATGATTAAAGGAAATAGGATATTTATTACAGATCACAAAATAAAAAAACATATATATAAGTAAAAATACCAGATAAGGGTCCAGTACCACTAAACACAAATATAAGTGAGTGGTCACATGAACATAAAGACAGGATAAATACAAAGTCTGAAAATATAAATATACATAAAAATACAAAAAAGAAAAACAATAGGTTAAAATGATAAATACAATCTTACCCACTGCTAATAAAGTGCTGTTCACCTGGCCAGGTAACTGAAAATAGGTATAAAATGTATACACTACTTGCACATACACAATAACAATAGAACACCCTTCAGAGACTGTGTGCAAGTAGTGTATACATTTTATACCTATTTTCAGTTACCTGGCCAGGTGAACAGCACTTTATTAGCAGTGGGTAAGATTGTATTTATCATTTTAACCTATTGTTTTTCTTTTTTGTATTTTTATGTATATTTATATTTTCAGACTTTGTATTTATCCTGTCTTTATGTTCATGTGACCACTCACTTATATTTGTGTTTAGTGGTACTGGACCCTTATCTGGTATTTTTACTTATATATATATGTTTTTATTTTGTGATCTGTAATAAATATCCTATTTCCTTTAATCATTTGTCTTGTTGTCTCTGGGGTATACTCTAGCGCTGTCTCTTCCTTTTTTAACCTTGTGCTTCTTTTTTGCAGTGGTGCAGTCCATTGCAGTTGTAAGACTAGCTGCTACACTTTTTTCCACTATTTGTAAGTGACTTGCCCCCTTCTCCTGCGATCTTGAGACATATTTTTCTCTTTTCATACCTAAAGGTTTTTTTGTGTGGAGTACATACGGGTTAGTTTCTATTTTTATTTTTCCACACTGTTTATGCTTCATTTGTATTAAGCGCTGTGCACATTCTTTCTTTTTTTATGCCGTATGAATGCATTAACTCTTACTGCATAAATCACATTTTTAATATTTGACTCAAGCCATCCCCAGTGATTACTCTGCATGTTTACTGCAGGTGCGGCGGCACTGTTTATATAGACACTGAGTATATGCAGTTTTGTTTCATTTAGTCACTTCCTGTGCTACGGCAATAGAATACATTGTGTGGACTCTAAGTAACATTGTTTTTATACACAGTAGGATCTCTTAACAGTGCACCAAATTGTCTGATGACATCACTGGAGAGACAGAATATTCAATTCATACTTTAAAATAAGATTATATATTAAAAAAAAAAAAAAAGAATATTCAATGAATTTGAATTAAATTATTCTCATTTTTTTCCTGCAGCAAAAAAACACCCAACACTTTTATACCACTAGTGTGGGCATTCCTGGTTTCTTGCAAACTCGAGTTGCCAATATGGTGGCAGCAAAGATGACAAAATACACAAACAATGCTAAGGAGATATCAGGGAAACTCAGTAGGTGTCATCACTCAGACATGCCACTACAGCTCGGAGACTTAGCCATAGCACTTTATACTACAGACCAGGTAATACCCGATGTCTACAATATATTTTAAACTGACAGCTTACATTGTATCTACACAATCTTGAGAGTCCCTGAGAATATCATCAGCATTTCTATCATGCACCCCTGGTCAGAATGTTTTGTTTTTTCTCCAGATCATTACTAAAAGATGTAGAATCACTGGATCATCAATACTGGTAGAATAATACAGGGCTTAACAAATATTGGTAGCCCATAGGAGCCATGGAAATGGCACTCTGCCATTAGCATTCTATGTAAAACAATCCAAATTATTATTATTTTTTTTTGTTAGCCATCAGTGATTTTAGAAATTAGGCTATCTAGGTCCTGGGATTTGTTAAGGCCTGGATTATATATATACATTATTTTATATTGATTTTGTTAAGAATTCCTGGTATTATTTTTTACACTGACAATTCTACACACTGGAAACCAACGAAATATTCCTGCTGATATTTAAATGGCCCTATCTTGACTTATACTTACAAACACCATTGCTTTGGCGATACGTTTGAGCCGGAGACATTTTAATCTGTACTTCTCTTTGTGGCTTCGTTTAATGGCTTTTTTAGACCTTGATGTAACATCGTGATAGGGATAGGAGCCCAACTGATTCATGTTGACTGGAAGGAGAGGAACATCTGTAGTTGAGATAGAGAAACACTGGAATCCACTGCCTACTTACTAAGGAAAGTGAGACAGAGCACACTAATGTATCCTGGATTAGGAGTAATAATAATAATAATAATGAAAAAAGACTTGGAATAAGACCATCACATGTAATTTAGGGACTCGGTTGACCAAATGTTTCTGATTGGCCAAGACAGTCCCACCGTGGGACTTTATTTCCAGGATTTGGCTAATTGTCCGTAGCAAGGTTTGTGAAGGTCTATAAAAATATAATTAAATGGTCCAACAAAGACCCAAGAACATTTCCACCATATGTTTCTCCCAGATTATGTCCTGGGCAGCCCTAATCCAGGGTGATGTAAATGTGCTCTGAGTGAAGGGGGTCTCATCTAATCAAGAGCTCAGAAGCCTCTCTGGAATGGCCCCTGCTTCACATGGTACTCAGTGTAAGCTGCAGCCAACACCAGGTAAGGGACCCATCCGGTGTGTGTCTGTGACTTTGTGTGTATGCAGTACTTAATGCATGGGCACATTTAAATGCACGTGTCAAAGCCAATGGCAGTATGTAGGATGCAAATACACACACAGACACAATCCAATTAATTAATCATGGCAGGTCCTATGAGATCTCCACCCTGATTAATTAATTGTATTGTGTCTGTGTGTATATGCATCCTACAGATTGTCAGGCTGCAATTTGCATGCTCTTTCTGCAGCATGTGGAACAAATATGTGTCCCTGGAAAACATGGCTGATGTTGGCAACTAAGTTTTACGTGTATACATAATATGCACGTGTGTGTGTAATCTTATCTGTACCATACTGTGTTCGATTTCATCAAAAAATATCATTCAAAAATGAAACCTTAGGTTAGAGCCGCGCTCGGGGGCAATCCATCATAGGTGAGCACAATGTATGCAGGTTTTACTACTTTGGAACAACACATTTCCTAGGAACTTGTCCCAGTTATTCTACCGCAAACAAACCTGGCCTGTTTTGCATGGTTTTGATTGTTCACATTGTATCATAATAATCCAAAAAGGTTATTTCAGACTGATTGGTTCTCACTAAATAGGTTCCCTGTATGTGACAGGTGAGATCAGCATTGCAATGGTTTAAAAGCACCAGGTTAATACTGTTTAATGTTAATATGCATTTACCTCCCTAGTGGACCATATTATTATTATTATTATTAATAATGTGATAAGTGTTGATGGGGGGATAGGGCCAGGGGTGGAATGGCCGATCTGTCAACCCTATTCACCTGTAACCCCTTCCATGCCAGACACCAGCAGCAATACCGGTATCCAGGGATAGGGGCCCCCTGGGGCCACAGTCTGCAAATCTACAGATTCCCACCGGCAGCCAATGGGTTAACAGCACGTGTCACTTGGGGGGGGGGGGGGAGGAGAGCTGCTACCTAACGAACTCACCCAACGGGGAGCGTGACGTCATGAACCTTGTCTGACCGAGCTCTGGTCACCGAAAAGAGAGCTAAGCACTACGGGCGGCACCACGCGCTAAGCACCGGAGACAAAAACGCCGGCAGCGGTCATTATCCCGAATGCCGGGAAAGAGGACAACACGAGTTGTGTCTCTTGTGTCTGGCACTGTATGGCATGATGTGCTGCGTCACTTCCGGCAGTGCTCCAGCCACCATGTTGTGTGGGTCACAGACCTGAACGAATTATAATCCTGACCTATAGAGATTTCATACCTCCTGAATGTCCCTGTTTAGGAGGAATAGTTTCTGTTTTGTACACAGATCCCTTTTTCCTGAGAGCCCTGAAGCTTTGTTTTTTTTATGTGTGTGTATGACTGAACTCCAGAGCAAAACAATTCTCCACAAAGTCTGCTTTGACAGAATTAAATGTTTTTTTTTTTTTTAAATAAAATACTTTATTCTAACTGACCAAATAGTTAAAATAACATCAATTGCATACTTCCAACATCTGCCTCCCTTTGGAGGCTGAGCGTCAGCCCATGCGGTTACTCCTTACTGACGCGTTACTGTGCGCAATGTTGCGCATGTGTGATATGCTTCCACTGGTGTCCCGCCCCGGGGGAATAAGATTGGACTGGACCACTGCCATCCTGAGCCCCATTGACCCCCATACAAGTTCTATTATTTATTCTCATCCTTTACATATTATATTTCGTTTTGCTACAAATGTGTTTGACTTTCTATTGTGTGAAGTGGTTGTTTTTAAACATTTTAACCCCTTCCAGACACTAAGACTTACTATGCCGTCTTGATTTTAGAGAACCTTAAAGACGCTGGGACAGCATATTTGTTCCCCATGCTGCAGACAGAGCATGCAAAGTGCAGCCCAGCAGTATGTAGGATGGATATACACACAGACACAATCCAATTAATTAATCATGGTAGGTCCTATGAGATCTCCACCCTGACTAATTAATTGGATTGTGTCTGTGTGTATATCCATCCTACATATTGCCGGGCTGCACTTTGCATGGTCTTTCTGCAGCATGTGGAACACATATATGTCCCTGGAAACATGGCCGATGTTGGCAACTATGCATGAGCTGTGCTCGGATCCTGCTGCAGGGACTTGAGGTCGAGAGAGAGGTCGAGCTCAGCGGGATTGTTCGAGACAGTAGCTCCGGCCACTTGAGTGACATCACTACAACACATGCACAGTAGCACTGACACTCAAGCCCCAACCCCCGGCCCGGTGTCCCAATTTGCCCGGTGTAAAAGTTGGGAGGTGTGCAATAGGCAGTGTCTGTGGCAAGGTTTAGTAAATGTCCACCATGAACAATTTTGGTGCCTACCTGGGATCCAGAACCATCCCTCCTTACCCCGGGAGAAACTAAAGACAACGGATCAGTGTGTAAATGGATTCTTAATTGGAAAATTAAATGGGAAACATCCCCTTGCACGCTCCAAGCTTTTTAAATACTGTGCCCGATTTAATTTACTGTTTTTTAACGCAAATTGTTCTCCTACGGTCTATAGAATTCAGTGACATGAGATAAATTAACTCTGGTCATTGTATATTTTTACTGCTATGTGACAGCTAGTCATTTTTACAGGTCACAGCTTCAGATAGAAGGTATCACTCAATAACCTGTGTTAATGTATCTCATGTCATTGAATCCCATTGACTGCAATAGAAAAATCTGAGTTAAAAAGCAGTAATTAGTGATGTTTTGCATTGAGTCTGGCCCCCTGTTCTGTTTGTAAGGAGAATTTTCTATATTACCTTGTAATGTGATTCAACAAATCCATTCAGTCTCATTTGATATGTGGTTTATTTAGCAAGAAGTTATTTTATTTAAATCAAGTTTGCCTGACCTCTGGAGTAAGTGGCAAACGCATTAAACCTTCATATCATGATGGATCTTCATTAAAGTTACATTTGTACTCGCATGTATATTCTAACTTAAGTTGCTCCCTGCTTACTGCTTGGCCATATCAAGCATGGTTACAAGTTTGGGATGCTTCTGGCTTCATTGACTTGTTAAATAATTCTAAGGCGTCCTGGGAAACAAAACACATCTCAATGTAATCTTCTCGGTAAAGCATTGTATAAAATGAAAATGATATTTGGAGTTGTCTAGTAAGCTAGAAAATGAATCGTTTAGGAGATCTATTAAAATAGAATTTACTTCCCTCATGATGGTTCCCACGGCATGGGTTGCAACAAAGTATGTGCATTTATCTGCCATACTTTGCACCCGACTTCAATGCAACATCCATTTCTTTGCAGACTGTGCCAGATCACTGAAAAGCAATATAACGCATAAGCTATTCATTTGCTAGTATAGCTCCTAAATAGATGTAATTGGGGACATATTAAAATGGGTCTCTCTAATTCGGCAGTTGCAGTGCATAGATTCCAACATCGGCCATGTTTCCCGGGACACATATTTGTTCCACATGCTGCAGAAAGAGCATGCAAAGTGCAGCCCAGCAGTATGTAGGATGGATATACACACAGACACAATCCAATTAATCATTGCAAATCCTATGAGATCTCAACCCTAAATAATTAATTAGATTGTGTATGTGCGTATATCCATCCTACATACTTTACATGCTCTTTCTGCAGTATGTGGATCAAATATGTGTGCCTGGAAACATGGCCGATGTTGGCAACTATTGGAGTGTCAATTACATCAACACACAGTAACATTATTCCTGTACATATGGTGTACATATAATATTCTGTGCATCAACTTTGTATTTTTTGGCGAGTTTTATGAATGATTTTCAGTAGAGCTGTTCTTATGGTTGCATTCCTCAGACTGTATATAATAGGATTGAAGAGAGGTGTAACCTGAGTGTACAGCAATGATATATACTTGTATAGACTGAACGAGCCTCGGTTGTGGGGGATCACATACAGACCAAACAGGGTCCCGTAGTATAGACATACAACTGCCAGGTGCGAGCTACACGTGGAGAAGGTCTTTCGTTTCCCGGTGGATGAAGCTATCCGAAATATCTCCTGGAAGATGAAGATATAGGTGGAAATAATAAATACGAAAGGCAACAGGGTGAAACAGGAGGACAATATAAATATTTCTGTTTGTACAACAAATGTGTTGGTGCAAGAAAGTGTCAGAAGTGGGGCAACATCACAGAAAAAGTGATCGATTTGGTTTGAACCGCAGAACTTTAACTGACTTGCAAGAAGGACTACGACCATCGCAATCATAATGCCCAAAAACCAAGGCCAAAGAACCAGGTGATGGCAAAGCCGGCGGTGCATAATGGTAGAGTACCGCAGCGGGCAGCAAATAGCCATATACCGGTCATATGACATGACAGCCAGCAGTAAGCACTCTATGGTCATGGAACAGCCGATACATTGTAGTTGGGTGAAACATCCAGCAAAAGATATGGCGCCCCCTTTATTCAGGGTAATGTATAGCAGGTTGGGGACGATATTTGTTGTAAGGAAGATGTCGGTCAGGGATAAGTGACCGAGAAAAAAATACATTGGTGAGTGAAGAGCATCAGAGAAATACACCAGGATAATAATCAGGGCATTGCCGCTGAGAGTCACCGTGTAAACCAACAGGACCAAGAGGAAGAGAAGGGTTTGGAAATTCTGGAGATGGAAACCCAGGAGGAAAAAATCTTTTATCAACGTCTGATTGGTTCTCAACCTTTCAGGGCAACCAGCTGGCTGTGATAGGCTGTCGCAGTCCTAAAATAAATCCAAGGTTACATAGTAACAAATTACATTTACTGAAACACAAAGAGCGCACAAATGAATGGCCAATGAGAGACCTTGAGAGAAGGAATCTGCTGCCGATTGGGTGGCCACATCACCGAGGGCCTCGGGACAAGTCTCTGAGGCCCAGTTTTGCCTATCGTGACCGAAGATTAACACCGTCATTATTCAGTATCTTAATTCATTTCTAGGTGTTGAGATCTTGGAGCTTATTATACTGTTAAAACCAAGACAAACGTATTGTTTTCCAGTGATCCAACCAACACACAAGCTTAAAGGTTCTTCCTCCCTGTTGTCGGACTGGGTATTAAGTAGTTAAATATTTCACAAATGCCAATGATGGAAATGATTGATACAAATATAATATTTTAATGTTATGACATATTTATATGTATTTAATACATGGTTATACTATTTGTTTGTTATTATATTACTCATATTAAGGATATGAATTTAATACCACAAAATATTACAAAATGTGCAAAATAATACGTTAGAGCCTTCCAGGAGATTGTTTTGCAAAAATAACAATTATACATTGATCAGCCATAACATTATGAGCACCTGCCTAATATTGTGTAGATCCCCTTTTGATCCCAAAACAGCCGTGATCTTTCGAGGCATGGACTCCACTAGACCTCTGAAGGTGTGCTGGGGTATCTGGCACCAAGACGTTAGCAGCAGATTCTTTAAGTCCTGTAAGTTGCGAGGTGGGGCCTCCATGGATGGGACTTGTTAGTCCAGCACATCATACAGATGCTCGATTGGATTGAGATCTGGGGAACTTGGAGGACAAGTCACCACCTTGAACTCATTGTTGTGTTCCTCAAACCATTCCTGAACCATTTTTGCTTTGTGGCAGGGAGAATTATCCTGCTGAAAGAGGCCAATGCCATCAGGGAATACTGTTTCCATGAAAGGGTGTACATGGTCTGTAACAATGCTTAGGTAGGTGGTACGTGTCAAAGTAACATCCACATGAATGGCTTTCCAGCAGAACATTACCAAAAGCGTCATCTGGCCTCTGCTGGCTTGCCACCTGTCAGCGGTCATAAAGTTATGGCTGATCGGTGTAATCTGGGGTTCTATAGAATTACTGTTTGATCATGCATTTTTTTAGAAGAAATTTCTAAAAAATGTGATGTTTTATTTAAATTACGGATTACCTGATGCTGATTAAGACTAAATAATGTGTCTGCGTATTTATTACACATTATAAGACGTATGTGTAATACATTTCCTGATTTACATGTCTTCATACTTTAAATAAATACAATTGTCACTTTGTTTTTACACTTAAATAATCCAGTGGATCAAACTGTTCTACCAGGGGATCAACTCTAAAAAAGAAATACACTTGGTGGGATCATAATAAATTGTGTGGTCACCATGATTTAGAATCAGTGGACTGAAGCAACAAATTAGTGATCCTTGGTCCACGGAACCCTTCGAGCGTGGTCATCAGGATTCTATGGAGTGTGACAGAGGGTATGTTAGTAGAGAAGGTGTCCAACACCACCAGCCTGAAAGAGAGAAAACAAAAGGGAACCTTATCATGAGTTGAACTTTTTTAAAGGGACTCTGTAACCTAAACATTGTTTATACTGTGAACAGAAAAAGATGGGTGTTAGCACAATCCCAAGCAGGTGGATAAATTAAGAGAAAAGGAGATTTTACATGGGTCTGTGGTGTCTCTCGCAGGACTGTTGTCTAAAATATTTTGTGACCCACTGTGGCACTCAGGAGCCTCTGAGGTGTGGAACACATAGGGGGTGGGGTGGGGGCACTGAGATGGGGCAACACGTGCAAATGGAACAATAACAGAGAGGAGGAGAAACAGGAATGAGCAGAGTGTGCAATGGGAATAGGAGAGGGGAAGATTAATCTCAGGTAAAATGTTAATTTGAGATCTTTAACTTTGGTTAACAATGAAACTTGCGTATAAAAGCCTCTGCTATCACTGAGCTAGCACCAAGCATTCGTTTCATGTGTCTTGGTCTCTTTGGCGTCTTTGTTGTATCGAAAGAAAATGGAAATTTGAAACACACGTTGAATATTGTGTTCCATAGAAATGATTTCTTACTCTAATGATTGTAGTTTGTCAAAGTGTCTTGTAGGAAATTGGATCAACTTCATATTTATTAGAATAAAGTGTCACATCTCTCTGTCTCAATTTCTTCTATACCACCAACAGATTTGGGACTTTTTATAGTAGATGCATAACTTTTACCTGCTTCTGTAGATGCAATTAAGTTTCACTTATCACTAGGAGCATCATCACTGTGTCTGTTTGTTTTATAGAATACTGCTTTGATATATCTATATTTTTATGTTTTTGTATTACACTTCTTATACATTTTTTTGCCTTTTGTAATATCCACCTTCCTATTTTTTCCTATTTTTATTTTTCACACGTAATACTGTTAGCACTATTATTGCCCCTGGTTTTTAGGTCCTATATAGTGATATCCTTTGCTCACAATTTGTTTTATGCTTTTCCCTTCTCTCTCTGTCTATGATCCTCACAAATTAATGTCAAAGAAAAGGCAAGAGTTTGTTTCCAGTACCAAATATTCTATATGAAATAAATGTTACAGTTTCCACATAGTAATAGGACGTACCTTATCAGCGTAAAGGGGTGGAAAGATTACTGTCATCATGGCCATATTTATACATATATATAGAGAGACCAAAACAAGGAATGAGATACTTCAAGCTCCCAGGATAGAAAAGCAATTTGTCAAGGGCTTTAATTAGTGCTACTGAGACCCTGTGGGGGTCCGTTAACCATACAGAAAATAACAACCACTCAATCATTAAGAATACAAAAGAAATTTGGAGATTGATGAGCTCAGAGGGAAGAATGTTATAATTTAACACGCTTGTTTGTAGAAGTCGCTGAAGATAAATTTAAATTATTTAGGAATAGAAAACTACTGATATGTAGTGTGAATAAAGTTAAGTTTAGCACTTAATATAGTTTAATCACACATGTGCACCAACACTACTGATCTCTTGTGCACAGAACGCTGCATTTCCCAGCATGCACTTGTCCTCTTCTCCCCCATTGGCTGCTTAAATATCTTATATATTAAATATCTCTATAAATCTTTGTAACTTATGTAGTAGATTTTTAGTGGGTGCTTTAGCAAGCCATTTTAACTTAAGGAAGAGGCGCAAATCGTTGGAAAAACGCGTATAATGTTACAAATAGTCGCAAATTGCTCCTTACTCATGTTTTACCTACTTTTTTCCCCACTGCACTTGTTTATTAAATGACCCCCTACGTCAAATTCGGCACCTGAGTTTGACTTAGAAAAAAAACAAAACAAGATTTGCATCTTCCCCATTGGAAGTAATGGGAGGTAAAATGATCAAAGCTAATTTTGAGACCAAGTCAACCTTCGGGGGGGTCGAACTTTAGTCTCAAAATGAAAGTCGACCTCCAAAGTCGAATTTTAGTAAATAGACGGACCCATAAGAGAAACCAACGTGCAGAAATGTGGATCACCCGATGTAGCAAGCTTTGAGTGAGCATACAAGTTAAAAAAGAAACAAAACTCATTTCTATCCAGACTAAATCTTCACATAATTGACAAACAATCTGGAGTGATTCCCAGAGACAAACAAGCTTGGAATGAAGACTTACAAGAGACACACTCTTAGACGGCTTGTTCAATTATCAAAGAGCGAGCCTTTAAACTAGTGTTCAGGTGGTTATCTGGTCACTCCTAGACTATAGAAGCTTGGCACAGCAAGAACTACGACCCAGAGAACATTGGTTACATCAAACGGGCATGTTTAGATGTGGCCACAATGTATACAACTGATGCCAATATGTCAGGGTAGATAAGGAATTTACTTCCTCAGTTACTCTGACAAGATAGACGTCGAAAGAGGATGCTAATTGTGCCACACATTATGTAATATACCTCACTGAATGTGAAACGTGCACAGGCCAATATATAGGCCGCACTACCAGAGAGATGTAGGAGAGAACGTCTGAGAGATATAGCACAACATTGTATTAACTGGAGGAGGAAAAAGGACGTACTTCAGCGTTCAAGCCTGTGATTTTATTAAACCATCACTGAGAGGTGGAGACAGATTTTAAAAAATGTGTTAAACAAAAGTTTTTTGGGATCTTTGAAATGCGTACACAATCTCCAGCTGGTATTAATTCTCAATTTAATGTTTACCATATTTTCTGATAAACCTGGTATAGCTTATTTTGGTGCCATATACATCATTATATTCATGTACCCCAGCAGGGGTCAGTCTAACATTATATTGTAACACCCAGTATACCTTAAAGGTTTAATAAATGCTACAATAACCCACATCAATCCGCATGGCCTGTAGTTAATAACACACGTATCAAATACGCCACTTAGTAACCCCAATAAAAGTTAGGGAATGGCCATGCGAACATATGTACACACAGGAACATACAGTGATTTTATACACCATACGCCATAACAGCTCTTGCGGTATAACACTACCGGTAATGTCATGTCAGCTTTAATTCGGCATCACAGGTTATTGCTCACTGTCCACAGCTGTTAGGTTAAATGAACCCTCCCACCATCAACAATTTCATGTCCATGGTGGGGGTGGCCATACTGCACTACTGTCTTCTGTGGATGAGAAAAGGGAAATATTACATACATGAGTGCGGAGGAAATTGCGTGAATAGAAACCACCGTGCCATAGTGGTAAGACTGCCACGTGGCCTTCTGACCAAGTGGCCGATCACCAGTGATACAACCATTGCATTACACCCCCACTGTCCACATCCTAATATCTTTTTCCACACACCACTAGTACACTGATCACCTGGTCCAATTGCAGTGGCAACCCCTGCGACCACTGAACTTAGAACAGAGAATGCCTATCATACACATGAGCGGTAGCGCTGATAGTTGACAGTGCCACTGCGCATGTGCCCCTGTTACCCAGTGTTCAGATTTTCTGGGGGCATAAGTTAAGGTACCAGAGCTTATCCAAGGTTTTCCAAGGGGAAAGGGTATACAGAGGGGGCAGGGGAAATGCTACCCCAGGTGCCCAGCAAGTTAGACACACCGCTACGTGGTGAAGTATGAAAGAGTATATTCCTCACTAAAAGGTTAAAAATCTAGTTTAGTATATAAGAGGATATTGCCCTCCTGTGCTTATACTGAAAGCTGTACAGCATTGTATATATAGAATTTCCTAATAGACGGGGTGTACATCTATACACACACTGTAGTATTCTCAATTTCAAAGTCGAGCCAGTTTTCGGCAGACCCATAATTGCTCGGGGAGTTAAATGCCCAACTGTTTCCTGTGGTAACTACCTCTGGGTCCCAATGTGCTCCTGGATGTGCAGCCATTCCTGTGTGTGCAATAAAGCCAAGACATTTTGTAACTCCGAGGAATACTAAGTGGCTGATTCTGAAACATGCCTGAGTTGGAACAGACGTTTCCTTATATATTTAGCCTCTTGGTACCATGTACCGTGTAAATTAGAAGCCTGGGAGAGACTGGAGTTTTGATGCCAACCATCCACCCCCCCCCTCCCCCTGGGTCTGGAAAGCCGCTGGGGTCTAAACATTTTCTCCCTACGCAACTAATGTGTTTGATCACACAAAAAGTATTGATAAATTACATTAATGATTATTTATATTACTTGCACTAT